>CM065680.1:26127952-26200452 GCA_017654935.2 Phymorhynchus buccinoides
GGGCAGTTGAACAGGTCAGAATACAAATTCTTATCTCTAACGCATGCTAACACTGAATTATAAATTGCTTTTAATTATCTTTATAATTTACCTTGAATACCTGTTTTTCTAAGAACATCCCATAAAATATTTCTGTTTACCGAGTCGAACGCTTTGCGAAAGTCAACAAATGCTATGTAGGTTTTTTGGTAAATAGGTTTGGACTAAAGCATAAAGAGTAAACATGTGGTCGATGGTACTATAATCTTTTCTTAACCCTGCTTGTTCTTCTATGATTTTTTCTTCTTGATCTTTTTAATCTTTTGTTTATAATGTATATGTAAATTTTACTCACTACACTAGCCAATGTGATGCCTCGATAATTATCAGGGTTGTTCTTATTCCCTTTTTTAAAGATAGGAGTTATTATAGATTTAGACCATTCCTTTGGAAAGACACCAGAGTTAAAAAGTCCATTAAATAATATTACTAAGTAATCTATAATGCCATCACTTGCAAATTTTCAACATTTCACTGACAATCTTATCTGGACCTGCACTTTTTCCACATTTCAAATTTGTAATGCCTTTATTAATTTCCTCTTTAGTAATTGTACAACCATCAAACATGGGCATGGTATCATCCACATTTTCTTCATCAAAAAGTATGTTATTACTATCATCAGAATTATCACAGTCATTAAAAACGCTGAAAAATGCTGGTGCCATTGTTGGATGGAAATATCATTGTATACTACTGCCTTTCTAGAAGTGCTCTTTATTGTTTTCCAAAACAGCTTGGAATCTTTTGTTGAATTTTTTAATCTCTCAAACCTGATTTCATCAAAAATCCTCTTTTTTTCTCTTTTAAGGTCAGTATATTTATTTATTTCCTCTACATACCGCGCATGTTTTTTAATTTTATAAACCTTTGATTTAGCTCTCTGATAACTCTTTAACAACCTTTCCACTACTGTCCTTTGTCTCCTACAGTCCTTGTCAAACCATTCATTATGTGCTGACTTTATGCCTCTTACTTTTCTAACCAAGCAGCCAGCAGCTGCATACATTGCTTTAGTAAATATTTCTAATGAATTGTCTATATCATTCTCAACTTCACTACATGCGTGGCTAACTTGTTCAGAACGTGTTTCATCAATAAAATTGTCTTTAAATTCATCCGACCATACCACCTTCTCTTCCATTACATCAGCTGAACTGTCTTCTTTTTCTTGTGTCAAACAATCCCTTTCATATTTCCATGTTAACTCTACAGGCAAGTGCCAAGAAAACACACAGTTACTTACAGACAAATCACAAAAGGGCAATAAATCCTCTGAGACAGCAAAATAATCAATGACGCTACTGCCTTGAGGCGCCACAAAAGTACATTCATCATCAGCATCACTATTACAAAACCGTTTATAATTTTCAAGTCAAATAGAAAACATAAATCTAGAAATGAAGCTCCAAATTTGTTAATGACATCTTTAGAAAAGCGAACATCAGCACAATCATCATCATCATCCTCTTCCAGTCCACACACATCATTTTCCATTCTTTCCATTCTTACTTGCTCACACCCAGTTCTGGCATTGAAATCGCCGCACACATCTTCTCTATCAAACTCAGGACAACACTAATTTTTCTTCTAAGATCTGCACCCCATCTTTCAGTTCTGTGTTGTTATAAACGGGTGAACCTTCTGGGGGGACATAACATGCTACAAGTATTAAGTGTTTCTCAATATCTAAGAGATGCTTGTCAATTTTTATTATAACTATTATCGCATGACATCTCATTCTTTTCCACATATTTTGCATACTTATTGTTTACAAGTAGCAAAACCCCTCCTGAATTTCGTCCATGCTTAGATGAGGTGTAGAGTGGCACAGTGGTATCGCGTTCGCTTCGTGTCAAGTAAACCCGAGTTCGAACCTGGGTACAGGGGAATTTTTCCTCTCATTCTGCACTAGGCCTTAACGGTCTGAACGTGGAGTCTTTCGGATGAGACGATAAACCGAGGTCCCGTGTGCCCATGCACTTAGCATACGTTAAACCCAGTGGCAACGAAAAGTTGTCATTTGGTAAAAATTTACCCCCCCCCTCATCAGTGACAAAAATCGCATGAAAAAAAATAAAATTGGGTGGCGCGCCTCTGGCTGCGACGTTCTCTCCAGGTGGGAGCAGCCCGAATTTCACAGAGACGCCTCTGTGACTATAAAGTACCTAATACCTAATAACTTTTTAGCTGGAGCAACAAAGATTACAAAATCTGGGGAAATAACACTGAAATCAAAACCAGGTCCTATAAACGTCTGTCATACAAGCAAAGTCAAAATCATTAATATATTGCAAGAAAGAAACTTCACTAATCTTAGTTAACAAATTTTCCACATTATAGTTCAGAAATTTAATGCTTTGTGTCTGTGGTCGCGCTGTGTGCTATTTCACCTTAGTCTGTGACCTTGAACGCGAGCTTCGTCGAGTGTCTTCGGGTGTAGTTTTCTTATTAGGCCCACCGCGCAAGAAAGCATGCATATTAGCTTGGGATTTTCCAGTCTTTGACCCACTCTCACACGCGCGCTGCGAAAGCCTCTCGCCTTCCTTTTCCCCACCCTCCCTCTCCCCATAATCTCTCTCTCTCTCTCTCTCTCTCTCTCTCTCTCTCTCTCTCTCTCTCTCTCTCTCTCTCTCTCTCTCTCTCTCTCTCTCTCTCTGTCTCTCTCTTTGTGTCTCCTTTTCTTCCTATTTCTTTCTTCTCTAGCTGTCTGTCTCTCTCTCTCTCTCTCTCTCTCTCTCTCTCTCTCTCTCTCTCTCTCTCTCTCTCTCTCTCTCTCTCTCTCTCTCTCTCTCTCTCTCAATGGTTGGTTTAACATCTAATTAGGCATAGAAAACTACTGTATGTTTCTTATCCTTTTTATTTTTATTGTTTTCGTAACCTGGACTCGGCAAGTAAAGCAGAAGGGCTGACGTTTCCAGCATTGTCTAGACTTATGGGATGTAGTGCACAATGATAGAGGTGTCGTGTTATAAGTTGTTCCATATCTTTTGGGTCATGTTTTCAGGTTGTTGAAAGTTGGTCAGATACATTGATGTAATTTGTTTGTAATATGGTGTTGAACTTTACGTGCTGACAGTCCTGAGATGACCATAGCTGTCGACAGGGATATAAATGACTAACTAACTAATCATTGAAACCCTGATGCCCCCCATGGGGATACCGGGGGATCTTCCGTACAAATAGTTCCCCCACCTTCTGGAAGTGCTGTGCTTATAGCTTCCTCTAACCTGTCTTTGACTCTGCCTTTTTCCTTGCTTTGTGTCATCTACTATCTTTCTGACTTTTTGGCCCATTCTCCTGCCTTTTTTCCCCAAAACAAATCTTCCATATAGTTCTCTCCTTTGAGCTCCTCCGAAATCGGAATGTGTCGGCTGAATGCAGCGAGGAGACCAGTGAAAACTGGAAAACAGACACATACGTACCCATTGTGGCCTTATGGCCTGGGAGTGCAGATAGAAGAAGAAAACCCTGATGGAGGATGCCGCAAGAAAGAAGGATTAGCATAGCGTAGCAAATTGGCGATATAGGCTTCTGTTTTAAGCCTTTTGCCCTCTAGATATCATTTCCAGTATTGCTTTTAATGTACTTTCTTTTGCCCATGAAATAATAGGCTTCTCTGTATTGATTTCAAATCGTTTAATAAATTTCCTCCAAATTTGTGGAGTACATCACACTTTTATATTTTTCATCAGTGTGATTTTTGAATGTGTTCAGTGGTGATGCATTGAGTTTGACACTCTCATTAGAAAGGTTATTCCATGCTGTTATAATTCTGTTAGCAAAGATTTTAGAGTTGAACAAGTATTGCTTATTTTCTTGGTAAGTTTAATATTGTGTCCTCAAGTTCTATTATCTTCTGAAACATTTAGTAACGTTTTAGTGGTGCTAGGATCATAAAGATTGTTAAGAATTTTATAAACCTTAATAAGGTCACATCTAAAAGGTCTATGCTTCAAACATGGCGGTTTCAAATATTTCAGTCTCTCTTCGATCATAGTCCATATTACCTGTATCAACAATTTTCTTTGTAAATCTCCTTTGGACACCTTCAATATGTTCAATATGTTTTTTATGATAAGGACACCAAACAGGGTTACCAACAAACGAAAGCTTTAAATAATGGTACCATATGCATAATCTGTTTTGATTTATTAGATATTGTCCTAATCAGGAGACCTGCAATATGATTAGCTTACTTGATGACTCCATTGATGTCAGGTTCAAAAGACAGGGATGGGTCCATGGTTACATCAAGGTCTTTTTCTGCATACATGTTTTCCAATAATCTTGATAACATCACCATTCATATACTAGCTAGCTATGCATGGGATTCTTTTTACCCAAATGTAAAACTTTGCACTTTTGACTGTTAAAACTCATTAACCAAGTGTCAGACCAAGTGACTAAAGAATCAATACACTTCTGAATCTTCTCTTTAGATAACAGACTATAATCAACTTTGGAATAGGGTTTTGTGTCATCAGCAAAAATGTTAACATCACAGTCAATTTTGTCAGGTATATCATAAATGAAGTAAATGAAAAGGGTAGGGCCCAAGACACTCCCCCGAGGAACACCACTAGTAACATGCATGTTGTCTGAGCAAGAGCCATTTACATTTACATACTGGGTACATCCACTTAAAAAGTCCTCAATCAAAGACAAAAGGTTACCAGCAACACTATAACTTAGCTTTCTTGACAAGAATAATGTAACTGCCTACATCTACAACGCACTCAGACAAAAACAGTGTAACAGTCTACACATACTACAACACACTCAGACAAGAAAAAATGTATCTGCCTACACTTACCATACACCTATGCAAGAAAAATATAAGAACCCACACTTACAACACGCTCAGATAGAAACATGGACCTGCATACACTTACAACACCTTAAGACAAGAAAAATGTAACAGCTTACATGATATTAATAACAACACTCTCAGGCAAGAAAAATGTAATAGCCTAGACTTACAACACACTCGGGTAGAAAAATGTACCTGCATACACTTGCAACACCTTAAGACAAGAAAAATGTAACAGCTTACACTTAACTACACACTCAAACAGAAGAAGATAGCTGCATACATGTACACATACAAAACACTCAATTATCTTTGAAAATGTCATCAATTATTATTGAAAGTATCATCAATTATTATGGTGTGGCTGTGGGTGGAAGCATTTTGAGGGCTTGTGTAAAATTTCAAGCTGGGGGGAGGGCTCTCCTTAGGGTGGGGTCGCGAAGGGATCATGGCTGGATTGAGTTGGGGGGGTGTTCTCTCTTGGAGGGTGGGTGGATCGGGAGGTGAATAACTGATGTGTGGCAGCTCTGTGTTTGTTCTCCCCCTGGTTCCCCCCACCCCCTCCCCTTCCCCGACTCTGGTCCCTCTCCTCCTCTGCATACCCCTCTTGTTCATCCCCTTCCAAACAACCTGCATATACTCCCAATACTCTCTCTCTCTCCCTCTCTCTCTCTCATTCTCTCTCTCTCTCTCTCTCTCTCTCTCTCTCACACACACACACGCGCGCACGCACACACACCCCTTTTTCATATTCTCCCGTTGATGGCTGATCGTCCCAATTGGTTTGCTGTCTTATTTTACTTTATTCTATTCTTTTATTTTTCCTCTCTTCCATTTTTATCCCTCTATGTAACTGTCTTTCTTTCTTTCTTCTTTTTCCTTTCTTTTCCACTACGTGCCACTGATTCCCGCATGTGCAACTTGTTGAACGAGCTTTAATCCCTTTTTTTTTTTTTTTTTTTTTTTTTTTTTTTTGATGACATGGGGATTGTTGCTTCAAACATTCAGTTGGCCAACGTTTTAGCTCGACAAAGATTTTATAATAAATCGAAATATCGCTCTTTTAACACGGTGTTGCTGATTTTATTTCGTCTTGTCTGAAATCATCAATTATTATCTTTGAAAATGCAAGGGATGACACAACGCAAGTGGGGCACATCCTGGGTCCTGCAGAAAAGAGAGGGCTGGAGTCAGTGCCAGAGAGGAACCTGTCCAGCACTGAGTGCAGCGTCCTGCGATTCCTCGTGCACGCCACTCTTTACCTGTCTGCCAGCACAGCCTCACAGGTGAGCTACACTGCAGGTTGTAAGCAAGCAATGGAGAGCATTGACTGGTATAGAGTCATGAACAGGAGTAGCTGACCCGCATATAGATCTGTGAAAAGAGAAAGCTCTTCTAGGTTTCAAGTTATACAAGTTTTGTGGACAGTAATGTTGTTATTGTTGTCCGCCTCACTTTGTGGGCAGGAGGCAGGACTATCAGTTTGTTGTTGTCTGTGTATGTTTTGTTTGTTTGCTTGTTTTGTGAGCCCCAGGGATATCTTGTATTAGTATTTGGTATTGTATCCTTGTCCCAAGGATATCTTGTATTGGTATTTGGTATTGTATCCTTCTCCCAAGGATATCTTGTATTAGTATTTGGTATTGTATCCTTGTCCCAAGGATATCTTGTATTGATATTTGGTATTGTATCCTTGTCCCAAGGATATCTTGTATTGGTATTTGGTATTGTATCCTTGTCCCAAGGATATCTTGTATTAGTATTTGGTATTGTATCCTTGTCCCAAGGATATCTTGTATTGATATTTGGTATTGTATCCTTGTCCCAAGGATATCTTGTATTGGTATTTGGTATTGTATCCTTCTCCCAAGGATATTTTGTATTGGTATTTGGTATTGTATCCTTGTCCCAAGGATATCTTGTATTGATATTTGGTATTGTATCCTTGTCCCAAGGATATCTTGTATTGGTATTTGGTATTGTATCCTTGTCCCAAGGATATTTTGTATTAGTATTTGGTATTGTATCCTTGTCCCAAGGATATCTTGTATTGGTATTTGGTATTGTATCCTTGTCCCAAGGATATCTTGTATTGATATTTGGTATTGTATCCTTGTCCCAAGGATATTTTGTATTGGTATTTGGTATTGTATCCTTGTCCCAAGGATATTTTGTATTAGTATTTGGTATTGTATCCTTGTCCCAAGGATATCTTGTATTGATATTTGGTATTGTATCCTTGTCCCAAGGATATCTTGTATTGATATTTGGTATTGTATCCTTGTCCCAAGGATATCTTGTATTAGTATTTGGTATTGTATCCTTGTCCCAAGGATATCTTGTATTGATATTTGGTATTGTATCCTTGTCCCAAGGATATCTTGTATTGATATTTGGTATTGTATCCTTGTCCCAAGGATATCTTGTATTAGTATTTGGTATTGTATCCTTGTCCCAAGGATATCTTGTATTGATATTTGGTATTGTATCCTTGTCCCAAGGATATCTTGTATTGGTATTTGGTATTGTATCCTTGTCCCAAGGATATTTTGTATTAGTATTTGGTATTGTATCCTTGTCCCAAGGATATCTTGTATTGGTATTTGGTATTGTATCCTTGTCCCAAGGATATCTTGTATTGATATTTGGTATTGTATCCTTGTCCCAAGGATATTTTGTATTGGTATTTGGTATTGTATCCTTGTCCCAAGGATATTTTGTATTAGTATTTGGTATTGTATCCTTGTCCCAAGGATATCTTGTATTGATATTTGGTATTGTATCCTTGTCCCAAGGATATCTTGTATTGATATTTGGTATTGTATCCTTGTCCCAAGGATATCTTGTATTAGTATTTGGTATTGTATCCTTGTCCCAAGGATATCTTGTATTGATATTTGGTATTGTATCCTTGTCCCAAGGATATCTTGTATTAGTATTTGGTATTGTATCCTTGTCCCAAGGATATCTTGTATTGATATTTGGTATTGTATCCTTGTCCCAAGGATATCTTGTATTAGTATTTGGTATTGTATCCTTGTCCCAAGGATATCTTGTATTGGTATTTGGTATTGTATCCTTGTCCCAAGGATATCTTGTATTAGTATTTGGTATTGTATCCTTGTCCCAAGGATATCTTGTATTGATATTTGGTATTGTATCCTTGTCCCAAGGATATCTTGTATTGATATTTGGTATTGTATCCTTGTCCCAAGGATATTTTGTATTGGTATTTGGTATTGTATCCTTGTCCCAAGGATATTTTGTATTGATATTTGGTATTGTATCCTTGTCCCAAGGATATTTTGTATTGGTATTTGGTATTGTATCCTTGTCCCAAGGATATTTTGTATTGATATTTGGTATTGTATCATTGTCCCAAGGATATTTTGTATTGGTATTTGGTATTGTATCCTTGTCCCAAGGATATCTTGTATTGGTATTTGGTATTGTATCCTTGTCCCAAGGATATTTTGTATTGATATTTGGTATTGTATCATTGTCCCAAGGATATTTTGTATTGGTATTTGGTATTGTATCCTTGTCCCAAGGATATCTTGTATTGGTATTTGGTATTGTATCCTTGTCCCAAGGATATCTTGTATTGGTATTTGGTATTGTATCCTTGTCCCAAGGATATTTTGTATTGGTATTTGTATCGTTATTTTCTGGTCACACTGTCTCTGTGAAATTCGGGCTGCTCCTGCCTGGAGAGCACGTCCCTCTAGTGCAGCATCACCCATTTTTGTTGTTTGCTATGTAATATGTGTCATCCGTCCCACCAGAACTACACAGGACTGCTGCACAGAATTGCTTTAAATTGTTTCAGGCCATAGCAGTGAGTCAGATGGTGACTCCCAGGATCAGCCCTGAGCAGGGGCCGCAATTCTTCCTGGACCATCTCAATCATGATGTTCAGCTTCTGCAACGCAGTTTGGGGAAAAGTGCTGATGACGTTTTTCTGCTGCTGCATCATGTCTGTCATCTGATTGGTTCTACTGCTGCTGGTCAGTGTATGTGTGTGTGTGTGTGTGTGTGTGTGTGTGCATCTATATGAGTGTGTGTGTGTATGCACGTCTATATATGTGTGTGTGTGTCTATGTGCTTGTGTTCATTTAAGTGTGTGTATGTGCACTTCTGTGTTCGTGCTTCTATTTGTGAGTGTGCATTATATTTTGAGTCGCGTTACCAACAGGTCTGAGTCAGTGAGTTTTGTTAGAAAGGTTTGCACTGGACGTTCACAATGTTTCTCCTTGCATAGGGTCAGGGTTTCATAGAACAGAGACTAAAGTAGAGAATTAGGGGCCATAGGTTAAATAAGTGGTAAATGAAGGGCAGGAGCTGTGTCGGTTGGGGTTCGTCCCCGGTGAGCGCTTTGCTAGCCGGAGTGGTCCAGCCTGGATACTGCGAAATAAAGGCCTATGGTCAACTTCCATAGACTGTCAAATCCACCAGACAGTACAAAAAAGATAATTTAAAAAACAATTATTTCCTTATTCTCAATGCACTCTCCCAGTTTCCATCAAGTTCATCGCCTTCATAGGCTCCTTCGATGTACCGTATCCAGATCCAGAACAGTGAAACAACTAACAGGTGAAAAGATTCATCCTTGATAAACAAAAAGCAGAGGTTTTGGGTCATAAGTGAAACCCTTTGTTCAAAGGTGGAAAGTCTTTTGAATAAAAGAGAGTTGTGTGGATTTACAAGTACACTGAAAGTGCTTTTATTAGTTTTTGTTTCTTTGTTTTGTTTGTTGTTTGATTAATTGGTTGTTTTTTTATTTTTGTTTGAAAGACGGCCCAGCACTGTATCTGAGAAGTAAAGAGGAGAGGCAACAGTGGGAGCAGCAGTTTGTACCTGTCTTCGTTGCTCCAGCTGTACAGGTAGATGCCTTCTTCTCCTATGGGATTCAAAGGGATCCCATGGCGTTTACCAGGAGTTTCTATTTACATAGAGGTTCTGAAGAGTTACTGTTCTTTTTCTTAACAAATTAATTTACGTCTGATCACAATTTTAACCCCTTCACTGCTAGAGAAAAACTGATAAATTATCGATTTTCTTATAAAATTTAAAAAAGATCTGTTAGACTCAATCTGAGAAAATGGTCTAGAGATATGTATTTCCTGACTTGTCCAAACCAAAAATCATCATTCCAGGGCTATAACATCAAAAGTGATGACATAATCAATGACATCATACATCCTGTAGTAGACATGGTTTTTATGTTTTTACCCAGCAGGAAAACGATCACGCTGTTGGGATAGTGTAAAGAAACATGTAATTATATGTAAATAATGTATGTTTTAAAATTTGACCTTCCATGATTTGATTTTAATAATAAAGTTCAAAGTTTTGTTTTTAAAAACGTGGCCCTGAAATTGTAATTTAAAGTGTTCAGGGCAGCCGGGCACATACAAGAATAATATTTTTACACAAATTTTATCCCCACATAATGGCATCTCCTTATGTCATTCCCTATGTGACTGCCATAATCATATTTATAAACTTAGGAAAATTAGTCTGCTTCATGTTTTCCTTCCCCCCCATATTGCTATGTTTACAAATGTCCCATATGTGCCTGTTCCAGGCCGAGAGGACGGAAAACTCTGATATTTGTAATAATCTGGGGAATTTTCCCCCGTTACCTTTCTCCAAAGTCTTGTTTAAATCAAGCGATCACCGGGCGGGGGCTGCTAGGCACCCCTTGTGGCTGTACAGTGGCTGGTTAACTGAATTACTTTCTTATGAACAGAGCATGGATGTCATTGTGCGAGAGGGAAACCGGAGAATCATGACGGATACACGCCAAGGTAGGTACTTGTCACTAAGTGTGTGATTGATTGTTCTATTATTTTTTAAATGGTGCTTTTATATATGTGTGTATATCTGTGTTGCCCTTTTGTCAGGGCTTTTTTTTTTGACTCAGCAAATTATGTTGTTGTTGTTGTTTCCTGGCTTAACGACTCCAGGGATCATCCCAACAGCCAGAGCACTTGAACAATTCAGTACAAATGCACCGGTTAGGGATGAGAACATTACGTGTGTGACCGTTTTTGATTACCCCACCATGTGGGCAGCCACACTCCGTCTTCGGGGGATTTTAGACTGATGATGTTATGCTGGGAGCTTGTCATGGCTTAAGACAATCCCCGCACAACCATTCAGAGCATAACAACATTTTGATGTAGCCTTGGCGTTCTAGCTTATGTCAACTGGTCTGACAGCCTCATGCCATTAGGCAAAGCAAATTATGAATGGGCGCCAACATTTCTATATAATTATATTAGTGGCAAATACTGAAGAATTATAGAGCAGTGTACATTTTAGGCACTGGAGAGGTTGAACACATAATTACAGTATTTTTTGGACTATAATTTATTTTGGTATTTGGTATATTCTAGTTACAGAGAATTATCTCTGTGACATTCGGGCTGCTCTCCCCTGGAGAGCGCATCGCCACAAGTGCACCGCCTACCCAATTTTTATGAATTTTTTTTTGGGGGGGGCACAGGGTGAGGAGGATGTGTGGGCACATTTGGAAAACCTAGCTATCAAATTGGCCATACCAGGCTGCAGGATTTCTCCCTGCTCTTTTCGACTTTCAACTGCTGTGTGATTTTTACATGCGTAAAGCGCATGGGTCAGACTAGCTTTAACTCCCCCATCCGAAGGACTCAACTTTCAATTCAATTTTCCTGTCAAACTAGAAAGAAAGGGTGAGGCCGGTGTCATGAGAAATAAGTAGTCCTATGAAATATCTACCCTTGCGCATGCGCATTAGAACAGAAATTCTAAAGCGTCAGGCAATTTGCCCATTCACATGGGAGGGAAAGAGGGGGGGGGGGGCACAAATAAAACAACAATAATCGAAATTGAATCGAACATGTTTGAGAGAGAGAGGGAGGTAAATAAGTTATGGCTTAAACAGGAAGTAGGCTAGCGTAAGCTGATGATTGGCTCAATGCGCATGCGCAAAAACTAAAAACTCAGAGTGCGCAAGCGCGAAATCGAAATGGGTAGATATATGATGAGGTAGAATATTTTCTTCACACTGGGATAAGGCATACTTTTTTTTTATTTTATCCCAGACTGAGACCCCTGTGCCTTAAATTGTTACTGTTAAAATAAGAAAATATTTGGTATTTTTTATATTTGGTATATTCTAGTGGAGATACAGACTTGTTCTCTGCTGCTTGTGACACTTTTGGTCTCACCATAAGCACCAAGAAGACTGAAGTGATGTACCAGCCTGCTCCAGGGAAAGACTACGAGGAACCCACAGTGACAGTGAATGGTCAGACACTGGCGGCGGTGGACAAGTTCACCTATCTGGGCAGCACGCTATCTCGCAGTGTAAACATTGATGACGAAACAGATGCTAGAATCGCAAAGGCAAGCTCTGCCTTCGTTCATTAGTTTGGGATCATGAAGGAGTGAGCCTCTCAACCAAACAGAGCCATTGTCCTCACCACTCTGCTGTATGCATGTGAAACATGGACTGCGTATCAAAAACATGTGAAGAAACTCAACTGCTTTCACATCAACTGTCTCCGCAAGATCTTGCAAGTGAAATGGCATGACAAAATCCCTGACACCGAGATTCTTGACCAGACGGACATGCCTAGTATTTTCACACTACTCCACAAGTCACAACTACGCTGGGCTGGGCATGTCATCAGAATGTCTGACAATCGACTACCAAAACGTGTCTTCTATGGAGAGCTGAAGACTGGTGCACGTAGTCTTGGTAGACCAAAGTTGAGATTTAAGGACACCCTGAAAGTGTCCTTAAGAACTTCAACATCAATGTCTCCTCATGGGAAACCCTGGCACAGAACAGACCAGCATGGCCTGGTGCACTAACAAAGGGAGCCACCAACTTCGAGGCGCACCGTATCGAGACATCGCAGGCAAAGCGTGAGGCACGCAAGATCTGCCTAAACAGTCGCAGCTCTGTGACAGATCCCCCCAACTCTTTCTCCTGTCCTCACTGCCAGAGATCCTTCCTGGCTCGCATTGGCCTCACTAGCCATATGCGAACTCATCCAGCATCCTAGATTTTCACATGGACGAACTGTTGAAGCATGGTCATCGTCCCTCGGGACGGACGAACGACATATATTCTAGTCACAGAGACTTATTTCTGTGAAATTCGGGCTGCTCTCCCCCGGAGGGCGCGTCGCCGCAAGTGCAGTGCCTACCCAATTTTATTTTTTTTGGGGGGAAGGCACAAGGTCAGGAGGGGGTGTGGGCACACTTGGAAAACCTAGCTATCAATTTGGCCATATTAGACAGCGGGATTTCTCCCTGCTCTTACAACTTTTCAATTGCCGTGGGATTGTTATGTGCGTAAAGCGCACGGGTCTGACTAGCTTTAAGTCCCCATTCGAAGGACTAGACGTTCAGTTCGATTTTGTTATTATAATAACAACATCATTTTGTTATTTTAATAACAAAATCTGAATTTTGTGTAGAATTTCGAGGGCTGTGCCTTATACTAAGCTACGCCTTATAGTCAGAAAAATACAGCATGCTGATGGTAATGCACAGGCAACACGACCCTGCTGAAATTGGTCTATGAAGATGAGGACACAGTGACGGGCAGCCTCAACATCCCCCAGCTGTTCTCTCACCCTGCCGTGTGGAGATACAGGCCCCTCATCACCGTCGACCATTTCTTCCGACAGTTCCACCTGGCCGTGGAGACACACCAAGAGAGGAGAGAGGCCTTCGCTGTTCTTAGACTGTTCAAAGCACAGGTTGGGTCAAGCTTTTCTTCTTCTTTTTTTAGTTTAATGTGGTGGTGGTGGTAGTGGTGTGTGGGTGTGTTGTTTGTTTGCTTTGCTTTTTGGGGTGGTGTTTTTTTTCTCTCCAGTTTTTAGTCACATATACTAACTAAAAAATGCCATTAAAAAAATCCCAACATTTAGGTTACTTAGAAATCAAATTCAGAAAGTGTTGATTTACCCTTGAAGCATAAAGGGGAGTGAGTATTGCTTTATTATCTTTCAGGTATTGAAATACTTTAGAAGGAATTGAGTTTTTAATGACAGACTATTATTCTCATGAACACTTTTATCTCACTGCTGGCCAACACCTGCTTATTCTTGTTCTTGCCAACATTACCCAGATTTTATTATCAGGGTTTCTGATTTTCCCCTCTTTTAAGGGGTACGCTCACCCCCTGTTTGCACTTTTAAGGGGTACGCTCACCCCCTGTTTGCACTTTTAAGGGGTACGCTCACCCCCTGTTTGCACTTTTAAGGGGTACGCTCACCCCCTGTTTGCACTTTTAAGGGGTACGCTCACCCCCTGTTTGCACTTTTAAGGCGTACCCTCACCCCCTGTTTGCACTCTTAAGGGGTACGCTCACCCCCTGTTTGCACTTTTAAGGGGTACGCTCACCCCCTGTTTGCACTTTTAAGGGGTACGCTCACCCCCTGTTTGCACTTTTAAGGGGTACGCTCACCCCCTGTTTACACTTTTAAGGGGTACGCTCACCCCCTGTTTGCACTTTTAAGGGGTACGCTCACCCCCTGTTTGCACTTTTAAGGGGTACGCTCACCCCCTGTTTACACTTTTAAGGGGTACGCTCACCCCCTGTTTGCACTTTTAAGGGGTATTTTCACTCCCAGTTTAAAATTTTAAAGGGTCAAGACGAAAATATGAGAAAAACTCTACCCCAATTCCTGTGCACGTGCGCACACACACACATAAACACAGAGACATGCACACACGCTCGTGACACAACACATACACACATACGCACGCACACACACACACACACACACATGCACACACACACACATCACATGGGTTTTTTCTGTTTGTGGAACAACCTGTTTCTTCTATGTTTTCAAGTTTTCTTGCACACTTGCCATACAGTAGCAAAGCTTTAAAAGCCAGGGCTTTCCGCACAGTCTGGTAGAGTTTGCAGTAGATCTAGGCTTGCGACTCCAGCTTGTGGAAGTATCTAGCCTAGATAGACCTAGCAGACCATTGAAATAGGAGCAACGTCATGAGGTTACTTCTGTCCATAAGAGTCAGTGACTAATTGGATATAAAACCATCCATCGACCTGAGGTTACTGAAAAGTAACGACTATGTTAATGCATGGATCATCATTTTAATGCATCATCTCACCCCCTTGAGATTTTAAAGGGTAAATCTCATGCATGGTTTGAGATTATAGGAGCTGATTTGAGAGGTCTAGTGCATGAATATGCACAATCTCAACATTTTCAGAAACCCTGATTATGATGCATGTAATTTAATCAATAAATATTATGGTGCTGACTTTTTTCTCTTGAATCCGTGTGTGCTAGTCATTCATTTCTGACAATGACCATCAGATAAGTTATTTGGCCAGGGAGAGAAGAGGAAGAGAAAAGTGAGAGTGCAACAGATTGAAGAAAAAGAGAAAAGCCATATTGGAAATGTGCTTTAGGATATTATTTTGCAAAGCATAAGCATAAGTATGATTTTAAAGTTGTCTCACATTGGTACCAAGATGTATATAAGAATAACAAAGAAACTTCTTGAACAGATGTTTGTGGTTACATTTGTAAGATGCATACATTAAAACAAAAGGTAGACACTGCATTGATTGTTTCTCAATTTCTGTTGCCAGCGCCACATAGTTCAGGCTCTGTACTATGTGCCAGCCATTCTGCGGGGACAGCGACAACTGATGATGGAGCTTCATCGACGATTGGACCGAGCAGAGGCTGCTACACTGACCATTGGAAAGATCATGGCCAGAAATGGTGAGTCGGTGTGGTTTTTTTGGTGGTGATATTTTGGTTGGTGATATTTGGTTGGTGATAGACTGAAGATTGATATGTACTTCTTACAAATAATGGTGTTATGAACAACTTATAAGCAAAGAGGATTTGGAAGAAAGTCAGGATGATTATTCAAACTGACAACACTATATTCCGCCAGTCTTTGGTATGTTTCTTTTAACTCCCTCTTTTTCTCTGTTTGGACAGTTTATAATGCCCATTGTTCTATTCCTCCAGAATACATGGAGCTGGGACAACTGCTGAGCAACTTTTCAAAAGCCTGGGAAATTGTCAAGGAGCACCTGATTGGTTTCCGTAAGTTACAGCTCTGGTATAGGTCATGAGAAGATTTTGATTATTTTGAGATGCCCTGATTATACTAAATTCATGTTTTCATTTTTAACAATGGTGAGGTTTTTAAAACTTCAGCTTGTTTGATTTTTGTTTAAGCTTTGTAAATTGTTGGGAAGTGTAATTTTGTTTGCAAAAAGGTTGACATATAGAAAGAAACGTTATGTTGGGGAAAAAACATTAGGCTACAAGATACCAGAGAAATCCACTGATTGTATGTAAAGTAATACAATGCGAATTTACAAACATAAAGAAGGCTAATCGCTCAGGCAAAAGAACGAGACTGAGAAGTCAATAGAGGTTGAGTTATCGAAAGAGCATTATATTTCATGTATGTATACTTACATCTGTATCTATGTCTTAATGCCATTTGCTCAAGTGGCTTTCATCAGTGGTTTACATAAGCCTGTAGCAAGGGCAAACAGTAACATGAGAGCTGTACAATAGATGAATTTTCTACAGTAATGGAAAATTATGGTACATTTCAGTCTTTTGTGGAAGACTATGACTCTCAAAATAGGGATCCTTTGCACTGCAGCCAAGGATGGGTTGGCTTTTTAGGGACTTTCCCCAACGCCAGCTGCCCTCAAATCCCTTTGGCCCGAGAAAGTGGGGATGTACCCTGAGCAAGGCTTCTTTACTATAAACAAGCTTCTAGCCCAGCCTGCCAGAATAGCATCTGCCCCCTCTGCTGTCTGGCAGTCATGGTCGAAAACAAGCGACTGGCATACAATTATATGTCTTAGTGTGCATTTGCTCACGTTTTTATATTGTGTGCAGAATGCGTGGCTCCCATTGAGGGAGTGATGGTGTCGCTGCCAGAGGAGTTCCACAATGTGGTCATCTCCAGGGAGAGCCCCATCGGCCTCCTCCTGCCCTCCATGCAGGGCCCGGGCCTCTGCTCCTACGTCTTCCTGCAGTACATCCTGGGCCAGAACAACTCCTTCCTCGACTCTTACGCTGCTATCATCAGGCAGAGGTGAGTTATGATAATAATTATTGTAATAATGGAGGCCTCTGCTCCTACGTCTTCCTGCAGTACATCCTGGGCCAGAACAACTCCTTCCTCGACTCTTACGCCGCCATCATCAGGCAGAAGTGAGACGATTGTAATATATTCCCATATTTGGTAGAGCTTTGAGTACATACCATGGACTTGCACAGAATTTCATCAAAATCCATTTCACAACTTTTCTATTGGATCTAATGAAGTTCCTGACCAAGAGACGAACAAACCAACATAATACTTCTTCTGCGTTCCCAGTGGCTGTGTTTAAATCTGTAGTCCAGTCTTGATGGCGAAGTCTGCTGTCTTTTTTAGCGCCTTTGTTGGTCCCCACAGCTTCTCCTATAAAACAAAACAATCCCTGCCTGAGGCAATCAAATCCAGGATCTTTATAATTTCAAGTGCCCCAAATGGCCCTTTGGCCCAGAAGGCATTAAATCTCTATTTTTCTTTCTCTCTGAGGCAATCAACATTGGAGCGATTGTCTCTCCGCAGCATGCGATGTTGGGTATTATTAGGTATTAGGTACTTTATAGCCACAGAGGCATCTCTGTGAAATTCGGGTTGCTCCCACCTGGAGAGCACGTCGCAGCTAGAGGCGCGACACTTTTTTTTTGTTTTTTGCATGCGATTTTTTGTGTGATTGATGAGGAAGGAAAGGGGTGGGTGGGTATATTTTGACCAAATGTCAACTTTTTCGTTGCCACTGGGTGTAACGTGTGCTAAGTGCATGGGCACACGGGACCCAGTTTATCGTCTCATCCGAAAGACTTCACATTCAGACCGTAAGGCCTAGTGCAAAGCGAGAGGAAAAATCCACTGTACCCAGGTTCATACTCGGGTTTACTTGACACGAAGCGAACGCATTACCACTGTACATGCCACTCTACACTGTTGACTATCATTCCATTCAGTTTAAGTCGTATCTGGCTTGGAGTTTTGAATACAGTGGAATCCGCTTTATCGGCCACTTTTGGGACCAGGCAAAATGTGGCCGATAAAGCGAATCGGCTGATAAAACGAACATCGAGATACTGTATGACGCAATTATGCAAGTCAAAAGCAATGACGTCAAATTGAAATGAATAAAATCTGTCAAAGCACAAGAGTTCATACAGTAGAGTGTATGTGTACTGTATGTGAATACTTTATTAATCCTACAACTTGACAAGCACGAGTAAAAGACAATGATTTTGTTTTCTTGAGTGATTTTAACGCCATGCAGGGTCTTTCAATTGACAACAGCTCACCTTCCAACTTCACACTCAACCATGTAAACATCAAAAGCGTGTTGTCAGTTTGTCT
The DNA here is from genome assembly GCA_017654935.2 of Phymorhynchus buccinoides. Lineage (NCBI taxonomy): Eukaryota > Metazoa > Mollusca > Gastropoda > Neogastropoda > Raphitomidae > Phymorhynchus > Phymorhynchus buccinoides. Next base: position 26,146,251 of record CM065680.1, read on the forward strand.
GTTGTTCTCCCTCTCAAAAAAAGGGGGGGGGGGGTAAAGAGGAAAAATTAGAGAGAAAAAGTGGCCAATAAAGCGAAATTGAAGATTTCAGCTTTGGCCGTAAAAAAACGAACAAAATAACACATGCTTAAGAAGAAAAAATTCCGTATATTAGGAAATTGGCCGATTAAGCGGCTTTGGCCGATTATCCGAAGGCCGATAAAGCGGATTCTTTAGGTACATTTTAAAATAATCATTTTTATAAACAGGCAGTGTCCACATTTACTGAAGTAAAAAGATTATTTCTTCACAGAGAGCAATGCAGCAAGAGCTTTCCTCTGTTATGTCTCTCCTCTCTAGGAAATAAACATTAACACTGCCAAAAGTCAGATGAAATTTACCATGTTACAGGCTGAAGGGTGTTTACACGCATGCAGCTGCCACATAATTCTGATTTTGTGATAATGGTGTTTGTTGTTTAAAATTTATTAGTCATATTATAAGGCAACGTAAAAATGGTGGGTCAACTTACGTTGATTTCCAAAAGGTACTGCAGTCAATTTTTCATCTTCATATTATAAGGCACTTGGGGTATCAGTCTGTGAATAAAGTATTGCCTTTTTTTCCATAAAATAGGGTACCTTACTTTTCGGACTATAAGGCGATATTTTTTTTTCAAGACTCGGACCCCTGTACCTTATAAAATAGTAAGAAAATACAATAACAAAATCTGATATTTTGGGCCTTATACAAAGGTGCACTTATAGTCAGAAAAATACGGTATTCCTTTTCCCCCACAGGCTACCACAGGTTCCAGTGCGCTCAGTGACCGAGCGGCACCTGGTGAGGTGCTCCATGGAGCACGACCTGCTGCCCATGGTGCTGTCCCACTGCAACTACAGCCTGATGGTGGGTCAGGGCTCCAGCCTGGACTACGACTTTGAGGCCTTCCAGCAGCAGCTTAACGACACCTTGCTGCAGTGCAAGGCACGAGTGCAGCGATCCCCTGTGGACCATTTCCCTGTAAGTTGGCATTACAGTGGAACCTCCCTTATAAGACCTCCCATATAAGACCCACTTCTCTGAGGCATTGCCCTTCTTTGTAAGTATTAAAATTACCTCCTTTGTAAGACCCCTCCCTTATAAGACCTCATTTTGGATGATTTTTGAAGGTCTTATAAGGGAGGTTCCACTGTATTATTGGTATTATTTTATAATCAGAGAGACATTTACATGCGTAAAGTGTACTGGTCGGACTTGCTTTAACCCTCTTGTGCCTGACGCTCTGTGCTCTCAATCACCTCTGAAATCCTAACCCAAGGGACGTCACTCCGTACAAAAGGCGGGGTAGCGTCAGAAAAATAATAAAATAAAATATACCCTACCAGATTTTGTGGGTTTTTTTGTTTTGAATGTGTTGCCGAGATGTCTGTCTGAGTTGCAAAAGGAATTTCAAGATGTTATGGGGATGCATGGCTCCACAAAAAAAATCAAAATGCCAAAGTGTATTAGCAAACTGCATTCACTAGTCATTCACTGCCTACTTTTGCAGACTGTTGAAGCCTAAGACGACTGAAATGGAAATGTAGATCAAAACCATTCACTTACCCTTTCACTTCACGATCTTATAATTCCTATCTTTCACAAAAAAGGGAATTTTCATCGCTGTCATCACTCAGTGGATGCAATAACGACTCATCATCCATGATGTAAAAGTCGGGAAAATGCCGATGTCAGTAACACGACTTCAAAAATTCGCATCGATCGAACAAACACAAGCTCGCTGCCGAAATAGGTCAGAATACACTCCTTACTCATCACTTCGCGATCTCATAAGTTCCATCTTTCACAAAAATACGACTATTCATCGCTTTCCTCAGTCAATGGACGCCATAACTGTTCGTCATCCATATTGGAAAAATCGCGAAAATGCCGAAGTCGGTCACTAATTTTCAAAAATTCATATCTTTCAAACCAATCGGCCTAGAAGCCATTGCAAGCAACAGGACGGAAGTGTAATCTGTAGCGAAAGCGAGGCTGAAGCGCTCACGTGACTGCCATGTGATAGAAACAAAATGGAAGCGCCCAAACCGGCCACGTGGAATCCGTACGTTCCCGAACGTTCTAGACGTTTCCGATACGATTTTTTTTTTAACGTTCACGACCGTTCACCGCACAAGAGAGTTAAGTCCCTATCCAAAGGACTTAAATTTTTCACTTCAAACCAGAAAGAAAGGGCAAGACTGGGATTCAAACTCCAGTCACTCAGGCATTGAATTGGCAGGTGAACATGTTAGCTACCCTGTCACCTTCCTTCTATAGTTATGAGCCTCCTGCACAGTACAAGCCACGAGATTGGGCATTGTCACACATCAGAATTGTCAGAGGATTTGGTCATTTCAAGGTTAAGAAGAATTGGCAGAGGATTTTTTTTGTGGTAGCAGTGACTGATAAATTGAAAGACAGTATGGATGGAAAGACAACAACACATTGATCTATTATTTTATGTCAGTTTCACTTATTTTTGTGGCTGTTTTTTCCAGGTGAAAACGATGGTGTACTGTGCTGACACCACAAATTCCAGGATGTTCAAAGTTATCAGGGAAAAAATACCACAGGTATGCTGACCAGTTTCTTGACAGGCAAAAACAAAAATGCCGTTTGTGTCTATAATTTTCAGTGAGACATACCACACCTTTATAATTGTTCATTATTTGTTTAAGAAAAAAATTGCTTAAAAAGTTTAAAGAACGGAACTGTTTAATTACTATGTATAATTTATTATTATTAATATTATGTAAAAAAGTGATGCATTGAAACTTCTTATTCTACTTTCAACCAGACATCTATACATTAGTGACAAACAACTCAGTATAATAATATATTCTCTGGAAACTTCATGTAACAAGTGGGCTTTAAATTGTTTTTCTTTTTCCTTTGAAGTGTTGTCTGGGCCAACAGACAAGGTTCAGGAAGCGAGGAACAGTGAACAGCGAAGTCTGTGTGAAAAGACTTTATTTTTATTAAGTAATTTTTATCTAAGGATTAGAATGCAGCTGCGAGATTGCATGGGCATTACTGCCTTGCTACATTTGTTCTTTACAAAGAAGCCACCCTGTTCTGTTCTTTCTCTCTTCCTTCAGGAATGTTTGAGTCCCGCAGAGCGTCGTCGGATCGTGGAAGATCTTCGTGACTTACCAGACATCTGCCAGTCCATCAACAACCTGAACACAACGCTGTCCTTCCTCAAGGCGCTGGGGGGTTCGCCTTCCACTTTCCTCCACGACTTCATGACCAATGCCCTCAAGATGACACGCACTGTCAACAGCCGCAAAGTCAGTTCCAGTTTTGTTGGCTTGATACGTTAACATTACAACATTATGCTTACTCAGGTGCTGCAGGTCAAACATTTTACAATAGAATTACAAACAATTCTGTTTTTTGACTCACTCAAGACGAATGAGCCGTATCTGGCGCATGGCATCCACAACCGTTTAGGACAAATGAGCCTGATCGGGCTCATGAGAGTTTTTAGGAGGTTTTGATTTCTGGCATGTAACCAGCTTTTAAGAGCAGGTTATATAATCTATTTTTAGTTTGCTTTGACCTTTCTTCTCTTGAAATCGACCAATCATTGCAGACTTTATTTTTGGTTTTGGGCTGTACAAGGGATCACAGATGGGAATGTGAAAAGTTTCCTTCTTTCTTTGTGTAAGTTGTTTCTGTCAACAGGAAACAAATCCGTCAACAGGAAACAAACGATGAAAGTATGGAATCTGATATTTTATGATCGTTTAGTGCGTGATGTTGGTAATCTCTGAAAATATCGGTCGCTAACTTTACATATTTATTTGTGATGTGTTTTCAAACCTAATCAAATGGCTCGTCCTTAACGGTTGTAAGGCGAAGCAACCGGCGAGTGACGAGCGAGTTAATTAATGTTAGTTAGCACTTTGTGCCTGATCTAAAATGATGCAATAAGAACACAAGACAATTTTAGCTCTGATTTCAAGCAACAACTGTTCTGTGAAAAGAAGCAGGCATAACAAACCTGTAGTAAAGAACTGGGAAGTTCTCTGAACATTATAAGAATGACTGCTTTGAATGTGTATGTATTAACCCCTTCGCTGCCGCCTACTACTTGTGCATGCACCGCTGGCTTGCCGCACGATTTTTGAATGCAGCAATATCACTATTTAGCGGCGACGTATATATACACATCGGTGGCAAGTACTGAAGCGTTATAGAGGACATACATATTATAATATATATACGTCGCCGGCAGCGAAGAGGTTAATTTTAAGCTGTGTTTTTGTTTGTTTTGTTTTTAATTTATTGTTGTGCAAATAGACCCAACACAATTGCAAGTTCACTCACTGACATGCTTTATACATTTGCTGTATGATTGTGGGTTCACTAGTTATACCAGTTAACTTCCTGATTTTTGTTTGAAGTTGCACTGTGCTTATCGACCCAGCCACTTGACTCACTGATGTTTATTTTGCACTGTGGTGTGCTGATAGGCCCAGCAGCTGTGCCAGTTGGCCCACGTGCAGTCTCTGTGGCTGGTGCTGTGTCACCAGAGAGCCATCATCCTGGCAGCTCACCAGCAGGTCAGTGACACTACTGTAGGATATCGCATGGAAAAACTGATTGGTTTAAACATCTCAATCACTATTCTTATTTTGTCTCTTTATCCTTTAATACTTTCCAACCCCTCTTGCTGCGTAGTGTGCCGTCTACTACAATGAAGGCATGAAAATTCCCTCAGGACACCCCATTTTGGCCCTTTTCAATAAATTCTCTTATATTATGTGGAGATCGCACTGACTTTCTTTTTGGATTTATCTTTTTAATTATATACATTTTGAAAACCAATTCGTTTTGTGTTTAAATGAATCGGTTGAAAACAGCTATGTCACTGTCCATTATAGAAATTCCACACCTTGCAGGCAAACCTCTTGACTCAAAAAGTAGGAGGGTCAGTTGCTTTTGTGCACAATTTAACCAATAAAATTTACTGTTAGTGACTTGGTCAATGAATCAGACAACGTAGGAGGGGTCTATTTTATGCTCTAGCACCATTGGTTTAGAATTTTACCAAAAACTGGGCCACAGTTACGTTTAGAAAAAAACGTTGTGAGTATGCTCGCAACGCGTCCTTAGGAAAGACTTGCCTGTTGCTATCATTCTCGCAACGTGCTGGCAACGGTAAACTCGGGTGTTGCATTTATACTCGCAACATGTTGCGAAAGTTAATGTCTCCTCTTCTGTGCTAGCAGGACTACCTTGGACTGTCTCAACAAGACCTGATTTGATGTTGAATTGGGTGTTTCTTCTCCCAGGATGCCTTTGACAGCGTGGAGAAAGAGCTGCGTGAAGAGTTGACGGAGGACCAGGAGAGGGAAGTGGAGAGGATGTGCCAGGACATGTCTGTGGAGCGACTGGAGCTGGTGCTCCTGCAGATCTTTGAGTGCATCATGCTGCACCTGTCAGAGCCACGCGGCCAAGAGGATGACACCAGGCCGCAAAACTTCAGGTTAGGCTGACATTTTAATAATCCATTTTCCTTTAAATACAGACTGCATGTTAATCAAAAGAAAATGTTAAAGTCTTAAACAAATCAAACAATTATGTGAGTATTGGAAGCGGAATCATTCAGTGTTTTAGGATGAATGACTGGTCACGTGATCAGATGGAAGTGCAGTGTACACGTGAACATTATTCACAAAATATCTTTTTCCCCATGGCAAGTGTTAGGCCTGTCATAATAATGACTTACAACTCACTGTGTTGCCATGGGGAAACTCACTGTGTTGCCATGGGAAATATGCAGCACTTCATACAATAATCTGTGATGTGCAGTCTGCGTGACATACTGGAGATCAACCTGGATACCCCTCCTTACCACACAGAGCCAGTGGAGGTCAGGTCAGGCCTGCTGACCTCAAAGGACCTTTTCTGCTTCCCAGAGAGTCTGCAGGGACGGCACTCCACAGCCACCTGGATACTGTGCCGTACCCAGCTGGCTCACAAACGACGCATGCTGCTGTGATAGGGATCATCTTCTCTGGGGACTGATTAGGATTCCATCCTTTTTAACAGGGAATGCTATTGAGCCCGTTCAAAGTGTTCTTGCTTTTTGTTTTCTTTACCTTTTTCTTTTTTATTTGGCTGAAATATTCAGAAAAGTTGTGCAAGATTGTCTCTGTGTGTTTGACTTGCAATATCAAATGAACTGTAACTTGCATTAAGTTGCAATACCAAAGGAACTGGCTGATTTTTTGTTTCGTATGGTGTTTTTGTAACAATGACGCTTTGCTTCAGGTAGAGTACTCTGGTTTGGCAGTTATTCAGATTTACAAAAATCAAGTTTGATCACTTTCATTAATAAAAGCGGTTTTGTTTTTTTCTTCCATTTTCAACTGATTTTGCTGTAATATTTGTAGGAAGTTGTGGGATGCTGTTTGGATGTTCAGTTTGTAACATTTAAAAAATGTTGTTCTTACTTCAAGGAGGCTGTTTTTCACTTGCTTTGACTGGAATTTGTAAGAACACCTTGGGTATGTACTTTTTTGCAATATTTAAGGTGTTCATAATGGGTTGTTTCATTTTTCATATGGCTTTGGCCGAGAATACGTAAAACTTACCTTCACGTTGCTTCATTTTTCCTCCAAGCAAGTTGCTGACAGGATAAGTTGGAGCCATATGGCCACTAGTTCTATTGTGTGTATTTTTTTCATTTTGAACTTCACTTAGGTGTGTGAAAGTTGTGTGGTTAATTATTGCTAAACACTATTCTTTGCAAATATATATTGCATATTTTTTGAGAATGTTATAACGCTATTGTTTTTCTTGTATACTTTTTCTCTGCTTCTTTGTCCAAATATTCCAATAATGAAAAATGTGGATTTTCACAAATATATTTGAAAGTGATGTGGGATATCATGGCTTTTGAAATGCCACATGTTTTCTTGACGAGTTTCAGTTGAAAATTATGTCATAAGCATGTCTTTTTTAAATGTTTATGTTATCCCCCCACCCCACCTACCCTTTCATATGATGTTAAATTGATTATCGGATCAGACCTGGTATTGCAGTACCTCCAGGATTTGCTCAGAGCATTGAATGATGGTTGATAGTTCATCCCATATACGCTGTATTGCAGCCGAGTGGAAGTAAAACCTAACCTTCATTCGCATGATGTTCAAAGTAACTTTGTTGCGGTAATCTTTCATGTCGTGCTTTGATCTTAACAGTGGCTTTCACAACATTTTTTAAAAATTTTAGTGTTTGCTTCGAATTAGCAGACATGGAGATGTTACAGATGTGTGAGCTACTTGTCAATACCTTTTCACCGCATTATTTTATTTGTAGGGTGTTATCTTTATGGTCACAGAGGCTCGTCTCAGTAAAATTGGGGATGCTACAACCAGGAGAGCATGTTCATAGACAATGTAATGGGAATAAGACAGACAAGCGCCACTCTGATTGAGTGGTGAATTGTAACATTCAGCTGGATGTTGAGGAGTCTACTATGAGTGGTGATTTGTAACATTTAGCTGGACGTTGAGTCTACTCTGAGTGGTGATTTGTAACATTCAGCTGGACGTTGAGGAGTCTACTCTGAGTGGTGATTTGTAACATTTAGCTGGACGTTGAGGAGTCTACTATGAGTGGTGATTTGTAACATTCAGCTGGATGTTGAGGAGTCTACTCTGATTGAGTGGTGATTTGTAACATTCAGCTGGATGTTGATCCTGTGTTAGCTCTGGCGAATTAATGAGCTCCTCATATTAATACCATGTTTTGCGTTTTAATAATTAAACCCTAACCTGCGTTCTTCAACCTCGTGACTTGATCAGTCGTGACTGTAAAAGATTTAATGAACCTTTAACCTAGAACTTGTGCCTCAAATTCTTAATGTTTATCTTTCGTTTTGGTTTATTTATAGTTTATTCTGAACAACAAACTCTTGTCTGTGTTTGTCAGTTTGAATATGCATGTGGACAGAGACTGATTCCTGACAGTGTGAGTGTGTTTATTGATGTGCCCCAGAGTGTGTATGTGTGCATATAGGCGACACTGTTCATGCAATTGCGTTTTTTTAGAACTTGTTAATCTTGCCTTTCTCTTCTGCTTGTACATATTGCAAAAGAAAATTGTCCATTTTAAACTGGTTGTTTATTGTAGGCCTATAATGAAAGTATTTTGTAAGCTGATTTTTCAATTGAGTTGAATAGACTAGCAGACATGCACATATCAAAACAGGAGATTCTTGGACTGATTGATCATATTGTCAAAAGCATTCAGATTTACCCTAAGAAAGCGATGATAGCAGTGAGAATGAGGAAGATAGAGTGAAACTGAGTCAGTACAAGTGTCACAGATTGCTGGCATAACTGAACAATGCAACTGTATTTTTTAAATCTTATTTAGACCCCTGCTTATAATTTCACTGAAAATGTAAAACGCTATTGTTATTACAAAATCAAAGTTTTCATACAATGTTGGTGGGCGTGCCTCACTGTCTGAAAAAAAAGATGGTACTCATTTTCTTGAACTTTCTTGGTGGAGGCCTGAGCTGGCAGACAGATTAGGCAGAGATGGTGCCAGTGGCAGTAGTGTAACTTGGATGTAAAACCCAGTGTCGGTGTGGCTTTCAACATTGTTCTGCTTTTGCTTGTACTCTTTCCATTGTAATGTACATTGTTCATTTTTAACAAATTGGAGGAAAACTTTTTTAAATGGTGCATTTTTGTGGGATTGTGTTAATGATATCCACATCTTTGTAGGAGGAAAGGATTTATTAATTGAAAAAGTGAAGGTAATTAATTAAGCTTGGTAGAATGGTTCCTTAGGACCTGTATTTGCAGCTATCAACACAATCCCAATGAATGAGTCTGATTTGATTATTACAAAAATACCAATTATGCAAAGGATAATGGATGGATTTTAACTAAAGTTGCTATGTGAAAAAGTGTCATCTTAGAATTTGTTGTGAAATATTAAATTACTTGGTATTGTTATAACAGGCACATTTTTAATGGAGAAAAAAACAAGTAATATATTATCTCCCTTGACTTTCATTAGTTGGTTTTACTTGAATGCTTAATTTTCATTTCAAATTGAAATTTAAATTAAATGCTTTTTTCATCTTTGCATTGTTCTTGTCATGCCCTGGCTAAAAGACTCCAGGAATCATCCCAACAGTCGAAGCACTTGAACACTATAGTACAAATGCACCAGCTAGGGATGAGAACATTACATGTGTCCGGTTTTTTATTACACCACCACGTGAATAGCGACACACTGACTTCAGAAGAGTATTTTGCTGTTTGTTTTTTATTACCTTTTATTTTACACGCTATTGTTGCTTGGTTGTTTATAGGGTTTTTTCTGCATTAAAATTAAAATGATGATATTGTTTGAGAATTATGAGATTTGGTACACAGAATAATGTTTGGTGACTGATATTTAGAAACAATGGCTGTGGTATTTGTGATAATGTTTGATTATTATGATGTTAAGCGTGTTGGTGTGGATACTATATCTTACAGTTTTATTTTTGTCTGAGACCCTTGCATCTTATAATATGACTAACAACATAGTAAGAAAGTATAACAAAATCTGAATTTGGTGTAACATTTGGTGGGTGTGCCTTGTACTGTAATCTGACACTTGTTTATTTATGTGTAATTGACAGTTTGAAATGAAATGTCTTTGACAAGCTGTACATGTTTGTGAGTGACTGTGGGTGTATGGGGATAGGGGAATAACAATCTAATCTTATGTAAGAGTTTATGATTGATGTTTATGGTTTATATGTTTACTAGATCTATGATAGTTAGCAATGATGATAATCTTTGATGATTATAATATGATGTTTGATAACTGTGATATTTGATGATAATGTTTGATGACTGTGATATTGACGATGATAACATTTGATGACTGTGATATTTGATGATGATGTTTGATGACTGATATTGACGATGATAACATTTGATGACTGTGATATTTGATAACGATGTTTGATGACTGTGATATTGACTATGATAATGTTTGATGACAGTAATATTTGATAATCAAGAGTTTTTAAATTTTATTACTGTAATATTTATGTGTGTGTCAAGGAGGATCCTTAAAAATATTTATTTTTCATAATTGCTATTGATGTCATTTTGAAAATGACGCACTAGTTATGTGATAGGGGCGATATGCCTCACAAATGACCAGTAGCTTGTAGGGAGAGGGCAGAAGATGTGAGCGGCCGGGTGGCTGCTAATTGAAGAAAAAAAGAACCAGCTACTGTGTGACTAATTGAGTGGTAAATTGTAATATTCAACTGGACGTTGACAAGTCTACTCCAATTGAGTGGTGAATTGCAACATTTAACTGGACGTTGAGGAATCTACATTGAGTGGTGAATTGTAACATTCAGCTGGACATTGAGGAGTCTACTCTGAGTGGTGATTTGTAACATTCAGCTGGACATTGAGGAGTCTATATTGAGTGGTGATTTGTAACATTCAACTGGATGTTGAGGAGTCTACTCTGATTGAGTGGTGATTTGTAACATTCAGCTGGATGTTGAGGAGTCTACATTGAGTGGTGAATTTGTAACATTCAGCTGGATGTTGAGGAGTCTACTCTGAGTGGTGATTTGTAACATTCAGCTGGACGTTGAGGAGTCTACATTGAGTGGTGATTTGTAACATTCAACTGGATGTTGAGGAGTCTACTCTGATTGAGTGGTGATTTGTAACATTCAGCTGGATGTTGATCCTGTGTTAGCTCTGGCGAATTAATGAGCTCCTCATATTAATAATATGTTTTGCGTTTTAATAATTAAACCCTAACCTGCGTTCTTCAACCTCGTGACTTGATCAGTCGTGACTGTAAAAGATTTAATGAACCTTTAACCTAGAACTTGTGCCTCAAATTCTTAATGTTTATCTTTCGTTTTGGTTTATTTATAGTTTATTCTGAACAACAAACTCTTGTCTGTGTTTGTCAGTTTGAATATGCATGTGGACAGAGACTGATTCCTGACAGTGTGAGTGTGTTTATTGATGTGCCCCAGAGTGTGTATGTGTGCATATAGGCGACACTGTTCATGCAATTGCGTTTTTTTAGAACTTGTTAATCTTGCCTTTCTCTTCTGCTTGTACATATTGCAAAAGAAAATTGTCCATTTTAAACTGGTTGTTTATTGTAGGCCTATAATGAAAGTATTTTGTAAGCTGATTTTTCAATTGAGTTGAATAGACTAGCAGACATGCACATATCAAAACAGGAGATTCTTGGACTGATTGATCATATTGTCAAAAGCATTCAGATTTACCCTAAGAAAGCGATGATAGCAGTGAGAATGAGGAAGATAGAGTGAAACTGAGTCAGTACAAGTGTCACAGATTGCTGGCATAACTGAACAATGCAACTGTATTTTTTAAATCTTATTTAGACCCCTGCTTATAATTTCACTGAAAATGTAAAACGCTATTGTTATTACAAAATCAAAGTTTTCATACAATGTTGGTGGGCGTGCCTCACTGTCTGAAAAAAAAGATGGTACTCATTTTCTTGAACTTTCTTGGTGGAGGCCTGAGCTGGCAGACAGATTAGGCAGAGATGGTGCCAGTGGCAGTAGTGTAACTTGGATGTAAAACCCAGTGTCGGTGTGGCTTTCAACATTGTTCTGCTTTTGCTTGTACTCTTTCCATTGTAATGTACATTGTTCATTTTTAACAAATTGGAGGAAAACTTTTTTAAATGGTGCATTTTTGTGGGATTGTGTTAATGATATCCACATCTTTGTAGGAGGAAAGGATTTATTAATTGAAAAAGTGAAGGTAATTAATTAAGCTTGGTAGAATGGTTCCTTAGGACCTGTATTTGCAGCTATCAACACAATCCCAATGAATGAGTCTGATTTGATTATTACAAAAATACCAATTATGCAAAGGATAATGGATGGATTTTAACTAAAGTTGCTATGTGAAAAAGTGTCATCTTAGAATTTGTTGTGAAATATTAAATTACTTGGTATTGTTATAACAGGCACATTTTTAATGGAGAAAAAAACAAGTAATATATTATCTCCCTTGACTTTCATTAGTTGGTTTTACTTGAATGCTTAATTTTCATTTCAAATTGAAATTTAAATTAAATGCTTTTTTCATCTTTGCATTGTTCTTGTCATGCCCTGGCTAAAAGACTCCAGGAATCATCCCAACAGTCGAAGCACTTGAACACTATAGTACAAATGCACCAGCTAGGGATGAGAACATTACATGTGTCCGGTTTTTTATTACACCACCACGTGAATAGCGACACACTGACTTCAGAAGAGTATTTTGCTGTTTGTTTTTTATTACCTTTTATTTTACACGCTATTGTTGCTTGGTTGTTTATAGTTTTTTTTCTGCATTAAAATTAAAATGATGATATTGTTTGAGAATTATGAGATTTGGTACACAGAATAATGTTTGGTGACTGATATTTAGAAACAATGGCTGTGGTATTTGTGATAATGTTTGATTATTATGATGTTAAGCGTGTTGGTGTGGATACTATATCTTACAGTTTTATTTTTGTCTGAGACCCTTGCATCTTATAATATGACTAACAACATAGTAAGAAAGTATAACAAAATCTGAATTTGGTGTAACATTTGGTGGGTGTGCCTTGTACTGTAATCTGACACTTGTTTATTTATGTGTAATTGACAGTTTGAAATGAAATGTCTTTGACAAGCTGTACATGTTTGTGAGTGACTGTGGGTGTATGGGGATAGGGGAATAACAATCTAATCTTATGTAAGAGTTTATGATTGATGTTTATGGTTTTTATGTTTACTAGATCTATGATAGTTAGCAATGATGATAATCTTTGATGATTATAATATGATGTTTGATAACTGTGATATTTGATGATAATGTTTGATGACTGTGATATTGACGATGATAACATTTGATGACTGTGATATTTGATGATGATGTTTGATGACTGATATTGACGATGATAACATTTGATGACTGTGATATTTGATAACGATGTTTGATGACTGTGATATTGACTATGATAATGTTTGATGACAGTAATATTTGATAATCAAGAGTTTTTAAATTTTATTACTGTAATATTTATGTGTGTGTCAAGGAGGATCCTTAAAAATATTTATTTTTCATAATTGCTATTGATGTCATTTTGAAAATGACGCACTAGTTATGTGATAGGGGCGATATGCCTCACAAATGACCAGTAGCTTGTAGGGAGAGGGCAGAAGATGTGAGCGGCCGGGTGGCTGCTAATTGAAGAAAAAAAGAACCAGCTACTGTGTGACTAATTGAGTGGTAAATTGTAATATTCAACTGGACGTTGACAAGTCTACTCCAATTGAGTGGTGAATTGCAACATTTAACTGGACGTTGAGGAATCTACATTGAGTGGTGAATTGTAACATTCAGCTGGACATTGAGGAGTCTACTCTGAGTGGTGATTTGTAACATTCAGCTGGACATTGAGGAGTCTATATTGAGTGGTGATTTGTAACATTCAACTGGATGTTGAGGAGTCTACTCTGATTGAGTGGTGATTTGTAACATTCAGCTGGATGTTGAGGAGTCTACATTGAGTGGTGAATTGTAACATTCGGCTGGATGTTGAGGAGTCTACTCTGAGTGGTGATTTGTAACATTTAGCTGGACGTTGAGGAGTCTACATTGAGTGGTGATTTGTAACATTCAACTGGATGTTGAGGAGTCTACTCTGATTGAGTGGTGATTTGTAACATTCAGCTGGATGTTGATCCTGTGTTAGCTCTGGCGAATTAATGAGCTCCTCATATTAATAATATGTTTTGCGTTTTAATAATTAAACCCTAACCTGCGTTCTTCAACCTCATGACTTGATCAGTCGTGACTGTAAAAGATTTAATAAACCTTTAACCTAGAACTTGTGCCTCAAATTCTTAATGTTTATCTTTCGTTTTGGTTTATTTATAGTTTATTCTGAACAACAAACTCTTGTCTGTGTTTGTTAGTTTGAATATGCATGTGGACAGAGACTGATTCCCGTCAGTGTGAAGGCGACACTGTTCATGCAATTGCATTTTTTTAGAACTTGTTAATGTTGCCTTTCTCTTCTGCTTGTACATATTGCAAAAGAAAATTGTCCATTTTAAACTGGTTGTTTATTGTAGGCCTATAATGAAAGTATTTTGTAAGCTGATTTTTCAATTGAGTTGAATAGACTAGCAGACATGCACATATCAAAACAGGAGATTCTTGAACTGATTGATCATATTGTCAAAAGCATTCGGATTTACCCTAAGAAAGCGATGATAGCAGTGAGAATGAGGAAGATAGAGTGAAACTGAGTCAGTACAAGTGTCACAGATTGCTGGCATAACTGAACAATGCAACTGTATCTTTTAAATCTTATTTAGACCCCTGCTTATAATTTGACTGAAAATGTAAAATGCTATTGTTATTACATGTACAAAATCAAAGTTTTCATACAATGTTGGTGGGTGTGCCTCACTGTCTGAAAAAAAAAGATGGTACTCATTTTCTTGAACTTTCTTGGTGGAGGCCTGAGCTGGCAGACAGATTAGGCAGAGATGGTGCCAGTGGCAGTAGTGTAACTTGGATGTAAAACCCAGTGTCAGTGTGGCTTTCAACATTGTTCTGCTTTTGCTTGTACTCTTGCCTTTGTAATGTACATTGTTCATTTTTAGCAAATTGGAGGAAAACCTTTTTAAATGGTGCATTTTTGTGGGATTGTGTTAATGATATCCACATCTTTGTAGGAGGAAATGATTTATTAATTGAAAAAGTGAAGGTAATTAATTAAGCTTGGTAGAATGGTTCCTTAGGACCTGTATTTGCAGCTAGCCATATCAACACAATCCCAATGAATGAGTCTGATTTGATTATTACAAAAACACCAATTATGCAAAGGATAATGGATGGATTTTAACCAAAGTTGCTATGTGAAAAAGTGTCATCTTAGAATTTGTTGTAAAATATTAAATTACTTGGTATTGTTATAATAACAGGCACATTTTTAATGGAGAAAAAAAACTAGTAATATATTATCTCCCTTGACTTTCATTAGTTGGTTTTACATGAATGTTTAATTTTAATTTCAAATTGAAATTTAATTTAAATTAAATGCTTTTTTCATCTTTGCATTGTTCTTGTCATACCGTGGCTAAAAGACTCCAGGGATCATCCCAACAGTCGAAGCATTTGAACACTATAGTACAAATGCACCAGCTAGGGATGAGAACATTACATGTGTCCGTTTTTGATTACACCACCACGTGAATAGCGACACACTGACTTCAGAAGAGTATTTTGCTGTGTTTTTTATTACCTTTTATTTTACACGCTATTGTTGCTTATAGTTTTTTTCTGCATTAAAATTAAAATGATATTGTTTGAGAATTATGAGATTTGGTACACAGAAACTGATAATGTTTGGTGACTGATATTATCCTTTGCATTGTGATAATGTTTGATTATTATGATGTTAAGCGTGTTGGTGTGGATACTATATCTTAGTTTTATTTCTGTCTGAGACCCTTGCATCTTATAATATGACTAACAACATAGTAAGAAAGTATAACAAAATCTGAATTTGGTGTAACATTTGGTGGGTGTGCCTTGTACTGTAATCTGACACTTGTTTATTTATGTGTAATTGACAGTTTGAAATGAAATGTCTTTGACAAGCTGTACATGTTTGTGAGTGACTGTGGGTGTATGGGGATAGGGGAATAACAATCTAATCTTATGTAAGAGTTTATGATTGATGTTTATGGTTTATATGTTTACTAGATCTATGATAGTTAGCAATGATGATAATATTTGATGATTATATGTTTGATAACTGTGATATTTGATGATAATGTTTGATGACTGTGATATTGACGATGATAACATTTGATGACTGTGATATTTGATAATGATGTTTGATGACTGTGATATTGACTGATAATGTTTGATGACAAGTAATATTTGATAATCAAGTTTTTAAATTTTATTACTGTAATATGTATGTGTGTGTGTCAAGGAGGATCCTTACAAATATTTATTTTTCATAATTGCTATTGATGTCATTTTGAAAATGACGCACTAGTTATGTGATAGGGGTGATATGCGTCACAATGTGACCAGTAGCTTGTAGGGAGAGGGCAGTAATGTTTGTGAGCGGCCGGGTGGCTGATAATTGAAGAAAAAAAGAACCAGCTACAGTGTTACTAATTGAGTGTTAAATTGTAATATTCAATGGACGTTGACAAGTCTACTCCAATTGAGTGGTGAATTGCAGCATTTAACTGGACGTTGACAAGTCTACTCCAATTGAGTGGTGAATTGTAACATTCAACTGGACGTTGACAAGTCTACTCGAATTGAGTGGTGAATTGCAGCATTTAACTGGACGTTGAGGAATCTACTCTGATTAAGTGGTGATTTGTAACATTCAGCTGGATGTTTAGGAGTCTACTCTAATTGCTAGTGGTGTCATTGTAACATTCGCACTGGACATTGAGGATATGCGTCACAAGTGACCAGTAGCTTGTAGGGAGAGGGCAGAAGATGTGAGCGGCCGGGTGGCTGCTAATTGAAGAAAAAAAGAACCAGCTACTGTGCGACTCTAATTGAGTGGTAAATTGTAATATTCAACTGGACGTTGACAAGTCTACTCCAATTGAGTGGTGAATTGTAACATTCAACTGGACGTTGACAAGTCTACTCCAATTGAGTGGTGAGTTGTAACATTCAACTGGACGTTGACAAGTCTACTCCAATTGAGTGGTGATTTGTAACATTCAACTGGACGTTGACAAGTCTACTCCAATTGAGTGGTGATTTGTAACATTCAACTGGACGTTGAGGAGTCTACTCTGATTATTGAGTGGTGATTTGTAACATTCAGCTGGATGTTGAGGAGTCTACTCTGATTGAGTGGTGAATTGTAACATTCAGCTGGACATTGAGGAGTCTACATTGAGTGGTGATTTGTAACATTCAACTGGATGTTGAGGAGTCTACTCTGATTGAGTGGTGATTTGTAACATTCAGCTGGATGTTGAGGAGTCTACTCTGATTGAGTGGTGAATTGTAACATTCAGCTGGACATTGAGGAGTCTACATTGAGTGGTGATTTGTAACATTCAGCTGGATGTTGAGCAGTCTACATTGAGTGGTGATTTGTAACATTCAGCTGGACATTGAGGAGTCTACATTGAGTGGTGATTTGTAACATTCAACTGGATGTTGAGGAGTCTACTCTGATTGAGTGGTGAATTGTAACATTCAGCTGGACATTGAGGAGTCTACATTGAGTGGTGATTTGTAACATTCAACTGGATGTTGAGGAGTCTACTCTGATTGAGTGGTGATTTGTAACATTCAGCTGGATGTTGAGGAGTCTACTCTGATTGAGTGGTGATTTGTAACATTCAACTGGACGTTGAGCAGTCTACATTGAGTGGTGGTTTGTAACATTCAACTGGATGTTGAGGAGTCTACTCTGATTGAGTGGTGATTTGTAACATTCATCTGGATGTTGATCCTGTGTTAGCTCTGGCGAGTTAATGAGCTCCTCATATTAATAACATGTTTTGCATTTTAATAATTAAACCCTAACCTGCGTTCTTCAACCTCGTGACTTGATCAGTCGTGACTATAAAAGATTTAATGAACCTTTAACCTAGAACTTGTGCCTCAAATTCTTAATGTTTATCTTCCGTTTTGGTTTATTTATAGTTTATTCTGAACAACAAACTCTTGTCTGTGTTTGTCAGTTTGAATATGCATGTGGACAGAGACTGATTTCTGACAGTGTGAGTGTGTTTATTGATGTGCCCCAGAGTGTGTATGTGTGCATATAGGCGACACTGTTCATGCAATTGCGTTTTTTTAGAACTTGTTAATCTTGCCTTTCTCTTCTGCTTGTACATATTGCAAAAGAAAATTGTCCATTTTAGACTGGTTGTTTATTGTAGGCCTATAATGAAAGTATTTTGTAAGCTGATTTTTCAATTGAGTTGAATAGACTAGCAGACATGCACATATCAAAACAGGAGATTCTTGAACTGATTGATCATATTGTCAAAAGCATTCGGATTTACCCTAAGAAAGCGATGATAGCAGTGAGAATTAGGAAGATAGAATGAAACTGAGTCAGTACAAGTGTCACAGATTGCTGGCATAACTGAACAATGCAACTGTATTTTTTAAAATCTTATTTAGACCCCTGCTTATAATTTGACTGAAAATGTAAAATGCTATTGTTATTACATGTACAAAATCAAAGTTTTCATACAATGTTGGTGGGTGTGCCTCACTGTCTGAAAAAAAAAGATGGTACTCATTTTCTTGAACTTTCTTGGTGGAGGCCTGAGCTGGCAGACAGATTAGACAGAGATGGTGCCAGTGGCAGTAATGTAACTTGGATGTAAAACCCAGTGTCGGTGTGGATTTCAACATTGTTCTGCTTTTGCTTGTACTCTTGCCATTGTAATGTACATTGTTCATTTTCAACAAATTGGAGGAAAACTTTTTTCTTCCAACTTTTTCAAATGGTGGGATTGTGTTAATTATATCCACATCTTTGTAGGAGGAAATTATTTATAAATTGAAAAAGTGAAGGGAATGGTTTTTTTCAAATCATCTCTTTTACATTAATAAATGTGGCAATCTTTGAATTATACTTTGTAATGAACATTACAGAAGATTTGAACCACTGTGCTTGTCCATTATTATCATTTTGTTAGGTCGTGTTATAAAATGTACTGCTTTACTTTATATTCTGAGGAAAACTTTATTTTGGCTTTGTTAATTATCTGATTGTGTTGGCCGTTTTCACATTTATCTATGTTTGAGAAAATAATCAATTAAAAGAAAGAGAAAGCAAACATTATTTATTTAGAATCATTTTGATTGATCGTCTTGCATGGATAAATATGGATGTCTTTGAATTATCTCATTTGTGATCAGTATTGGAAAGCTGTAAACCTTTTCACTAGCCCATTAACCTTTACCGGATCACGTTTTTGACTACACAGACATGATGGCGCGGGTGTTCCACAACCCATACTCAGTAAAAAGAAAAGGGACATGCATTTTAACAGTGTTTATCCCTGTCCAGATGATGCGGGTTCTCCAGGACCCATACTCGTCAAAGAGTCACCATGTGTTTATCCTTATCCAGATGGTGCGGGTCTCCCACTCAATGCACTGCAGTGGCATATTTCTGCTCTTTAAAGTATGGGGTCGTAGGAGACCCGCGCCATCGGGACAAGCATGTTAAAATGACGCATCATATTACGTCATTTGTATTTTATACACATTAATGAAATTTAAGACACGTAAAGCCATTAACGTTTTTGATAGTCATGAAATTTCATGACGATTGCTTAAATAGTTTTTGAGATATAACAGTTTTTATGTGTCTCTGGGTACTAGAATACCCAGGAAGCATGGTGAAGGTTAGTATTACTTAGGTGTTCTTAAATGCATTGATTTACAGATCTTTACATTCCAGTATGATTTTCTAATGATGTTTAAATAAAAAATTTATACATTCTTTTTTCAGATACAGATCAGTGCATAGCCAAGAGGGTGGTAGAATTGCCCAGTATTAAATTTGGATCCACAGCTATTTTAAATTTCGCTTTGTGTGTGTGTGTGTGTTGAAAGAGAGAGAGTAGGGGGAGTCAATAACAAACCAAAAGTAATTAAATCTTATGTGTAAACATCTATTAATTTTACCCAACGAGTTTCAATAACGTAAAATCATTAATTCTAAATATAGAATGTGATTTCTGCATTTTCACCAACGAATCATTTGGACACTAAAATGAAAGAGACAGTACTGTACATCTATGAGAGTAGCACACACACACTCACACGCTTAATAGTTTGAGCTAAAGAAGAAGTGTGTGTGTGTGTGCATGTTTGTACAAGTGTATGCTTGTGTAAGTGTGTGTGCGTGTCAGTGAGAATGTTTGTGCATTTGATGAAATGTATGTGGGTCCGTGTGTAAGCATGCGCTCACTCACGTGCATGTATGTGTCAGTGTGTGCATGCATGTGTGTGCGTTAAATGCTGACGGCTGACTTTGTGCTTGATAAAAAGCACTATATAAATATGTGTTTATTATTATTTTTACTTGAAATTAAAATTACAGGGGACTAATTGTTGACACTAAATTAACAAGTTGACCTCTGACCTATTTGAAATTGTGACAGGTGTTTAGGACAGAATACAAAGCCTTGCACACTACATGCCAACTAATATCGTACGATACGATTCGATCATGTGGTCTCGAAGAACAAATTTGATTCACGCTTCGAGACCACGTGATCGAATCGTATTGTAGGATATTAGTTAACGTGTAGCAGGTCCTTAACTGTAAGTACTTATGCTAAAATGGTAATTCCATATACAAGTCTTGCAAGCAAGGCTGTGAGGCACTGAAGATGTTATAACGCAACACTTTAGTACAGGCAAGATGGTTCACTGGGTTGTCACCTGTGGTTTTAAATACAATGGAACCTCTTATAAGACCTTAACAAATCATCCAAAATGAGGTCTTATAAGGGAGGGGTCTTATAAGGGAGGTAATTTTAATACTTACAAAGAAGGGCAATGTCTCAGAGAAGCAGGTCTTATGAGGGAGGGAGTCTTATAATGGGAGGTCTTGTAAGGGAGGTTCCACTGTACTTCATTCTTGATCAATCAGCATTTGTGAAACTTTCAATTTATTCCCTATTTAAATTCAGACTTTGAAGGAAAGTGCGTGACTGCAACACACACTTTAATTCTCATTCCTTCCCTGAAAGGCTGTGGCTATTCTCTTTCTAGTGGGAAAATAAAACTCAGGCTCTTTTCCCTCACTTCCGGTAAAGAGAACCTGAAGGTCTCTGCGCTAAAAAATAAACTGGTAACTCTATGTGCGTCTGTGTGTCCTCTGCCAAATTAGTGTATGTGTGTGTGTGTGTCCTCTGCCAAATTTACAACTTAAGATGGGAATCACGTCACACTGTAAACAGTACTTTATGAACATTTTTATATTGTACTTGTAGCCTGGATAAGACACCAGGCCTAGACTCTCCAAGATCTTACATTAAACAAGAGGGAGTCGTTCCCCTAAAAAAACATCAGAGGCGAGGGGTTTTTCGGTCCTGGACCGACTCCTACCCAGAGTGAGTGGCTATGGGCTCAATGGGAAGACTGAAACCACACAGTCGAGTTTCATCCGCTAAACGGATGCGATTCTGTGTTGCTCTAATTGCAAGACCAACACTGCAGGTGTCTGTAGTTCTCGGGCCTGGTTAACGCCGGGATATCATTATGAAAGGAAGCGTAGAATACAGCCCTGCCATGCAGTCTCAGACCGATACGGAACTCCATAGCATCATCATCATCGTTATCATCGGCCTCATTTTCCATCAATCATAAAATTAAAATATGTCTCAAATTCTGTGACTTTGCATGCCCTGCTCTCATGGTGACCTCAGTTTCGGTTTCCAATCCAGTCTATGCCTTGGTGCGTTCGGGTCAAAGTCATGGGGATCAGTGTGTTCTGGGGAGCTGTCAGTGGACGGTCGTGGTGGCGCCCTCGGAGGAGGACCTCACTCACTCTGGCTCCGTGACTAAGAGAATAGTGTCATCAGTAGGGGGCTTAGTAGGTGGTGTCCTGAACAGGCTCCACTGAACTCCACCGAAGTGACTCAGCAGAAGTGCAGTGTCTCCTCGGTTGGTTGCCTCCTGACGGTCTAACATAGATTCGCTCCCCTTGGACTGCTGGTCTCGGTTTCTGTGACTTGAACAAACCCGGGTGTAGCTGCGAATTGGGATTCGGAACGAGCGGCGTGAGAGCATTGTCACTGTACAGCCCGGAAGATGGGACAGCAAAACCCCCCCAAAAAAACAACCAAAAAAAAAATCAATCTTAGAAAATGAAAACACCAGCTAAACACTCAAGTATGGTCATACCCTGCAACATATGCACTTAATTTCTGCAAATCACTGGAGTAGTGTTCATGTTTGCTGTAGAGAAACTGAAAATTAAGAGTACCGTTTTTTTAATACCTTAAATTCCTTTAAGTAAAAAAAAAACCACACACACAAAACGCACTTTGCAACATACAATGAGAACAACAAAAGGATTGGTCCACAATCACATTAGTTTAATAGTTATCATGACAACATTCGATCTCTCCTTTTTTGTAAAAATAATGTTCAGAAATAATTCTTCCCTAAATGATAAGTAAATAACACCACAATTTTAGCAATCTCAAGGCAGAGGGGGCAACTACTATGACATACATATCACCTTAATTCCATTTTTGCCTTTCTTACCAAACATAAAGCTGTATTTTATTAACCTCTTCAGCTAATTATCTTTTTGGAAAAATACCCCCCCCCCCCCATAAGACTGAAAAACGCAATGAACCACGACTGACAAATGCCACGGTGTACTGCAGTACATAGGGGTGGGGGGTGTGGTCCTATTAGATAATGGCCTTTATCATGACTGCAATTATTGAACAAAGATAATTAGCTGAAAATGTTCATAAAATACAGCCTCATGTTTGGTAAGGCAAAAACGGAAAAAATTGAATTAACCGAGAAATGTAGGGGGGGTGGCACATCTTGACCTTTACCAAAAAATTGAAAGGCACGGGTCCAGGAGCTGCCCAGGGCCCCGGGTACAAGGGCAGAGGCCTTAAACTGTTAAAGCCAGCGCGGCACTATATAAGCAAGCAGTAGGCTAAAAATGTCAGTTTCTGCTTGGCGCTCGCAGCGAAAGCATCCCTTTTCAAACGCAAAAGGAGGGAAAAATTAAACTGGCGCAGGCGAAAGCCCACAGCTAAGAGTGTCGCTGGCTTGTTTCTCTCTCTCTCTCCCACTCTCAACTGACTACCCGATTCCTGGGATCGGCTCTTAAATACCCCAGTTGTGCCTTTAAACGATTCACTGGGGCAACGCAAGAGAAAGAGAGAGAGATAATAAGACAGTCCCATTTGCCTTGTAAAATGTGATAAAAACAAATTGCTGCTGGATTTCAAAATAGCATTAGAATTGACAAATAAATCTGTTGTTTAAGAAATCCCAAACAACTACAAACACAAAGAGGTGACTCCTAATAACGAACACTGATGTTTTGCCAGAGACTCAGAGCCAGAGCTCTTAGTAAGAGCTACGCTCGAAACATCGGCGTTTGTTATTAGGATTCACCTCTTCGTCTTTGTTTTGGATTTCTTAAACAACAAGCTTATTTTTCAATTCCAATCCTTGTAAAATGATTACATTGCTTATGAAAACAATGTGGCAATGTGGCATCACCATGCTGTTTTCAAGATTCCCCGAGAGAGACTTCCATAATAGAACCAAGTTCAAAATGCCCCAAATTGCATGAGGTCGATTTTTTTTTTTTCAGTTCAGTTTCTGGTTAGTGGTAAAATTATTACAGACAAACCTCTATTTTAAGACTTCCAAAATGTCCGGAAAAATCAGTCGTAAATTGGAGGGGTCGTATGACGGAGGTTTTCACTGGCAGCCGTAGAAAGAAAAAGTTCAGCACAGTTCATATTCTCTTCTTCAAACTGGATTTGGGTCCAACTCCATAGGATTGTGCAATCGATGTATTACAGTTTCACTTCGCCGACTTCTGTTAATCACCTCCACTCTCGTCCAAAGTCAGTGGTTTTCTTTTTCAAAGTCAGTGGTTTTCGTGCTTTTCCTACGCTTTCCGCCATCTTTTCTACAACAAGGGAAGCGACTCCGCTTTCAGGCCCTTGACCGTGGTTGTTTCCCTTTGCTCGAAGTCTATGCAGACGACAACAACAGTCGTAAAAACCAACAAAATGGCGGTCGTAAGTCGCGTTTTAGAGGAAGTCGTTTAAGAGAGGTCGTTTACATAGTAAAATGCATCCGTGCCAACAAATCCGGTCTCAAATGAGAGGTGGTCGCTTAACAGAGGGTCGTAAAATGGGGTTTGTCTGTATTTTTAAAACTGAAATCAGTGTAAAACTGAAAGAGTTGCACCTATGCTACAGTACTGATCAGATACCTAAAGCTTTTTCCTTAATTTTAGTTTGAAGATTGATAGTACGGTACTCCACATACACTAAACTAAATTAGCCTTCCCCTGACGACTGTTCAAACTTTTCATTTGATATATTTTGACATAATTTGTTGACTGTGGGTTATACAGACATCCATGCTTTCCATATAGCATTTTTGTAACATGTATTCTCAATCACCAATTGTATGTGGTTCAGACACCCATACATAGAGGAATTTATAGTACAAAACCTTCAGTGATCGTGGGTGGCTGGAACACCCATTCTCTCTAGTGGAATTTTGTGTTACAAAACCTGATTTGGTGAGTGTGGGTGGTTGAAACACATATAATAAATTCATGTTCAAATCCTTATTCATGGACTTTGGGGGGATGACAAGTCTACAGATACATTGGTTTTTGACGAGCGAAGTCTCGTCTACGTACTCACGACTTGGTGTGTGTGGTCACACCTCATTAAAAACTTTAACATAGCAATTTTCTCAGAAAGTACAAATAATAGCGCAACCAAATTTTGCACAATGATGTAAAAGCACATTATGTCTGCAATGACTGCCTTTATTTAAAGTCACTTGAACAAATTGGATGTAAATCAAATTTTAAAAAATTGATTTAGCAACTGCTATTGCTTATACTGCAAGTCTACTCGAGCAATGCTAAAAATGAAAAGCAAACTCACCTTGGCTTAAGCTATGCTAGACCAATTGACATAGGCTAGAATACCAAGGCTACATTAAAATGTTATGCTCTGCATAGTTATGCAGGCATTGTCTTTAGCCATGACAAGCTCCTAGCATAACATCATCAGTCTCCAAACCACCCAAAGTCGGAGTGTGGCTGCCCACATGGTAGTGAAATAAAAAACGGTCACACGCGTTATGTTCTCATCCCTAGCTGATGCATTTGTACCAGTGTTCAAGTGCTTAGGCTGTTGGGATGATCCCTGGAGTCTTTTAGCCAGGGTCCGACAACAACAAAGCAAACAAAAAGAAAATCTACAAACATTACATACAACTAAAGCACTCCAAGATTTTGATTATATTTACATGCTACAAGTACAAGGATCCATTTTCCCGTTCACTTTCTTATAGTTCCAAAGAATTAAGCTCTGGTATGGCTGAACAAGAGTGTTTGCACTGGTGGAAACCACAATATACAAAATAACACGGACCTGAATAAAGCAGTCCAAACTATCCCTGATAAAAATAGAGATCAGGGTACCAAAGACCAAAACTATTTCAAATGTCACAAGACATGTCTTTCCAAGTGCTAGTTCACAAATATCGCTTGTATTTCACAAAACGTTTTGCATCATTTCTCTTTGATGTGACAAAACTTTTACATCATGATAAGGACCGTTGTATCCTTTGACACAATTTGTTTCCTACGTGTATACAACAATCAGAAATGTAAAACTAAGGAAACAATGGAAAAAAGATACCATAACTGTGATATCTCACTTGGAATGAGCAACAGATAGGAAATATCTCGAACAGATTCCAATTACAAGTCTGACTAAATCTCAATACAGTGGAACCTCCCATTATAAGACTCCCTCCCATAAAAGACCTCATTTTGGATAATGTTTGAAGGTCTTATAAGGGAGGTTCCACTGTAGTTGGTGTTCTTGTTTTGCACACACACACGTGACTTAAGCCGGCAACAGACTATGTGACTGCCTCATATGACGCAATCACGTCGTGACGTAGATCAAATTTTGTTTCCCGCACAGAAGACATCACAAGCCATCTGACTCGATCAGACTCGATCAGTGAAATTTAGAACCCGCCCTATTCGGCCCTGTCACCTGACTGGGCCCGACTGAGTCAGACTGATCGAGTTAGATGGTATGCAAATGAGGTGAAACGTCACGACCTGATCGAGTCACATGAGGCAGCCACATAGTCTGTCGCCGCCTTTAGAGGATCCTTTAACTTAAGGCTTACATTCACTTCGGTAACCACTCGGTGGTATGATGCTACCAGTCAAACTTAACTGTTGTGATGGTGGTAGGATTTTCAAATCTGGGATGTACTCCACAGGTAGATGTAGTAGGTGAATCTGCTTTCTGTATCAACCCGCTCTTACCATTGCTGTCCAACCAGTTGCCTGAAATCACATTCAATAAAGTGTGTCAAAAAGTAGTTGGAACAAAAAAAGTGAGCAACGCTTTAGCAATGAATTAGCAACAGATACAAGTTAAAGTATAACTTATGCACATACTGTGAAATCAAAATGTTTCAGCCATTACCATATTTGTTTAAGACTATATGATTCACCCCCCACTTTCACACAAAATTCAGATTTTGTTTTAATACTGTCTTACCAAATTATCAGTCACATTATAAAGTGCAGTATCAGTTACAGATTCTGTGAAACATGTCATTTCAGTAACTGTCACTGTGTCAGTCAGAACTTCAATAAACAAAAATATTTTGGCATTGAATAATCACTTTCTGCAAGAATTAAAAAAACCTTTTTCTATTACTGGGGAACCACTCCCCTTTTAGAACCCTTGTAATTTCAACCCAACCAAAAAGGTGCTTGAAAAGTTAAAATTAGTCAAATGTTAACCATCCTTTGAAACCCCCTTTTAAAAACTGCTTTTGGACAAGATCGACAAAAGAGAAAATAAAGTTTTACGCCCTCTTGGGCCTTTCGGCCATGTGGGACAAAAGATAGTAAAAAAAAAGAAAAGTGTATCAACCAAACTTCTTAGGAGTGATAGGCAAGACAGATGTACATGAAATAACTATATTTAAGTTTAAAACATGATAGCGATTGCTTATGGTATAGTATTACTATTACTGACACAGAGGACTGTTAGTTATCTTACCCTAAATTTTGCCCAGCACTGTAGCCCGTGTTGTAGGAGCTGCTTGTGCCACTGGAGGCAGAGTAATTTCCATAGCTGCTTCCATAGTTGCCTCCACTATAGCTTTGGGTGCCTCCTCCATAGCTCTGGGGGTCTCCGCCAAAGCTCTGGTTGCTTCCACCATAGCTCTGAATGTTTCCGCCAAAGCTCTGGTTGCTTCCATCATAGCTCTGGTTGCTTCCGCCAAAGCTCTGGTTGTTTCCACCATAGCTCTGGTTGCCTCCACCAAAGCTCTGGTTGCCTCCACCATAGCTCTGGTTGCCTCCGCCCAAGCTCTGGTTGCTTCCGCCATAGCTCTGGTTGCCTCCGCCAAAGCTCTGGTTGCCTCCTTCATAGCTCTGGTTGCCTCCACCATAGCTCTGGTTGCCTCCGTAAAAGCTCTGGTTGCTTCCACCATAGTTCTGGTTGCCTCCGCCATAGTTCTGGTTGCCTCTGCCAACACTCTGGTTGCCTCCACCAGAGCTCTGGTTACTTCCACCAAAGTTCCGGTTTCCTCCACCAAAGCCCTGGTTGCTTCCGCCAAAACTTTTGTTACTTACGCCCAAATTCTGGTTGCGTCCGCTGAAACTCTGGTTGCCTCCAGCAAAGCTCTGGTTGCTTGCACCTAAGCTCTGATTGCTTCCACCAAAACCCTGTGATTTGGTGCCAGCTCCCCATGCTGTACTGCTGCCTCCTAAACTTGCTCCACTTGTGTTCTTCCCACCTCCTCCAAAGCTGCCCCCAGTCCCTGTCTGACCCCCACCCCATCGAGATTTCTTCTTGCCCTTTTTCTTTTGCTTGCCTTGTGGAAGGTTGCTGTCAGCTCCCCCAAAGTCTTTGCCTCCCATTTGGTTTCCACCATCTCCAAAGTTCCCAACTCCAAGCTTTTGGCCGCCACCAATTTCACCTCCTCTTCCTCCCATTTCATTTCCTCTGCCCCTGGCTAAAGACGCCCCCACTGTCAGCTCCTTACTCATCCTGACCATATCTCTCACCCTCTGCTCAGTCTGCCGTCTAGCAGCCGCTTCCGACAGCTGGATGAACTCCAACTGAGTGTTAATGGTTTGCTCCAACTGGTTCTGTAACTGCAGCATGTTAGAAATTTTATTCTGGAGCTGAGATACCTGTGGTGGTGGTAGCAAACCTTTCCTTGGAGACATGCCCATTCGACCGGGAGACATGCCCATTCGACCGGGAGGCATGCCCATTCCTCCTGGGGACATGCCCATTCGACCGGGAGGCATGCCCATTCGACCGGGAGGCATGCCCATTCCTCCTGGGGACATGCCCATTCTTCTTCCCTGGGGGTTATCAAAGGATGCATCCGAGTCTTGTCTGTGTCTTTTGGCATACCATTCGTAATTGACTTCATGCCAAAAGTCAAGCTTTCTTTTCTTCCTTTCTTGATTTCTAGCTTTTCTCTCTTCCTTGGTGTAGACCATAACATACGGTAATTTGCGTTTTAATTTCTTTTTATCTTTATCCCCAGAGTCTCCATCTTTTTCCTCTGCGATGTTTTCATCCTTTTTTTCCGATTCTTCTGCTGGTTTTCCTTCGGTCTTTTCACTGTCCTCAACCTCTGCCTTTTCTTCCTCTTTTTCTTCTTCTGCCTCTTTGGTTTTCCTTTCGCCCGTTTCCTCTATATTCTTCGCCATACCCTCAGCATCATCTTTTGCTACGTCTGTTTTTGTCTCTTTCTCTTTCACCACTGCAATAAATCAAGCCAATGTATTGTCAGTGCACAGAACACAGTTCAACATTTCAAACCATAAACTCAGAAACAAGACAAAAAGCAAAGGTAGTTCTTATGCTTTCATTTGAACGTACCTGCTTCAAGTGGAATTTGCAAATATGCATCACTAAGATATCACAGGCAATCTATCTAACAGCGTGCATCAGATAATGCAATTGTGTGGCTTCATTCCATTTGTTGGCTAACCAGACAAGATGGCAATTCTGATTTTGATAAGCTGAGACTGGTAGCTATGAAATGTGAATTTCTTTCAGTTGACTTTATGTAATTTAAATATTATCTCACATACGTCCTTATTTCACCAATCATTTAACATCAGTTTCAAGCAAATTTTCCACCAAATAACAGAAGCAATGGTCACTTAAGTTAAGTTACTGTGGCATAATCTAATTTTAATCTTAGTAGAAATACACACAGGGACAAGTGCTTTTTTATATGCTCTCTTTCCCGCCTTGCATTTTGAACTGAATCTTTTCAAAATGTTTAAAAACATGTGGGTTTAAAAAAAACCACTTTATCACAAAACTACCATCTGAGCCTCGCTCGCTACGCTTTGCAGCAGTTTTCCTCTGGAAGAGGTTTGCACCAGATGCTAAAAATGTCCCTTGGTACTTCATTGGATCATGCTGATGGAGAAATGGGGATAGAAACTATGGCCTTTGGTTTGAAGCACTGCTCGGCTCAAGGCAGAGATTCCAGCCCACCCTACAGAATAGCAGTTGTAATGTATGTGTGTGTGTGTGTGTGTGTGTGTGTGTGTGCGTGTGTGTGTGAGTATGTGTACATGCATACATGTGCATGTGTTATTTATCTCCCAACATCATTATAAGGGATTTAAGGCCAGCCTTCCAGAATAGCAGTCACGTTTTTTGCTATTTGGAAGTCAAAGTCAGACACATCTGACTGGTACACACATTCACCACCACAATAAACAAATTTCAGCCCAGCCCTCTGAAGTAGTAGTCACCTCCTCTGCTATCTAGTAGTCATAGTTGGACACGACTGTCTGGCATACACACACACACTTTCTTTCTCGTCGTTCAGCATATTCTAATATTAATATTGTTTGTAAAATATATGATATAATTACTATCATCATTATTCTTCTTATTAGCACTTTTATAGATGTTGAAATACCAATGCTGTTTACACATGTATTCTTGTAGTTCCTGATTGCCTTATTGTTCTGTATTAGTCTTGTTTCCGTCTCAAGGATGGATTTTAAGAATAGGCTTGGCCTAAAATCTTAATCCTTGTGAAATAAAGTATTTTTCAGTTTCCAGTCTCTCTCTCAGTTCAGAGGAAGCAACTATGGAGTAAAGCACAGATTAGAACTGTATTGTTGCTTCCCTTCCATTGGTGAGTCTATCTTTGAGTCTTCCGTGGCGGAGGTTTGTAATTGTATTGGATTTGGAGGCTCAAAAATCAGAAACTGAATATGATGAACCAACACAACACAACACAAAATTTTAAGCGATTATGTCAACGGGTTCATGAAATATATGTTACCATTAACATATATTTCATGAACCCGTTGACAGAATTAGATGTGATTGCCTGAGATGTTTTGTGTTATCCCTTTGAACCATTTGAATGGATTTGTGTGATGTTTTCTGCAATTAGAGTTCACCGAATTCAGAGGAATGGGTTATGACTGATCAAAACAGACTGTCAATGAACCATATGACCTTTGGACCAATTCTAGTTCATCATTACCTGTAAGATTCTATAATAAAAGCTGTTTTAAAAAAGTGCACCAATTTCTTATTCAAAGAAATTTGAACCACCAGAGAGGAACCACCTCCACCTGATTGTGATGTGTTTGTTTCCTTGATAACACTGCTCACATGTTCCTTGCTTAAAGACCCCCCACGTCACGTGTCACATTCCCTCTTATGCTAGGAACATTTCTTAAGATTTCTTACTAGCTGTAAGAGGGAAAACACGTGAAAACCGTGATTTTGACACGTGATGTGGTGGGTCTTTAAAGGACTGTGTTGCTTGCTACCAAGTTAACATTGTGTTTTTGAACCAATAGAGCATTTGCCACGCACCGGTGACCTTGAATTTCACTGAGTTGAATTTAGAGAGTTGAATTAGAGAGGTCAGCGCAACTCGGGCAGAACGAGCTCGGGCAAATTAGTAGTCTAGTATAGTGAACAAACACTCGTGGCAAACGCCCTATTCCACCAGGACTGGCTTCTGAAAGCATACAACATGGAGAATGTGAATGTGCAATTGGTTTTTACTCAAGAATTTTTAATCACCATTGGCATGAGACAGGTGTCTCATACCAAAATCGGATTACAATAATATCATTGAGGGATTGAAATTGACTGTTTCAAGTCAACATTCAAAAAGCAAAAATTACTACTTCTAATTGTCCAAGTCAGTCATGATATCCATTTGATACAATTCTCTTTGTCAGCCTCTCTCTCTTGCTGTCTCTGTGTGTTCAGCTCTGTATGTGTAATAGTATGCATTGCCACGTTTGTGTTCTATGTTAGTATATGTATCAAGGACAGATTGAAAGAATAGGAGTTGCCTAAAATCTATATCCTTGGAAAATAAAGTATAAGTTTTCAAGTGTTTTCTCCCCTCACCCTCTTTCTGTCCCTCTCTTGTTAAATCCCCCAGAATGATGAATATTCGATTGTAAAGCGCTTTGGGCTCATTTGAGGTAAAGCGCTATATAACTGTACTATTATTATTATGCTTCTTCTTCTTCAAGAACGTCTGCGTATGAGTGTCTTTTGTCTGCTTGTGTGACATATGTTTAGGATTTGCAATACAAACTAAACACATTCTTATAGAACTGTACGCACATTATGGTTTCATCGAACATTAATCTCGCTGTCTCTCCCTTTCTCTCTCTATCTCGTGTATTGTGTGTGTATGTGTCTCTTTCTTTCATGTGGGACATTAGTCAATAAAGATGGTGGGGCGATCCTGGAAGTACTGCAATACTAAGAGAGTTCCAATAAACAAATGCTTTTCTCTTATTGCACATCCTGTTTAAATACAGTATTTTTCAAAGTGATATCCGTGGAATTCTTGGAATCTCTCTTTCTCAAATTTTATTGCATTTTGCAAAATAAAGATATTGTTTTATTCTGTTTGTCTCTTGGTATACTTGTATGGGTTTGCAATGTAGTTTGGGAGTGATACAATATCTAATACTAAAATATATAATACCTAAGATTTTGAATCCATCCATTCCTTCAAACACACACATCCCTAAGGGTTGGAAGCAGTCAGGCATGTTTATGAAATCGACATTGACAATTTCGTTTAAATTTAGCCTAGGAATTGGCATTTAGTAATGTCATGAAATAACTGGTGCCTAAAATTAGTAATTATGTGAAATGACTAGGATTTTTTTGTTAGTAATTTCATGTAATTACTGGGGGTCACAGTAATTTCATGAAATTACTGAGAATCCTAGTTGTTTCATGAAATTACTTATTTCACATATTTACGGTAACATATACAGTGGAGTCCAACTATAACGAACTCGCTTTTAACGAAATTTCGCGATTAACGAACTGACTTCAGTTTCCCGGCAAATGCCCTTCTATTTGTCACTTGCAAAGCCATGGGTATAACGAACAAAAAATCCTTTTGAAATAACGAACATCCGCTTTTTACGAACACATGTTCTACGCCCCAGGCTAATTTTATTTACTTGGAAAAATAGCCTATAACGAACTCAGCCTGTGCGATGCGCTGCAAAAACCTAGGCCTTCAAACTCCAAGCTAGAACGTGTTGTCAAGAGGAAGGAAGTTGGAAAATATGAACTGCGCATGCGTGAACTCATTTAGATTCACACTGGGTCGTCTGCTAGGCCTAGGCTTCCTACAGATCATTCGGTTTCTCAAGGTCGCTTTACAATTCGCGCTCAAAATAAAGATCGAAAAGTTCGTGAAAGCCTATAACAAACTACATTTGTGTGATGTGTTGTCACTTAATGGACAAACTTGTTGAAAAGTGTGCCAAAACAGATCAGCGTCAGACAACACTGCTGAACTTCTTCAAGCCTTGTACATCCCGTCACCCGTGATTAAGACAGACGATCCAAACTGGTCAAGTTTATGTTTTCGGTTATCATTGGCGAGTGTTTGAACTGTTTTTGTCTTCAACATACATTGTACATGTACATGTATAACGAAATCCTGATACAACGAACTGAGTCTGTGTTCCGTTAAAATTCGTTTTACCCGGACTCCACTGTATACAACAAAGCAGACAATTTCGGTTTTTAACCCTTTCACCGCCAAAGTTGCATTTTAGCACCACAATGATTTAACACCTATGTCACTAAAAGGCATCACATTGGGGTCTATTATGCAAAGACCCTATTGTCTTAGTTTGGGGAAGTAAGGATAGACCTTGTTTTATATATGTCACAGAAGAATCCCCAATACTGCAGATGGATTTTGTTCTCTACCCAGGTAAACTTAATGGGAATTTTTGGCTGAAATATGGCTGGCGGTGAAAGGGTTAAGGTCAAGGCACCACGGATATTATATTTATATGGGACCCTCACTGCACCATGATACATATACACATAATATAACCACATAAATATTGAAGAAATTTTGTTAATTGGTTCATGAGTTACAGGGCGAACAAACAGACACACAAACACACAGAGTTGTTCAAATATAAGAGGTAGTAGATTAGATAGATTTTGACCATTGGAACCACAATATACACTACAGTTATTCTGATCTATGATGTAAGAATATATTTTTACAACTAAAAGTGCTATAATTCTCTCTTGCAAAAGAAACGTCTACCAAAACTGGCAATAGAGTTAGATCTTAATGATAGCACAGCACTTAGAAACCTTCCAAAATCCTGCTATGATGTTTGCAAGAAAGATAAACAGGTGCATTTCCTAAGTTTGGCGTAAAGAGTGTGAGTGCGTGTGTGTGAAATTGCCCCAATACTATTTCAAAACATCAAAACTAATCGGTACATTGGTAACGATTTGCCGAAGTTAGAACCATAACTGCCAAGAGTAAAATTTACTTTGAGCTTTTGAAGCTTAGAGTACCAAAGGGGGTTGTGTACCCCTCAAAATGACGCAAACATGACATGATTTCTTTACAATTTCTACGATTTCCAGGGGGGGATACACACGTACCCAACCAATGTGCAGCCCTGTTAGTACTCTAAATGTTAAAATAATGCTTTGTAATTGTAAGAAAGGAAAAAATGCAACGAAAAATAATAAACAAACAAAAACTAAGTTTAACGGGCAGAAGAAACGAACCAAAGCTTAAAATTGATAAACTAAATGCAATAAAACAAGAAGTGCCAACAAAGTAGGTTTACCACTGATGTCCTCTGGCTTGATAGACAGCTTCACCTGCTGCCCATTCACTTTGATTGCCAGATAGGAGGCGAGCAAGCCAAGACAGTTGCTATGCTTCAACATCTCTACAAATATGTGTCTGGGGGACAGAAAAATGCAGAACATGACTAACATTTGACTAATAATTTGTTCCCACAATAATTTCTTAAACACGAGAATACGCATAATTAAAAGACAGTTGGCTAAACACAAAATATTTGCAACTGCAGAATTGATAGAGAAGAAGAAATGTTACTAAATCTGTTTGGGTGAAAAAATGTCGCACATCAGGACAATAAAAAAGAAAATGAAGTGCATTTGATAACATAGTTACAATTTTTTTTTACACGTAATCAATGCAAAGGCAGGCTGAAAGCAGCATTGCTATCAAAAGGAAAATGAGACTTCCATCTTCCAATGATTTTAAAATACTGCATTAGCAGCCTTCCCATTTTTGTTTCTTTGTTTAAAAAAGATGAGCACTCTGTGCAGCGACACACAACGAAGTCACAGAGCCTGCGAAGGTCAGTCAGTCCACTGGCCACACAGCCTGTACTTACCGCCTGCCAGGCTCTGGCACATTTGAGCGTTTCCAGAAAATGCTGTGGGCAAAAGGGAACACGACCTTCATCATCTCTTGGGAGGTAAAGTGCCGGGGCAAAGTGCCCACATACACACACCTTTGAATCAGGTCGCCTGGAACACACCAGTGCTCAGCTCAACCCCACTGTGGCCCTTGGCAACCACCTGGCTGGACTCTCTGAGGTTGAATCCCAGGCCACAAATACAGCCAGGTGAACACACAGTGGGGAGGCCTTACAGCAGGAGACCTCAAGTTTTGAGGCCTACCCGCTTAGCCACACACATACACCCTGACACATAGCCAGCACAATGTACTGACCGCTTAGCCACACATACACCCTGACACATAGCCAGCACAATATACTGACCGCTTAGCCACACACATACACCCTGACACATAGCCAGCACAATGTACTGACAAAGTATCAGAAAAAAGATAAATGCTATTCTTTAAACAAAATGCATATCAAGTTATTGGTCAGACTACCAGGCATAGTAGTGGGGGCAAAGTGGTTTTCAAGGAAAATGGCCGGGGGTCCAAAGAAAATTCAATAAAAGAGAGTGAAATTTTCACTTTTTCATGCCATTTCAATACATTTTTTAATAATTTTGTTTCAAACTGTTTCGCGGATTTTCCGCGATTCGCGGAGGTCTACCATGCCTGGACTACGTACAGTGGAGTACACTTAACACAAAGCTGGATAACACAAAATATTGCTTAACACAAAAATAAATCTGCTTGAACAGACGGAACCCCCTGTTATTATTACTTAAAAAAGATTGTTTATCACACAGACTTTTTTTCTTAGCACAACATGAGGTATGGTTAGCACACAAACAAAAACTCGGTCCAATTGTCATACTGCAGTTCACATTGATAGCACCAAATGAAACTGGAGCCACCAAAAATTTCCTTACAAACTTTGCAAAAGCCATCACAAAGCTCAAATGTTCATCTACTGTGCCATGTGCTAGTCAGGAAGTTGGAAGTCAGAAAGTATGAACTATGCACATATGTTCTTGAGTCCTGCACAAAGTGTGTTGTTTGCAGCACTACTGCTCGTTCAGTAGCAGAACTTCACTTTCACATTTTTGACCACGACTTTGTTGAATATGCTTAACACAAATACGGTAATGGTTAACACACCAAAAAAATCTTTGTCTCCTGAATTTCGTGCTAAGAGTACTCCACTGTAAGTTGTTATCTCTCTAGCTTTCCCCCACTGAAAGATTATTTCAAAGCTTGGCAAAGCAAAACAAAGCTTGGCATTATTTATTTATAAAGAAAACTTATAGCGCTTAATCTTAAAGCTCTAAGCGATAAGGCATTAATTTACATTACATTATTAAATTAATGTTCTAAAAAAGAAAACATAACAACGTAACTGCATCAATTGTGCAAATAATTAACATAATTCAGGTGGACATAGCATCAGATACAATTAAAATAACAACCAGTCATATATATAGGTATATCTCAATTGCTGAAAACAAAAATAGTTTATCGACTATTTTAGGAACTCGGCTCGTGACAAGAGCCAATACAACTACTGATTCAACAAGTCTTAAAATTTGGCTTTAATTTTTTTTTATAGATGTAAAGCAATTAATAAGAAAAAAAGCCACAAATACATACCTTTCGCCTTCCTGATTTTGAGATTGATCCTGCGGACATTGTTTAAGTTGACCACAAAAGTAACTGGAAAACAAATTCAAATTATCAAATCAAATGCATTGCCATTAACTTCTAAAACAGAACCAACAGGCACAGCCATACACTGTCATGACACTTTGCAACACACAAACATTGTCTCCTCTCTCGGCTACTACTACTAGTGCTAGATACCGTATTTTACAGATTACAAGGCGCACCTGATTATAAGGCGCACCCCCCAAATTTTACCTCCAAATTTTGTTTTTATAGTTT
Organism: Phymorhynchus buccinoides; assembly: GCA_017654935.2. Taxonomy (NCBI): domain Eukaryota; kingdom Metazoa; phylum Mollusca; class Gastropoda; order Neogastropoda; family Raphitomidae; genus Phymorhynchus; species Phymorhynchus buccinoides. The sequence continues at coordinate 26,182,817 of CM065680.1, forward strand.
TTACACAAAATATCAGGTGCAGGGGTCTCAATCTTTTGTTTTTATAGTTTCTTACTATATTATCAGTCACATTATAAGGTGCAGAGGTCTCAATCTAGGGAAAAAAAGTATTGCCTTATAGTCTGTAAAATACGGTAGTTTTCTACGTAACGCACTGATACGTGATAACACTCAACACTAAACAATTCAGGCATCAGAATAGTCTGAAGTCCAATCCTCTGAAAACCGCGGTAAAAGGGCCATAGCAAATGAGTAGTCTAGGCTGTGTACCTTTATTAATTAAACCATCAGACAACACTGAAATGAGTTCCCAACATCACCAAAAAGGCTTAATACTCAGAAATCACTTTAAAATGCTATTTAACAGCCAAAAGATAGATCTGCATGCAGCATTCACAAGCTGAAATTGTTTACACGAATACACGAAGGCTTCTAAATGCTCCCCAAACCGAAAACTGAATAAAGGCAAAATCTCTGACAAGAGAAGCCAATCCTCTGTCAGAAATTCTTAACCCTCTGAAACTTGCAGATCCTCTGACAATTCTGATGCTTGAAACACTGACAGACCTGTTTACCCCATACACAAGTCATTTGAGTAGTCTGGATAGCTGAAATGAGTAGTTAGTATATATAGTAGTGGCTCAAAATGTGTAGTGAGTTTTTCTAATCTCTTAGCTGAAGTGAGCATTTTTAACCTCTAACTTGTGTTATTGGATTAAACCAGATCAAACAAGCTTTGTTCACTGAAAATGAGTAATTAGAGCAATTTGTTTTTCAATTTTGAAGAGTAGTAGAGGTCCAAATTGAGTAGAATACTACTCGAAAAGAATAGAGTAAACAGGTCTGCATTGATAATATCTGAGGGTAAAATCAGCCAAAATGTTAGATCTGCATGCAGCATTCACAAGCTGAATTTGTTGCATGACACACAGAAGCACACTCCCGGTGAATTGATCTTTTGGCACCAAACTTCTATGCACATTTCATCACTGCTAGTGCTTTGTTTCTGCAACCAGTCCCACTTCCACTTGTTTTTAACACCCTTTTCAATCTTAGACACATCTGCTCCTGATGACAATACCCTCATGTTGTTGAATTTACACTCAACGCGTTGCAGTCAATAAAATTTCAATTAAGGGAGAAGACGCGCGAACCGGAACTTGAAAATGGCAGTCAACGTCACGGGACATCAAGGGATATCACTGACGACAAAAGACGAATTGCCTCCCTTGCCTATGTTCATCTTATCGTCTGCTACTTCGGCTAATACATGTACGATGTTTGTAATCGTCACCTGTTTCTCTGATGCCGGAATTTTTTTTCAAAACTAACTAAAAAAAACGGAGATTACATTTTTTAGTTATCTCAAAACCGGAAATCAGGCATATACCGGAAAATTACCACCCCTGCAGGTGACAATGGTCATGAGTTAACCCATAAACCCATATGGAGCGTCCGGTAAAAAATTGTGGTCTGTTACCATGGAACGCCTGCTAGCGCCCAATTTGCACTTGCCATTAATGGCCACAGACTGTACTGTTTACATAAACGAAATTCTCGAACCGCGGTACCTTGCACTTCCTACAGTATCTTTTGGTCTTTGCTGTGTAAAAAATGATCAACTTTTGACAAAGTTATGATTTTTTAAAGTCAACAATTAAAAAAATGTAGTTGTCTGATGAAGAGTTATGATGCCTGTTGAACGACATATCTAACAATTACGGTGATTTTGACGGCTTTTTAGTGAGGTAATTTGCAGAAATTGATCTAGTAGGGGTTGAATGTGACATAGATAATAATAATAATAATAATAATGACAATTTATATAGCGCTTATTCTCCTTATGGGGCTCTAAGCGCTTCACAAAGAAGTTAAAGATATGAGCAAAAAACAACAACAAAACAATGCACTTATCATAACCCGAAACGAAATCACGATAACTACATTTACGTCCACCCCCCCATTCACACTCCCCTAGAATCCAAACCATTACAAATAGAGCTTTCCACGCAAAAGGCATTTTCTCACACTAACCCCCCCCCCCCCCCCCCCACCCACCCCCAAACAGACTTTGAAGCTCTCCTGGAGAGCTGGAGAGTCTCCAAGCCAAAATCGATGATCTGACACCCAAAATTATCGCAAACGTTTTTGGGTGCCGTCAACTCAATGGCTACAGTATAAAAATCATATCATAGATTAACTGTAGGCTGCACTGTTTGCAAAGCCCATCTTTGCAACAGACATTGTATTGCACAGTTTTATGGCACATAGCTGTAGTAGACTGAATATTCAGTTCTCTGGTTCCAACTTAGGAACCTCCTCGATTGATCTTTGACATTTATTGTTTGTGGCACAAGCCACAAACCTATAACTCACTTTGTCGGTCTGTCCAAAATTGTCGCACATATTGTAAAAGAGAAAAAAATGTGTGCCACAAACGATTGCGAATCCGCGCTTGTTTATTTATTTATTGTGTGTGCACATTTTGCAATCACATGTAACATTTTTTTAAAGTAATCAGTACCATGGATTTGAAATAAGTGTTTATTTGTGACTTTTTTCAGAGTATCAAGAACATAATAGAAATAATTCAATGCATCTACAGACTAAAATGATCTAATTACCTACTATAGTGAATTGCGCAAGTTATATCCCTTGACATGGGATTTCATAGCAAGGTTAGCATTGGGCGAGTTGGGTAAGACTGAGAGGATGGTCCGTATTAGAAAATGCAAGCAGCAAAGAAACTCTTCAAAGTTGCCCCCCTTTTATGGTAAATATTCGATCTTTGAGTAAGCAGGCATAATAAATATCATTGTCATGATATCAAGGGCATTGGCCATTATGACTGGTTCAGGCTGGAACACATTTGTATCACACATAAACAGACACATACACAGGCAAAGAAACGGAAAGACATGTTCCACTAGCATTTTACTCCATTGTTATACAATTGGGAGTTCAACATTTAAGTTAACAATGATCGTCTATGATAAAAAATTGATCAGTTACTTGAAGTAATTGCTTGACCTCATACACAATGATCACTTTGCCTAAAAAAAAAGAGCATAAAGTTGATTTTTCATCTCTTTTTTTTAACCATATCAACAATTATTTTGTATGAGCCAGAACATGATTTTTTTAAATTTTGGGACATTTATCCTGTTACTTTTCCATCCTTGGTAGAGGTACATCCCTGACACTCACCTCTTTCTTGAGCTTCTCCCCACATAGCAGAACCAGAATTGCTTTCCTGTTCCATATCTTCCTCCTCTTCTTCTCTCCTCCTTTCCTCTTCCATTGTAGCTTCCTCGTTCTCTTCTTCCATTCCTTCAGCTTCAGCAGTTCCATCGGCTGTGCTGCTGGCATCCTTGTCCTCTTCTTTGGTCTTTTTATTTGTTCGGAGAGGCCTGCGCTTAATTACTTCAATGGTCACTGTGCGATTGACAAAAGGAGCACGGAGAACTCGCAGCATTGCCAGCAGGGCATCATCTGTGTCCTGGGCGCACAATTCTATTTGACTGCAACCAGAACAAAAGGAAAATGGACATGTATGCTCTTGCACCTTCTACAGAGGATATAGGTACCTGTTCCGATATAAGATTAAAAAAATGTGCATAATAATCTTCTTCTGCATTCACAGACCATATGGCCATAATGGGTCAGGTACATATGCGTCCAGTTTTCAGTTTTCACTGGATTCCCCGCTGCATTCAGTCAACACATTCCAATTTCGGAGGAGCTCAAAGGAGAAAATAATTTGGACGATTTTTTTGGGAGAAAATGCAAAATAGGCCACTAAGTCAGACAATTAGGAACGAAAGAAAAGGCAGAGTGAGAGTCAAAGAGAGCCCCATGGGAAGAGACTTGTGGAGGGCGGGTCATCCAGATCCCCAAATCAGAGATGAGTTTGAAAAAGTCAAAAAGGAGGAAAAATAAGGTAGGGGTCCGGAAGCAAACCCAGTGAGGTCCATGGGCAAAGCCCCTGAAGCTGAAGAATGTTTTGTCTTTTAAACTGGAAAAATCAACATCTAGGAGTAGAACAGCAAAGTATTAAAATATTAGTAACCTTGATCCTATAATTGTTTTACTATTTCTCACCTTAACTTATGTCTGCCAGGAAACCATGAAGACCGTTAACACAGGGCTGATGATTTTCTGGTTGGTAATCACACAATTTCCTAACAGCTGTCCTACTGCAAGACATTTTCTGTTTCTGGTTCCGTAGTTGATAGAGCCACATTGTGGCATAGAAGAATGTGACTATCAGACTGAAAGACTTCATAAACTAATATCGCCCATCCAGGACAAGCAGTCTGCTCATGGTGTAACAATGCTATCAAATATGGTTCAAAGGGCAAGACAGATTTGATCAACCAATTTCTTGCTTGAATTGAAAAGCACCTCGCAAGAGTTAAGCCCCCCTCCGACTGGCAACCCATAAAGTGACTTGCAGTAGGATTGAAAACGAGGCCTTTGGAACTGGATTTCTTCACTTTTGCGCTCACTTCCACCTCCATACACTTCCAACTACACTTGTTTTTAACTGAAGTATTGGCGTCCTTCGCTAAGTACGAAACAATGTGATTTTTTTAAACACTTGTGAAACCAAACAAAATGGCACCTGTAAAAATAAGTTCTCAAATGGTTTCCCACCTTCCCAAGCATCATTTTCCACTTTTATGGATTCGGTTAACTGCTGATAACAAAGAGAGCAGTCTTGACAAAGAACTGGTTTATTTTTGGAGTAAAACAAAATATAAAACCAGATAAACCAATGGATTTCATTTTGCTCCTGGCCAAATTTTATATATATAAGTTCAAATTACAAAATGTCCAGCCAAATTTAAAGGTCTTCATAGCCATACTTAAAAACAGAATAGAACTAGAAAAATATATGTCTTCTTTAAACTATGCCTTAAGGGAATTTGAAGAGAGTTGGTTACCTTACTCAACAATAATTTCATGATTAAAATAAAATATTTGACAGTACTTAGGTGGATATTGTCTTATGTTATTGATCTATTTCTTAATATCTAATGACACTTGTGTGGTTAATGTCATGCAATCTGTTTTCAGATCTGACAACATTTGGATGGTAATTAATGTAATATGTTTTATGCTTCCAGAAAAATAGGTTAATGCTTCTCTTGAAAGAAAGAGGAATTTGAAATAACTTCCATTGTGCTTAATCATTTGCTTGATCTTGCTTGACTCTATATCATCTGTAGCATGTGTGTGTGTGTGTGTGTGTGTGTGTGTGTGTGTGTGTGTGTGTGTGTGTGTGTGTGTGTGTGTGTGTGTGTGTGTGTGTGTGTGTGTGTGTGACCTGTTTTGTGTGCATATTTTGATCTTGTGTTCTTATTCCCATTTCCTCAAGCATATTGTATTATTGTTACCTTTCTTTCTTACTATGAATAACTACTAATATTGCTTTGATCTCCATTATTGTTTGTTGTTGTGTGGTTGTTGTTAATGTAACTGTTTCTGTTTTGTAATGAAAAAACAAAAGAAAAAACCCTTCTTTTTGGATCTTATAATAATTGTGTAATATTTAAACTACTGCTATCAGTAATAGATTATATTAAGTTACATTAAGTTTCTTTACCCTTTCATTAGATTAACAGTGATGAGCTGTTGATGTTTGTTTTCTTCTTTCTTCGTATTATGTTTGCTCTAATTTGCTCTGAATTCATTTATATACATGAATGTTGATCATTGATGGTATGAAAGAGTGAGTGAAAGCAGGAATTGTGGAATGAAAGAAAAGAAGGAATACAAATTATTAAATACAAAAAAACCCAAAGAGACAGTCTCGGATGGCCTAATCAGAAACCGGAAACGACATTTGAGAACGGACCATTCAAGAACAAAACATTGATCATCCTCTCGCCGTACTTTCGCTTAATCAAAAACCTAACCCTAAACCCCCCCCACCAATTTTCTCAACAGATTTACGCTGATCTCAAAAATGACTCCTGGGGCCATCAAAAAGAAAATCCGCCAATCGGCGGATGAATCCCATCTCTGCCGAATGGAGGCACAAGGCATCCACCCACTGTAAAAAATTGAATGTGCATTGCTTTATCTAGAGATCAATATTGTTATTAACTGACTGTAAAATAAAGAGAAAAAAATGCATAAGAATTAAAATGCAGTTTAAGTTTTATAACCAAGCAGTCAGCACACCTATTTTTCAGGCATGAGAATTGTCAGCGACAAAAAACTCTGAAAAGCCCCCCAATTGAAGTATTTAGTAACAAAAACGAAGTATTTAGTAACAATTTCAATTTTTTTTTCCCCGCGGATATCCGCGAATTCGTGGACAATTCCCATGCCTGATTTTTACATTTCAAAAGCAGAAGACAAAATCATACTTTTCACTAAAAAAAAATTGTGCTCCTACAATTTGAAACAAAATTTACAATAGAAATCATTCTCAGAGTACTCCATGCATGCCTACAAATTTAATCACGAGTAACGATTGACTGAATTACCCTTCCCCCATGCGTTCCTGTGACACATGGTAATAGGCAGCCTTCACTTTATGCATGGTCATCAGGTCACTGGCCAAGATGTCCTCAGGTAAAACAGGGCTGACGCGTATCGACCACTTCCAGTGCGCTAAGGAAAAACAATTGTTTTGGTAGACAAATTTTTAGTCTTTTTTTACACTGATTTTATCATTCATAGTAGAATCATACACAAACTGGTTTCACTGAAAAATAGATTGTATTAACATTTTGACATAATTTGCCCTGAAACGTGAAAGAGAAAGCATTGATACTTTCCTTCAGTAACAAAACATTTTTATAAATAGAAAGACAATAAAAGTAAGAAAAGATTGCAAAATCTCCAGCACAGAAAATGATGCTAGCTACTTGAGTTTAACAATATTACAATCAAATATGCAAACTGTAGTATCCAGAACAAATGATATGCACATTCTATTTCTAAATGATTAAGAATGGAGTTGGGACCAGGTTGGGTTTTTTGGGGTGTAAAATGACTTTCACTAATTGTGTTAGTAATTCCATGGTCTTTCAACTGCATCAGAAAATCTTTTTACTATCTTATGACTTTCTGTAGATCAAGAAATGACTTGAGAAAGCTTCCAAGTATAGTTTAAAACTCTAAGCAAAAAGAAAGGCTATGCAAACATAACTCACACTCTTACACTACAATAAGCTCACTTGACTTACATCTCATTTCTTTCACTTCAAAAGGAGGAATGGACATCTCTTGGACACAGCAGGGCAGAGTACTATCTTTAAAGCGTGTTTTTTCTGGAGTGTCCAGCAGGCCATCTTTCTTCTCAGATCCCTCTTTACTGTCGTTTGCCTTTTCTGCCTCTTTGTCGCCTTTATCATCTTTCTTGTCTGTCTCTTGGGTCTTTTCTTCCGTACATGCTGCATCTTTGTCTCCTTCTACGTTGGCCTCTGGAATTTCCGCATCAACGTCTGCTAGTTCTTGGTCATCTAACTTGCCCTCACTTCCTCCTTCTACATCCACAATCTCGACGTCCTCACCAATCCCGTCATTCTTAACTTCAACCCCCTCTTCTCCTTTGATGCCATCCACATTCTTGCCTTCTCCTTCACAGGATTTCTCTTCAATAGCTTCTGACTGTTGGTCCAGGCCTTTCTCCTCATCCTTTGATGTCTCGAGCTGTGACGAATTTCCTTCTTGAAGGCTGTCATCAGCACTTTCTCCCACTTCATCTCCAGGTGCTTCTTCCATTGAACCATCAAGACTCTCTCGTTCTTGCTTTTCTCCCTTTGCCTGTTTTGCTCTAGTTGCTGCAAGTTTGCGCCTCGGCATTTTCTTACAATTTGCGAGCCTCTTCTGAAAATAAAATCCATTAATTTGCTATTTAAAACAAAACAAAACCAAATTATTTATTAAAATACACAAAACTCTATTTGATTGGTTAAGTTCAGGTTCAACATTTAAGTCAAAACCTTTTTCATACACAATCATTCTTTATTTTCTTTTTCTTTCACAGGATATCCTCCGTCATCTTGCTGACAATTCTGATGCGTAAAATAAGGGGTTTCCAGTATATAATTTATTTTATTACATTGATTGGTACTGTGGGAAGGGACAGCTGCCCAGATGATCAGCTCAAAGGGGGAAGGGGGTTAGGGTGGGGATGTAGAGGGTCTGGGGGTATGGGCAATTGGGAAACACTCAAACTGGAAACAGGGAAGAGTGGCAGGGGAGGTGGGGGGAGTGGGGAGGGGGATTTAGATCTGTGTCTTGAAGATTTCTACCGAGGCTGATGAAATTGCCTCAGGTGGGAAGCAGATATGCTGCAGAGTGTATCTGCTTCCTGCAACAAAGACCAATTACAGGAAGTTTTTAAGTAAGTTGTGTTTTAAAACTAAAGAAATCACAATAAAACTTTGGCAGGCTTTAAAGTTTAATTTAAAACAAGAAACCTTGAGATTGAAAGATGAGAAAGTTTGCAGGCATAGGATTCAACTTCCATTCTGTCCAGTGTTGTGTACTGGGAAAGACAGTACTTCCACTTCCTCACTTTATACTCGTGTGTAAACATAAATAGACACCTAACTTCAGTTGAGGAAAAAGTCTCCCGGATGAAACTATAAAACTGAAGTGCAAATGCAGTCAAAGAGTTTGCACATATGTACATACATAAACCCATTCCACTACTCTGTAGAAGTAGGCTGTGTTGGATGGTGGGACATGTATATCAGGCATGGGACACAATGGGATCAACTTTTGAAACACTGGTCCCAGGCCTGCTATGTCCCAGTTTGGGACCTATCAGGCCTGTGACACAATGGGCCTGGGACATAGTTGGCTTATGCCCCCAATATTAACAGTCTAAATCAGACCTGTTTACCCCCTACACAAGTCTTGAGTAGTCTGGATAGCTGAAATGAGTAGTTTTGGTGTGAAATGAGTAGCCTATTTTAAACCATCAAATACAGTTCACTGAAAATGAGTAGTTTACTAGTTAGAGCATTATTTTCAATTTTGAAGAGTAGTACTAGTACTAGTAGAGGTCCAAATTGAGTAGAATACTACTCGAAAAGAGTAGAGTATACAGGTCTGCTAAATCAAGTAAATGAAGACCATCTAATGCTGAGGACCTATGTTCCACAAGAAATCTAAGATCGCTGTGCAAGGGGTAGGATAAATCATTAAATATCTGTAATCGAAAATAAGAACATGAGGCAGCTAAACTGCAAGCTCACAAAGGTTGGAGGACTCAGGTTCAACTTGAAGGTAGTGGTAATGGTGGTGGTGTGTGTGTTGTGTCTGTCTGTGTGTGTGTGTGTGTGCGTGTGCGTGCGTGCGTGCGTGTGTGACATACAGTTGCGGTAGGGCAACTCTCTGTTGACCTACTTCAACTTTTACTTGTAAAGTTAGGCTGCCGATCTTTGAGTCAGTTATTAATGTTTCTGTTTTTGTTTTTATTAATAATTTCGATATGTTGAAGGGGGTGGGGGTTAATCACAAATTTACATGATTGCCTAATTTAGGAACGACGGAATTAGGTCAAGCCGCAGCGATTTTTCTCGTTGAAAATCCGAACCGCGATTTTGGCCATGTGCCAAACGGTCACTTCCTTTGCTTGTTTTTATTGGTGGTTATTCTTGGCGCTGACCATCCGAGTTTCTTTCTTTCGGGAAGCAGACACCTACTCGGTCATTCGGGAACGATCTTTTTTTACGCGAAGACGGCCGATCGCGAGAGACAAGCGATCCAATATTTGGGTCCAATTCATTCGTTTATCATTTCTGAACGGTAATTATATAATTCTTTAAAACAAATGCGCAGTTACATTTAATTATTTTTCTACAAGTACACCAAATTTGGTGCATCTAGAATAAATCTCAATGCTGCTCAAGGTCTCCACAAGTCGGGAGGTGTTACGTCGAAGCCTGTCCGACATGTTTTCTGTCACGCGCATGTTGATGTTGCGATCTTGTGAGTCGCACAAAAAGCTTAGGCCTAATCTGTCTAATGTTTGGGGTTGATGTTGCCCCTTTGAATAAGCTTTATTTTGGTACCAATGTTTTGTTTATTGGAAAAAAAAAGAAAAAGTTATGGCTGTTTTATTCATCCAAACATTGATACGGTAAGGGCCGGTAACCTTGATCAACTTTTTCTTATATAGCTCATGTAAAAAAAGCTATCATTTTAAAACGTCGTAACTTTCTCAATTTTCGACCGATTTTGATAATTTGGGTATCATTTTAAAGGTCTTGTCGGGCTCTTTCCAATGACATAAATTTCATTAGGATTTGACAAAAAAAATAGTAAAAAAAAAATTTAAATTTTATAACCACCCTACCTAATTCTGGGGCTGTTTGTTACGTGCGTCCGTTTTGGAAGCGGTCATCTCAAACTTGCAGAATTATAGGCAATCATGTAAATTTGTGATTAACCCCCACCCCACCTACTTCAACGTACATCGAAATTGTTAATAAAAACAAAAACTAGTACTAGTAGTAGTAGTACTAGGCAGTACTCTGTACTGACTTTGGTCTTTCAGTTTCACTCTTTGAATCATAATACACTAGACTTCGTTCAACCATTTTCTAACTTCAGTTTGTTTCATTCGAGAGACAAAGTATCACTTACGCAAGATGAATTCAATACGAAAAAATGAAACTGGTTGAACAGGATTACAGTAACTCTTTATGTCGGCCGTCTGCTCGCGGGGAGCACTCTATTTTTCCACCGGCGGAAAAAATAATTTCCGTCTGGTAATTTGTCTTATTACACGAACCTTATAAAATATATGCCTGCCTTTTATTTCCTTGGTGGTGACCAACTTCTTTATAAATAGACTACACTTTGGAGTTGCGATCAGAGAAAGAAAAAGAAGAGAATAGAACTTCTATTAGAAGAGAGGGGGAAAAGTGACAATCTTCAGCCAGTGCAGTAAGAAAAATCCAGTCCGGGAACCTTTGCCTTTCTGCAACACACAGAACAATAATACTTTATTGTTACAGTAAATTTACAAAACCAGGAAATTTGCAAATTTCTAAAACTTTTTCAGTAAATTTGCATAATTACTGTTTCACTCAGGGATTTTGCAAATTTCCTAAAATGTTCAGGAAATTTCCTGCTTTGGAAGGCTAGGAAAATTGCAAATTTACTGAAATAACTATTTGAGACAATCAATTGATAGTAAGCCAAAGAAATTTGAAAAAAGTGTGTGTGTGTGTGTGTGTGTGTGTGTGTGTGTGTGTGTGTGTGTGTGTGTGTGTGTGTGTGTGTGTGTGTGTGTGTCACTTGTGACGAAGAGAGAAACAGTGAGAGAAACAATGAGAGAAAAAGTGAGAGAGACAGAAACAATGAGGCAGTAAGAGAGACAGAAACAATGACAGAGACAGCAAGATGTGCCCCCCCCCCCCCCCCCCCCCCCCCCCCACCCCCCTACATTACTCGGTTAATTCCATTTTTTCGTTTTTGCCTTTCTTACCAAACATGAAGCTGTATTAACATTTTCAGCTAATTATCTTTGTTCAATAATTAATTGCAGTCATGATAAAGGCCATTATCTAATAGGACCCCCCATCCCCCTGTATGTACTGCAGTGCCCCCGGTCATCTTCCTGCCAAATTCGAAGGCAATCGGCCCAGAAACGCTGGAGATAGGGGAAGACGGGGTAAAAAGCGCATGGGCGGGTAAGAAGCCCACCCCAATTATCTCATGAAATGAAGCAAATTTCAGTCTCATTTTGCCCATGAGACGAGCCTTAATGTCTAGCATTCGTCTCATGGGCAAATTTGACTGACATTTTCTTTATTTCATCAGATAATTGGGGTGGGCTTCTTACCCACCCAAACGCTTTTTACCCCGTCTTCCCCTACGGGCGCCGAGAGGCCGGCGGATGCACGTTTCGCGCATTTGCGAAACCGCGCAAATGACACGGCCGCCTCGGTTGCCGTTGCCATCGCCCCGTTAGGGCTCACAGCAAATTTGAAGCGATTCGGTCGAAAAACGGCGGAGTTATAAGGCCCGTTTCGTGTTTCAGACACACAGACACACACGGACGGACACTTGGCTTTTTACTATATGAATGATGATGATGATGATGATTAGAAAGTAAAATAAGCTTATATGGGAAGCTTGCACGCAACGTTCTCAAAGTGCATCCCACTTGGTCTTGATCTTGATCGTAGTCGAAATTATTTTAAATCTTAAATTTTAGAGCCGATTTGAAGTTTCAGCCAAAAGAGCCTGGCCCCACCCTTTAAAGGTGGACCCTGACCGGGATGAGTTTGTGCAAGAAACACGTCGAGATCAACAGAAAGACATCCTTTTCAAGGATAGGAACACTCACTTAGGTCTGGTTTCCTAGAAATCAAACAATCAAAACGGCGATTCCTCCTTGACGGAGATGCCGGAGAGAGAAGCCATTTTGGATGAGGTGGGTGGAGGCCACTTATTGTGGTTGAAGCTGTTTCTTCTTTGTAGTGCATTAAAAAAAAATTGGAGCTATTTCCTTTGTTGTGAGCGAAACTCCTATTAAAATTTTTGGTAAACTGTATTAAATTTAGAAACAAATAAAAAAGGCTTGTATTGTGGAAATTTCGTGCAAACGATTTGGTCTGACTCAGGCGGCCATTAGAAAAGAGAAGCCACATGCCTTCTCTTTCACTGAAAATTTGACTTCGAGCACCTCCGCCAACGAGGAATAGCCGATTTGACGTCTAGGAAACCAGAGCAAAGTGAGTGTTGCTATCTCTGTAAAGCGTGTTTTCCTGGTGACCTCGACGCGTCGTCCGTCAGGGTGCCCCTTTAAGCGATTTTCATTGTATATTCTTCCAACTCAATGCGCTCTCCCGTTTCAGCCTGTCATGTTCATAGTCTTCATAGGCTCATGTGACGTACCCAAACCAGAACCAGTGACAGAGAGAGAGAGAGAGAGAGAGAGACGGACAGACAGGGAGGGATGGGGGAGGGGACTGGAGAGAGAGACGCACGCAATATCGCACAAGAACTGAACTGGCAAAAAAGAGGTGAAATGGGAAAGGCCAATCGGGATGTTAGTTCTATTATTACGTCATTAGAAACTTGAGTCACAATCTGGTGACGAAATTCTCAAGGTCTGATTTCTCATGGCCAAGCCAGATTTTCATTGAAAACACGTGGACGTGGGTGAGTAAAACAATATGTAGGGCTACATGTATGGCTACTAACACAAAGAAACAAAAATGGAAGTTCTACAATATGGCCCACAAGCAAAATAAAAAATCTGTTTCTGCAGTTTTACTGCGGCAACTTTGAGCATAATTATGTAACTCAGTCCCCCACCTCCTTTGAATTTGATTTTTTTTAATACTCGTACTCTGATACTGTTATAGTCGATGTCCGAAGGTAGGAAAACCCCCATAATCTACCAATGACCCAGCCAGCCAGGGCCTATTCATCAGGCCCAATTAATTTCATGATGCTGGATCAACAGGGAATGAACCCTTATGTAATTTAATCACTAATTACACATTTACTCTTCATTATCCTATATTAAAAACACCTCCTTGCCGAAAATGTAACAAGTGTTACATTTTGGGCAACATCTTTGCCCAAAATTATAAAATATTGATTTTGCCCAAAATGTTACAACTGTTACATTTTTGGCAAGTGTTACATTTTTGGCTTTTAACTAGTCTCTCTGTATGTGTACCCCAGCTGACATGCTTCTGGATGTTGATTCCCAAGTATTTGACAGATGGTGCTATGTCCAGATTGTGTGTGTGTGTGTGTGTGTGTGTGTGTGTGTGTGTGTGTGTGTGTGTGTGTGTGTGTGTGTGTGTGTGAGAGAGAGAGAGAGAGAGAGAGAGAGAGAGAGAGAGAGAGAGAGAGAGAGAGAGAGAGTGTCTGTCTGAGTTCGGTCTTTCTTTATAGGCCTAGGTGGAAGGGGGGGGGGGGGGGGGGGTCAATTTGAATTAATTGGTTTCCAATGGGGGGACATTGTAATTCCTGTAAAATGTTAGTGATTTTACCTAGCAAAAATGTTAGGGATCTTTGCATGCTTCTTGGTGCACTTCTTTCTGATCTATATACTAATATATTTATTGCTTTAATTATTCATTTCTTGACAAATCAGTTTTAATGTGAGAATGATGACGATGATGGTAGGGATGATGATGATGTGCGATTGTGTGTGCTCATGTATAGGTATATACGTGTGTGCATGAATGTGTATTGGTGCTCGCATGGTGGCTTGTATGTATGTAGGGGAAGACGGGGTAAAAAGCGCATGGGCGGGTAAGAAGCCCACCCCAATTATCTCATGAAATGAAGCAAATTTCAGTCTCATTTTGCCCATGAGACGAGCCTTAATGTCTAGCATTCGTCTCATGGGCAAATTTGACTGAAATTTTCTTTATTTCATGAAATAATTGGGGTGGGCTTCTTACCCGCCCATGCGCTTTTTACCCCGTCTTCCCCTATACAGGCAGTTGAAGGCAAACCTACAGTTTTCAGCAAGATGCCAGATGAAGTAATGCCAGTGCTTCCGGCCAAAGAACTCCATACCTGTAACCAGCAGTACCACTTTAGCTCCATCTTCATGGCCACCAGCTTATGCATCTGTATGAAAGACACAGACATCGAGCTACAGAAAAATCTAGCCATCGCACAGGTGTGTGTGTGTGTGTGTGTGTGTGTGTGTGTGTGTGTGTGTGTGTGTGTGTGTGTGTGTGCGTGCGCGTGCGTGCGTGCGTGTGCGTGTGCGTGTGCGTGTGCGCACGCGCGCTTGCGTTCGCGTTTGTGGAAGTGAAACTCAATTATGCTCGCTGTGTGCGCGTGTGTGTGGGGGTGGTAGTGGTGGTGGTGGTGTGTGTGTGTGTGTGTGTGTGTGTGTGTGTGTGTGTGTGTGTGTGTGCGCGCGTGCGTGCGCGCGCGTGCATGGTTTTGGGATTGTGCCTATCTCAAACATGCTGATGTAATTAACAAACTGACATTTGAGCTGCATTGTCTGGAGATCACGTTCTACAGTCCCCACTCTTTATTTTGCTTGCTAACTATGTGTGTATTTTCATAGAGTAAGCTAGTAGAGCTTAGTCTTTATTATGCGTTCACTGTCAAACCAGCAGGCGCTTGCACCAACTCTAGTGCTGCAGCCCTGGGGATAAGCCATAGTAGCATAGTATATTTAAGCCTTTATAGTCGTTGTCCACCAAGCGAGGCATGCACATCCCCTATAAAAACAAATCCTCTAGTTGCCTCAAAAAGTGAATGCCCTTGGTAGATGCTTGAGCACGGACCAAATAAGGGAGTAACTCTCGCCAATAACCATATTTGAGGCCACTAAATGGCTTCCTTTTGCAAGAATGAATGCCCTTTTGGATACTGACCAACAAGGGATTAACTCTCACTGTCAAGGGCGTTAATAACCCTAGTTGCAGTGGCCAATACATGTGTCTAGTGGCGTGGTGGTGAGGACATTAGTTACGTCCTCTGCTCTCTGAAAGTCATTAACGTAGGCCTATGCGACTAACGTGCACACAATTTTTTTATTTTTAATGAAGATGCGTTCACAGCACACTAATCCCACAGGTTCTGACTGCTCTTACATTTCCCCAGAGAACAATTGATAGCCAAGAACAAGCACTTATTCCAAGGTTTTTTTCTTCTCGCTTTTGGTTAGGGTTAGGAAAAGACATCAGAAGTGCTCTACTGCAACAAAAGAGAGAGAAGGGGTATAAACTTTGGATTGGGTTATGCTGGTGGTGAGTGCTAAACACAGTAACACGTCCATCACATATATAGACCACGTTCTCGTTACGTCCTCTGTTCGTAGCATGGTCGTGGCGTAGCGTACTATAGTCGGGCGTTGCGTAAGCTAGTAAGAGCGTGGTGATGTTTTGGTAGGAGCTTGGAGAGCGTGGTAGGCTGTGTTATCGCTACACACATTTGAACATGCTCAACACACACATATAGCGTGAACATGGACGAAAAGGAAGCGTGGCAAGATCGTATTGAGAACGGGGACAACATAGTGACAGTGCGTGGACAGTGGTAAAATACTTTGCGGCAGCATAGCGCCGCGGCGTTGTGGCAGCATGGGGCCCGCGCTAAGAGCGTGGCACGATCTACAATTTCTTTTACAATGTTTCAGCAGTGGATCTCCCACTCCTCAGACCGTAGTGAAGTCGTGGCTGCAGTCACATTCGAGAAGGATTTCCGTGACCTCGCTACGACGTTCTCTAGAAATCTAGCGCGCAGTGAGGACGTAGTGGGGATCTTCATCATGTGTCATGGGGCCGGCCTAACATCCTAGAAGGGTTTGAAGTGGGGTGGGTGCTGTGGCCGGTCACTTTGCTGTGCTCACATCCCCCTGTGTCTGGTGACCGTGGTGGTGATAGGGGAAGACGGGGTAAAAAAAGCAAATTTCAGTCACATTTTGCCCACGAGACCAGTGTTAATGTTTAGCATTCGTCTCATGGGCAAATGTGACTGAAATGTTCTTTATTTTATGAGATAATTGGCATGGGCTTTTTACCCGCCCATGGGCTTTTTACCCCGTCTTCCCCTACTGGTGTCTCTGGTAGTGAGTTCACACACAGTAACAAGTTGTTAGGGTTTAAAATGAGGGAGTGTGTGTGTTTGCTGTACATACTGTGGATGGTCACGTTGTTGTGCTCAGACCCCCCTGTGTCTGGTGGTGATACTGGGGTCTCTGGTGACGAGTTCCCATAAAATATTAACAAGCTGATAGGGTTTGAAATGGGGTGGTTGCTGTGCATTCTGCGGACGGTCACTTGAATTGCTGTGCTCAGGTCCTCTTGTGTCTGGTGGGCGTGGTGGTGATGCTGGTGTCTCTGGTGGTGGCCTCCACCATGATCACCAAGTCGTCCACGGCCGTGCTGGTGTCCATCCTCATGCTGTACAGTCTCCTCAGGCTGGCCGCCATAGGCCTCCTGGCCTCCTTCACCATCATCTACACCAGGAACACGGTCCAACAGGTCAGTTGGGGCGCACCTTCTGGAGTCTGTCGTTTTGTCTGTGTCTGTGTTTGTGTCTGTCTGTCTTTCTCTCTCTTGTCTATCAGCCTTTTTAAAGAAAATGTCTCTCTCAGTCTTTTCTTTTTTCTGTTTTCTTCTTCATCGATCGCTCAGACTGTTTCCTGTCATTAAGAGTGCAGATGCTTAATGCCGCAGTTATGCGCCTATCTAAGAAATGGTTGGGCCCAGCTTGTCTGTTTTCGGCTCTCTGTAACTAATAGTGTCTTGTGAAAAGACAGGAGAGTGGACCAGTATAAAGGCAGAAGCATACTAGATGACAGTAAGCAAAAGGAAAAACCAAAGTCAAAGAGAATAACATAGTAAAGGAAGTTACAAGCACAGAACTTCCAGAAGGTGGGGGAACTATTTGTACAAAAGACCCCCCAGTATCCCCATTTGGGAGGGGGCATGATTTTCTATTTCTGTAAAGAATCATTCATTGTGCAGGTCTCACTTTGCTTCTGGCTCCTCACCAGTGTCTTTTTGCCCTGTTTCGTTTCGCCCTGTTCCCATTTTGCCCTGCCTCTCTGCCTCTCTCTAAGATTCAACACAGTTTAATCGATGTTATCAATATTAATATCTTAATGCCTCTTATATTTTAACAACTGTGTGTGTGTGTGTGTCAAGTCAAGTCAAGTC
>CM065680.1:26205452-26207952 GCA_017654935.2 Phymorhynchus buccinoides
GCCCCGATGTTTTGTTGTTGTTAATGATGATCTTGTATTGCCACGAGTATAATGTCAGTAGGGCTAGCAGTGCTCCCAATCGTCCCGCAAAACAAGGGGTCCCAGGGACTCCTTCACTTACAGTATAGAGGGTCCTAGAGGCGGGATAGAAGGTCCCAGTGGCATTGCAAATGCTAAAAAGAAATTTTCTAGTTCATCCCTGGGACCCCCAGCACATTCTTTTAGAGGGTCCTTGAGAATTTTAGTGCTTCATAGACCCCCAAATGGGGGTCCCTGGGAGCCCTGCCTAGCTAGCTGCAAGGGGACCTTTTCATCCCCAGTTCTGTAATAACAGGAGTAGACTACATTGTAATGGAAACGAGGGCCTGAGCGTTTCCCTGTATCTATCTCTGTCTTTGTCTCTATCTTTGTCTTTGTCTCTGTCTTTGTCTCTGTCTCTCTGTCTCTGTCTGTCTCTCTGTCTGTCTGTCTCTCTCTCTCTCTCTCTCTCTCTCTCTCTCTCTCTCTCTCTCTCTCTCTCTCTCTCTCTCTGTCTCTCTCTCTCTCTCTCTCTCTCTCTCTCTCTCTCTCTCTCTCTCTCTCTCTCTCTCTCTCTCTCTCTCTCTCTCTCTCTCTCTCTCTCTCCCCTCTCCACAGCCACCCCCCACCCCCTACATTTCCCGGCTCTCCCCGCATTTTCACACTTGCCTTTCTTACCAAACATGAAGCTGTATTTTATTAACCTTTTCAGCAATTATCTTTGTTGAATATTTTATGGTAGTCATCATGATAAAGGCCATTATCTAATAGCAAATGCGCGAAACGCGTATCCACCGGGCTCTCGGCGCCCCTATCTCCGGTATTTCTGGACGGATTGCCTTCGAATTTGGAAGGTTGATGACCGGGGACGGTGACTATCGATGTGCCAAACCGGAAGCGAATCGATTACAACTCCGCCGTTTTTTAACCGAATCGCTTCAAATTTGCTATGAGCCCTAACGGGGCGATGGCAACGGCAACCTGTGTCATTTGCGCGGTTTGGCAAATGCGCGAAACGCGTATCCGCCGGCCTCTCGGCGTCCGTATCTCCGGTATTTCTGGACGGATTGCCTTTGAATTTAGAAGGTAAATGACCGGGGACAGTGACTATCCGTGTGCCAAACTGGAAGCGAATCGATTTAGAAACACGCGCGATATACGCCGCTTAACCTTTTTACAAACCGCGGCATAACCAGACCTGACATTGCCTCAAAATTTGGAACGGGCATGACCAGGGATAGTGACTATCTTGGTGCAAAATTTCAACAGCATCCGTTCACAAACGCGCGCGCTATGACCCGGGTGGTTGGGGGGGGGGGGGGGGGGCTGCGGTGGGTAGTAGAACGGGATGAGTGAAGAAGATGGAAGGAGGGAGAGAGACAAAAGTAATCATATCATAAAAAGGCAAGTGTCTGTCTGTCTGTCTGCCTGTCTGTCTGTCTGAAACACAAAACGGGCCTTATAACTCCGCCGTTTTTCGACCGAATCGCTTCAAATTTGCTGTCAGGCTTGCTGTGGTCGGGGCAAAGCCTGGCAGCAAATTTGAAGAGAATTGAGAGAGGGCGTCACTCTCAGAGCAGCGCCAACGGGAAACGGGGCATTATAACTCCGCCGTTTCTTAACCGAATCGCTTCAAATTTGCTATCAGGCTTGCTGTGGCCGGGGCAAAGCCTGGCAGCAAATTTGAAGAGAATCGGGGAGGGCGTCACTCTCAGAGCAGCGCCAACGGGAAATGGGGCCTTATAACTCCGCCGTTTCTTAACCGAATCGCTTCAAATTTGCTGTACTCAGCGTTACCAGTGCTTGGCGTTGCCGTTACTAGGCATTGCCGTTACTAGGCGTTGGGAGAGCGCGTCACTCTCAGAGCAGCGCCAACAGGAAACGGGGCCTTATAACTCCGCCGTTTCTTAACCGAATCGCTTTAAATTTGCTGTCAGGTTTACTGTGGCCGGGACAAAGCCTGGCAGCAAAAATTTGAAGAGAATCGGGAGAGCGCATCACTCTCAGAGAAGCGCCAACGGGAAACGGGGCCTTATAACTCCGCCGTTTCTTAAGCAAATCGCTTCAAATTTGCTGTACTCAGCGTTACCAGTGCTTGGCGTTGCCGTTACTAGGCGTTGCCGTTACTAGGCGTTGGGAGAGCGCGTCACTCTCAGAGCAGCGCCAACAGGAAACGGGGCCTTATAACTCCGCCGTTTCTTAACCGAATCGCTTCAAATTTGCTGTCAGGCTTGCTGTGGCCGGGGCAAAGCCTGGCAGCAAAAATTTGAAGAGAATCGGGAGAGCGCGTCACTCTCAGAGAAGCGCCAACGGGAAACGGGGCCTTATAACTCCGCCGTTTCTTAAACGAATCGCTTCAAATTTACTGTACTCAGCGTTACCAGTACTTGGCGTTACCGTTACTAGGCGTTACCGGTACTCAGCGTTGCGCTAATATATATCAATACTTGCTTAATTTCTTGTGTGATGGATTTTTCACCTT
>CM065680.1:26212952-26232952 GCA_017654935.2 Phymorhynchus buccinoides
GGGTCGTCAACGCAGGTAGTGAAGCGGCATAGAGCTGTGTCATCAGCAAACAGGCGGGAAGGAGAAGCGATTCTGGAAGGGAGGTCGTTGATGTATGTCAGAAAGAGGCAGGGTCCTAGGACTGTCCCCTGGGGCACACCGGACTTCACCTCCACGTAGCCAGACTGAGCGCCGTCAACCACGGCTTGCTTTCGATCCCCGAGGAAGCTTACAATCCAGCTGTTGACATTTCCTCTGACCCCGTAGTGGTCTAGCTTGTGGAGTAGCAAGCTGTGATTCACCTTGTCAAACGCCTTCTCGAAGTCCATAATGGTTACGTCAGTCACAGTGCCGCTCTCTATGGCTGCGGAGAATTCTTCGTTGAATTCGAGGAGCTGTGTCTCGCAGGAGCGCACTTTCCGAAGCCGTGTTGTTGACTGGACAGGACGAAATTCGATTCAAGGCGTTGCATGCTGCTGCTTGTGAGGATGTGTTCTAGGACTTTGGCAGGTACACTGGTGAGAGAGATAGGTCTAAGTTGTGTGTGTGTGTGTGTGTGTGTGTGTGTGTGTGTGTGTGTGTGTGTGTGTGTGTGTGTGAGAGTGTCTGTGTGTTGCGTTAAATCTATCTCCGAAAGAGTAAAGCAAGCAATGCTAACCACTTTCTTTGTACCCAGTGTCATTTTTGGCTCACTCATGTTAACGAAGTTAGCACGAAGTGAGTCTATAGTATGATAGTTGTTCGGTTGTGTGTGTGTGTGTGTGTGTGTGTGTGTGTGTGTGTGTGTGTTGCGTCCGTGGTCTAATCTCCAAACTTTAACGTTGGCATTTTCTCGGGAAATAGAAGGCGTATATTGTTCAAACTTTGCATATACATAGATGTTTATGCAAGCTTTCAAACAATAATGATTTGAATAATTAAATACTTAAAACAACACTGTAAGCAGATAACATTTTACATTAGTGGGTTAGAGAGTATTCAACAAGGAACATGAGTTAAGAAACTCATCAACACTGACAGACTCGATAGTTCATTGGTAGAGTGTCTGTCTGTCATGCCAATGGTTCCGGGTCCGATTCTCAGCATGGGCACTTAAATTTTTTTTAAAATATAATTGTCATTAACGATAGTTTCATTTGTACTTCAAAATTTTATTGGCAATCTTGTACTTTAGACACCCCCCTCAATCTTTGTTGTTGTCCCACATGTTCCTGTTCGAGTGAGCCTTGAAGGCTTTGCCTCTTGTTTATGTATGTTTTACAGAATATGCAAATTGAATTTTTTCTACGCTATTGTGTCCGTGGCATAACTTGAACATTGCCATGTTCTTGGGATCCACTCTATTTTGAATAATAAAACTTTTGAGTACATCATGAGTATTTATGCAAGGTTTCAGACAGGAAGAGTTTGCACGATTACATAAATGGACAAAGGATGAAATAAGCAACATTCTGGGGTACGAGAGCTTATTGAAAAGTAAACAATCTGGCATTCAGATCTATCTCCGAAACACAAAGCGAGTGAGCCTTGAAGGCTTTGCCCTCTTTTTTTTCTCTCTCTGTTTTTTCCTTCTTCCAGTGCTGCGTGCTGGTGTTCGTGGGGGTGTACATGACCCTGAACCTGCCGTTGTGCTGCCTGCTGATGGAGGCGGTGCTCGTGGACACAGAGTACACGCGCTACATCCAGGTCACCGAGCTCCTGGCGCTCATCGCTACAGTGTTCGCGCCCGTCAGTTTCCTCTTCTGGGACCGCTTCCGCGTGGAGGGCGCCAAGTCTCTCAGCTGCGACCAGTGCTTCGACCACGTTCCACGCAGCTCCTACATTCGATCCATGTCCTCCGTGGGATGGTGAACTTCAAAGGGCAAGACTCCCCCGTGGGGATACCGGGGGATTTTTTTGTATAAATAGTTCCCCCACCTTCTGGAAGTTCTGTGCTTGTAACTTCCTCTACTCTGTCACTCTCTTTGACTCTGCCCCTTCCCTTTGCTTACTGCCTGTCGTCTACTATCTGTCTCCCTTACCGGTCCGTTCTCCTGTCTTCTTTTGTCTTTTTCGAGAAACACTTTCGAAAAGATTTCCTCCAGGCGAAGTCGGACTTGCTGGGCCTAACTATTTCTTAGGCGCATAACGGTAGCATGACGTATATGACGTATATGAGCTCATAATTTACTGGAAACTGTCTCAGCGATCGAAGAAGAAGAAAAAGAAAAGAAGAAGAAGAAGAAGATGGAACAAGTAACCGCTTATTTACGGATAAGCGCATGAGGCAAATAAGTAAAAGAAAGAAGGAAACTTAAAAATAACCGCCTATTTACGGATACACGCGTGATGTAAGTAAGTAAAAGAAAGAAGGACAAAAATAACTGCTTATTTACGGATAAGCGCATGAGGTTTCCGCGTCTTATGTGTATGTGCCCTTAGGCCTATAACGTAACTCCCCCAATAATGCTTAAAGGGTTATGATGTGTTTTTACAATAAAACTTGTAAAACAAATCATCGAATAAAAGAAAACAAATATTTATATCTCATATCGATGTAGGGCCTGCTGTTAATGTAACTCAGCATGTAATGCTATTCGATGAGATAGAAAATTATGTGAATACATTTTCTTAGCATTTATCTCTTATTTTATATCAGTGTTTGTCTGATTTGTGCGTGCGCGTAGGCCTATGCGTGCGTGTTTTTTCCCCAAATCTTGTTGTCATTGTTGTTGTTGTCACCCTGGCTTGAAGACTCCAGGGATCGTTACAACAGTCGAAGCACTTGAAAGATGAGAACATTACGTGGGTGACCGTTTTTGATTACCCCGCCACATGGGCAGCCACACTCCGATTCCGGAGGAATTTTCAATACTTCAGAAAACAAATCTTTTTGGATGCTGAAAGAATGAGGAAAAAGACGAGGCGATTTTTTTATGAATGATCTACACACACGCACACGCACGCGCGCGCGCGCGCATACACACGCATTCACATTCACACACATACACACACACACACACAAACACACACACACACACCCACGCACGCCGCACACACACACACACACAAACACACACACACACACACACACACACACACACACACACACACACACACACACACACACACACACATTACAACTTTTGTGTCACTGTTAACCGCCGTTTTTGCCCAATCCGCCGTTTTGTCCAAATTTTCTATTATGATTTGGACAAAACGGCGCCCGATTTTGAACCGCCGTTTTGCCCAAATGAAAGTTGGAGTTATAAAAACTAATTCTTGACAAGTTCTCATTTTTTTAACAAATCTTTGTTAAATAAAATGAATAACAAGCTGACCACTGACACTGGTCACTTTGGCCTAATTTCACCGTTTGAATGCTAATTAGTGCATTAGGAGATCATATGAACAATTGTTGATGTGGTAAACAAGTGGTCAGTGTCACTGACCAGTGGTCACTTTGGCCTATTTTCACTGTTTCACTGCAAATTAGTGTATTAGGAGTTCAAATGAACAATTTTTGATGTGGTTGACCAGTGGTCAGTGTCACTGACCAGTGGTCACTTTGGCCTATTTTCACTGTTTGACTGCAAATGAGTGTATTAGGAGTTCAAATGAACAAATTTTGATGTCGTTGACCAGTGGTCAGTGCCACTGACCAGTGTTCATTTTGGCCTATTTTCACTGTTTGACTGCAAATTAGTGTATTAGGAGTTCAAATGAACAAGTTTTATGTGGTTGACCAGATTTAAAAAAATAGGCCAATGTGACCACTGGTCAGTGACACTGACCACTGGTCAACAACATCAACATTTGTTAATTTGAACTCCTAATACACTAATTTGCAATCAAACAGTGAAAATAGGCCAAAGTGACCACTGGTCAGTGACACTGACCACTGGTCAACCACATCAAAATTTGTTCATTTGAACTCCTAATACACTAATTTGCAGTCAAACAGTGAAAATAGGCCAAAATGACCACTGGTCAGTGACACTGACCACTGGTCAACCACATAACAAATTGTTCATTTGAACTCCTAAAACACTAATTTGCAAACAGTGAAAACAGGCCAAAGTGACCACTGGTCAGTGACACTGACCACTGGTCAACCACATCAACAATTGTTCATTTGAACTCCTAATACACTCATTTGCAGTCAAACAGTGAAAATAGGCCAAAGTGACCACTGGTCAGTGACACTGACCACTGGTCAACCACATCAACAATTGTTCATATGATCTCCTAATACACTAATTAGCATTCAAACGGTAAAATTATGTCATTTTATTTAACAAAGATTTTTTTGTAAAATGAGAACTTGTCAAGAATTAGTTTTTATAACTCCAACTTTCATTTGGACAAAACGGCGGTTCAAAATCGGGCGCCGTTTTGTCCAACCCGCCGTTTTGTCTATAATTATATATATAGGCGGATTGTTGAACCGGCATTTTGTCCAAATCATAATAGAAAATTTGGACAAAACGGCGGTTAACATCACCACACACATACACACAGTTGCCTGTAATCCAGTGCACATCGTGTAAAGTCTCTGCCAATGTCAAGGAATATTGCAAGCAGTACAAACAAGTAACATGTTTTATTGCAAGGTTTAGCCTACTGGAATGAACATTCTTCGCCTCATTTTGTCTTGTAGAACATTAGCATCACTTTTCATCAATGACAGTCCCAAGAAAGTCACCAAAACTTTGCAAAGACAATCATAGAAATAGTGTTTTGATCCGCATCACCATAGATCGAAATCTAAAAAGAAAAGCGATTGGCAGGTTGCAAATAGGAAAGTGTTGTTCAATAAAAACAATGTAACTTTAGCGATAAATAGGCCTACGTTTGTCCAGAACTTTGCAGAAAGAAGTTGGGGACATGAAGGATTTACAAATCTTTGGATCGCAACAGAAAGGTGCAGAACATTTTCGCAGAGTCACAAGTCAAATTAAAATCTCACCTTTCTCCCATGCGGGCCTTTTTTTCTGTGTAGAGAAAAAAAAGTAACAAAAAGTCGTTAGAGGTTTATTGGTATTCATTGAGAGCTCTCAGTCTTGGCCTGTTTTTAATGAAAACGTGAAAGTCCTTCATTAAGTAGGTATTGTTTTATAGTCACAGAGGTGTCTCTGTGAAATTCGGGTTGCTCCCACCCGGAGAGCGCGTCGCAGCCAGAGGCGCGCCACCCAATGTTTTGTTGTTGTTTTGTTGCATGCGATTTTTGTGTGACTGATGAGGAAGGAGAGAGGTGGTGGTAAACTTTGACCAAATAACAACTTTTTCGTTGCTACTGGGCTTAACGTGTGCTAATTTTAGGAGAATTTAAACAACAAAGCTACAGATGAATTTCCATGAAATCAGACTCAAAGTACAGCCAGAGAATAGCATCACAAAGAAAAAGTAAAGAAGTAGGCCTAAATTATTCCACAACTACCTTTAACTCCTCAAAGGAGCAAGCGTTGGAGTGGTTAAGATGCGCGTCATCACTAGTCACAGCGGTCCTAGCACTGGGGAGAGGGGATAGCGATCTTCCACCCAGCCTGGTGTTATCCGGACATAAGCACCGGAATCGCCTCCTGACCATGGAGAGAAAGGTGTGGCGAAAGCTGCTCCACATCAGGCAGTAGAACAAGAAGTTAGCGGCAGTGCTGAGGACGATTAGAGTGTCCGCGGCCACTGCTTTTGTGATGTTCCTCTCCGGGTTGAACTCTTCAGCACGCGAAAGACGTACGATGAAGAGGATGCTTGGAGCCAGCATGCACACGACGTACCAGGCGCAGATCCCGATCACAAACGCTGCCAGGTGTTTGGCCGAGGACTCAGCCTGGGCGGACGTGTTCATGGATATGGTCCGCCTGCTTTGTTTGAAACGCCGAAGCGAGTGGATCAGAACGACGTTGGCGACGAAGATGCAGAAGAAAGGGATGAGATAGATGAGGAGGATGGTAATGTACAAGCTGTACACCAAACCGTACGTGGTCAACTCTCGCTTCTCCTTGCACGAGGGCTCGTTGCTGAGGTCAAGGGCGAGGTCAAGCATGAAAGGCACGGTCAGGAGGACGCCGACCGTCAAAATGGCCGCCGACCGTTTCAAGGTGCAGCCCACGCTGCAGATCTTCTTGGCCAGGAAAGGTCTGGCGATGAAGATGCAGCGCTCTACGCTGATGTCCACCATGGTGTAACTCACTCCCCACAGCCCAACCCCCCGCAGCACTTGCAGCACGGACACCAGGGCACGTCTGTGGACATTGGACAGCAACAGGATGGCTTGCAGGAGAACGATGGACAAGAACAGCATGTCGTAGATGGACAGCACTGACACCTGGGGATCAGAACCATACAACACTACATCAATGTTACTGCGTGCGCGACAGCAACTGACCTTGCTACTTATGTTTTAATTCTCGTTAATCAAATTAGTTTGATTCAGCATTATTTCGGTGGCAACCCTGAAAAGGACAACTACAGTATTAAAGTTAAAGCGATGTTCTTTGAGTAATAATCACATCCATTCACTTCAGTTTCATTGAAACCCGCTCTGTGAGCAGTTTTGTTCACAGACAGAAAGAAACAGGCGAAAGACAAAAATAAAAAAACATAAGCTCCTTATGACATGAGAACTTTGAATGCAAACAGACAAACAAAGAGATGCATTTTTGTGGTCTGGAATTGTAAGGCAGAATGGTAATAGCCCGGGAGAGATCAATGTTATCTACAGCTTACATAGCCGCAGAGAAAAAAAACCCACCTACACCTAACCCGTTGTTTATGTAGCGTAATCGTCACGCCTGTACAGCTCTTCTTCTTCTTCTTCTTCTGCGCTCACAGGCCATATGGCCATAATGGGTAAGGTACGTATGTGTCCGGTTTTCAGTTTTCACTGGTCTCCTCGCTGCGTACAGCCGACACATTCCGATTTCGGAGGAGCTCAAAGGAGAAAAATTATTTGGAAGAATGTTTTGAAAAAAGGCAGGAGAATGGGCCAATAAGTCGGAAAGATAGTAGATGATAGACAGCAAAGGTAAAAGGCAGAGTCACAGAGTGAACTGTACAGCTTAATAACCGGGTTGTGGTCTAAATAATGAATAGTTAGCTCCGGGGACGTAGGCCTACGTGTATTGTGGACTATGACCGAACAGAATGGTGATAGAATCAATCTGAGCAGAAAATCAATAGGATATTGTTAAACTAGGCCTATCTACCCTTACTTGTCACATCCCACCTCCCAGTAAAGAAGACTGAGTGGAAAAAGTTGCTCGTAGGAATGAGGGGGATAAACAGATGGTAGGCCTATATACAGAAATCAAAGAGTTAAGATCTGCCGCCGAGAATTGAGTGAAAATTATGTTTGTTTGTAATGTGGTTAGCTCACAGGGAAATGCAATGTCAGTTTCTGTTTGTTCCACTTTTAACTTTAAAAAGGAAAGGGCACACAAACATGCGAAAGTTAGAATTCTGTTTTAGTTACGTTTAGATATTCATTTTTAAAGACTACAGAACACGCACATATAGAGAGACTTGCACACACACACGCACATGCACACGCGCACACACACACGCACGCACACACACACACACACACACACACCTGCACACTGAGTGATGACCGGTGCTGTCTGTGGCTGGCCACCCTCAAGGAGACAGCGGCCCCCAGGATGCCCAGCACGCTCAGCACCAGCTGCACCACGGCGTTCACCTGCAGGGCCCACGACAGGTAGTCCGTCAGGTGCACGCACAGCCCAAAGTTCCTTACCACCAGGTACTCCAACGACTGGGTCGGCGTGCTGGCGTTGGTCTCATTGCTGATCATGACTGACATCGCGACCATCGGCCTGGTAGTAGATGATGCGCGCTCATGAGATCCAATACCTGAGATGGTAGGAGAAGGATATCTATAGTGTGGTTTCAGTTAGGGTTCACCCCGCTGAACACAGCTGCTTCCTATGCTACACTGGTTTAACTGGAGATTCTTCTGCGTTCCCAGGCCACGTCTAGATCATCAGAACAGTCCTGAGGGCGAAGTCTGCCGTCTTCAGCGCCTCCCAGAGCTTATCTTGAAGCACCTTCCCCTCCGGCCAGATTTGACAACAGATGTTATGGTAGGTGGGACAATCTTGAAGGATGTGCTCTGGGGTCTGTATTCCAGTGCCACAAGGGTACTCACTTTGAGTGAGATAGGTTGATCCTGTGTAGTTGTGACAGGAGTTACCAGTGTCCAGTTCTCAATCTAAACAGAAGGCGGGGTATGGTTACGCGAGATTCAACGCTTGTTGTGACGACAGGAGAAGGATTTATAGACAGTGCTGTGCCAGTCGGGGTTTTCTCCGCTGAAGACTGCTGCTTCCCAGGCTACGTTGTTCTGATATACTGGAGATCTGAAAACACGAGCAAGCTCACACGCCGTTTCAATGGTGGCCACCAGAAAGAAGGGATTTGTTCATGCGAGGTCCAACGCTTGCTGTGACTGTGCTGTGTCGGTCTGGGATTTACTCCGCTGGAGACTGCTACTTCCCAGACTGAATTGGTCTAACTAAGATCTGAAAACGAACAAGCACATACGTCATTACATGCCTAGCATAGACCTAGTTAATTTCTTGTTCAGCCCTTTGCCTCCTTCAGTGGAGGCTTATGCGATCTTTCTTGTCAGTGCCTTTGTTTCTTTGTCCTTATTGTGTCTGTCCATGCAAGATATTGTGAACCATCGAACAGAATCACTTCAAAATACGTCTTATGTTAATTGTTTCTTGAAGCTGATGTATCCCTGGTACATGACGTGTTTCCGCATTCGGTGACAGTCCCTGCCTTTTAGTTTATTTTTTAAGTGAAATGGATAAGGTGAAAGAACTTCTTGTAATTAACTCCCTTTTACCAAAGTTATTTATGGCACCTATTCGCCTAGCAAAGTAAAGGTAGTTGCCACAACAATATGGACCCAAGTTCATCCTAAGAAAAGGATGACCCAGATCTGCTTATTATGACAAATGACATGATTTGTTTGTGAACAACTTCTACCACTGTTGTTGTGTACTGCGTGGGTGGTTGTCTTAATAAGTAGATTTGTGGCAACTACTTTCACTTTGCTAGGCGAATATGTGCCATAAATAACTTTGGTAAAAGGGAGTTAATTGCGAGAAGTTCTTTCCCATTATCCATTTCACTATATCCTCTCTCTTAGCCTCACTATTTCATATTTATTTTTTTAAGTTTTCTTTTGAGTTTGTGTTTGTTTGATTGTGTTATTCATAGTCTGGTTTTACAGTCATTTTCTGCACGATGGACAGTCTAATTATAGTTTTTAAGTCATTTGTAAAAAGAGCGAAGACCAAGCTGTCTGCGTGTTACTTTTGTTTGCCTATTTCTGTTTAAACAGTATGCTTGTTTCTGTTGTTGGGCTCTGTTACTCAAATGTCTCTATATATACAGTAGAATACTTGTTTGGGAGTTAGGTCGATGTTTTGTTTGGTTTTGCCATTTTCACGTTCCGTTGTTGCGTAAAATATTTTACCCATGAAATAAATACTCCTTTCCTCATTCAAATTGTTTGCTGTTTTGGAAAGATTCGCCCCTAAATACATTCAGAGGCGTCTTGTGGCATGCAGGAAGAACAGAAGATTCATAATTAAATACTGAGAAGTCAGGGATATTTTCGTAATATTTATTATTATTTATTTTTGTTTGCACGGACGGTTGTTTTTATCGTCCGCCATTTTGAAAAATACGAAACTAAGTGACATGGCTTTTGTATATCGATTTATCTGCAATGATGTAGATTTACACCCTCCCGCTCTATTTCTTGGTTCTTTCCGTCTAGATTGGGCACTTAAATATCTATATTTTAAATAATAGTTGACTTATTTATCACATGAAAGAAGAATGGTTCTAGTGCGCTTTTGAAGAGTATTTATTTCACGGTAGGTACTTATTTCTCATGACACCGTCTCGGTAAATTGTCATTCTAGGTATTGAGGCGTAGTTTGTACATGTTCTAGTAGGCCTAAGTTGTAGATTATGTTGCCATTCATAATGTTATTCTACTGTGAATAATTCTGATGATCTTATTCACTGCCATTCTCTATTATGGACACATTTTTTTATTACAACGTATGTCAACGAAAATGCTGCTGTTAGGTATGACAACGATTTTTTTTGTGCAATCACTTTAGGAAAGAATATGGTTCGATGCAGTTTATACAGGGCCTAATCACAATTTTAACGAATTTTGCTGTTGTTTAAGAACATTAGAGAAACAATGCATAGAGTTGTGTTAGCGTGTTTTAATCGTCTGTTTTTCTTTATGATACTGCTGATCTAATGGGTAGCTCTGCGATGAAGATAATACTGTTTTTATTACAGCTTTTATCCCGATTGTTCCGACCGTGCTTTTGTCCTTGTGCTGAACGATTCTGTACCCTCCGATGCCATAAAGCAGAGAGCGTGCTGATGAAAAGGGTGATAGCATCGTGATGTTCACCACTCTCTCTTCACCACACACTCTCTCTCTCTCTCTCTCTCTCTCATCTCTCTCCTCTCTCTCCCCCTCTCTCCCTCTCTCTCTCTCTCTCTCTCTCTCTCTCTCTCTCTCTCTCTCTCTTGGTTTTCTCTCTGCTGTAGCCATGGTTTTGGCTGCTGTAGCCATGGTTATGGCCGCGAGGAAAATCACTTTCATTTATGCATTGTGTGTAAATAATTATACTAGTATATGCAGTTCTCTTACTAGAAAGCACTGACACAATGAAAACCTCCGTCCAGAATCTGGATTCTCGCATTGAAAATGTTAACCGAAAAGCAACACTCTCATGAAAATGGTTAAGATTGCCTAGGATGATTTTTTTATGAAACTGAAAGAAGCAGACCTTGAGGTTAAGGATCACAAACATGAGGGGGTGACTAAGGTACAAGGTTGCCTAATTGTGCTACCTGTAGGCCCTACATTTTAATGATGCAATTTTGTTGACCAAAAGTAACGAAAGCAGGAAGCAATCACGAGGTGATATGAAATGTGCTCAGGAGAATATATCTACCTACGGTCCCTAGTCCTCGCCCCGCCCCCTTTTCTTTAATTACATCTTTATTTCTTTTGATGATCGCTTGACACGTTTAACATTCACATAATTTTTTTTACTATAAATGAAAACCAATCCGACAGTGCAGTAACCAGATAATAATTTGATAAATGAAATCCTTGATTTACGCGAACCAAACAACTCTTAAATCGATTAACCATCTTCTGCATTTAAGCACCATGCATTTAATCTACACACTGCACTGCGAACCATCAAATAGTAAGTTATCAAACCCACTAATACATCAAGCATTCATAGCATAGCATAGCACAGCATGGCATAAAGGTAGGTTAGGCTTTTATTGTTGTAGTATTTGCCCTCGAAATATGACTCGTGCCTCTTTTTGTTTGATCAGGAGAGACACACGCACACGCACGCACGAACGCACGCGCACGCACGCACACGCGCACACACACACAACACACACGCACACACACACGCACACACACACACACACACACACACACACACACACACACACACACACACACACACACACACACACACACACACACACACACACACACACACAGAGTACAACTTTTGTGTCACCACACACATACACACAGTTGCCTGTAATCCAGTACAAATCATGTAAAGTCTCTGCCAATGTCAAGGAAAATTGCAAGCAGTACAAACAAGTAACATGTTTTATTGCAAGGTTTAGCCTACTGGAATGAACATTCTTCGCCTCATTTTGTCTTGCAGAACATTAGCATCACTTTTCATCAATGACAGTCCCGAGAAAGTCACCACATCTTTGCAAAGACAATCATAGAAATAGTATATTGATCCCCATCACCATAGATCGAAATCTAAAAAGAAACGCGATTGCCGGGTTGCAAATGGAAAGTGTTGTTCATGAAAAACAATGTAACTTTAGCGATAAATAGGCCTACGTTTGTCCAGAACTTTGCAGAAAGAAGTTGGGGACATGAAGGATTTACAAATCTTTGGATCGCAACAGAAAGGTGCAGAGCATATTCGCAGCCACAAGTCAAATTGGCTTAATTGTAGGCCTGAATAAGCACCATTACAACGGGAGGCCTACTTAAAATAAAATCGCACATTTCGTCTGTTCCCATGCGCGCCTTTTTTCTGTGTAGAGAAACACAAGTAACAAAACGTCGTTAGAGGTATATTGGCATTCATTGAGAGCTCTCAGTCTTGGCCTGTTGGTAATGAAAACGTGAAAGTCCTTCATTAAGTAAAGAAGTAGGCCTAAATTATTCCACAACTACCTTTAACTCCTCAAAGGAGCAAGCGTTGGAGTGGTTAAGATGCGCGTCATCACTAGTCACAGCGGTCCTAGCACTAGGGAGAGTGTATAGCGATCTTCCACCCAGCCTGGTGTTATCCGGACACAAGCACCGGAATCGCCTCCTGACCATGGAGAGAAAGGTGTGGCGAAAGCTGCTCCACATCAGGCAGTAGAACAAGAAGTTAGCGGCAGTGCTGAGGACGATCAGAGTTTGCACGGCTACTGCTGCTGCAATGTCCCTCTCCGGATTGAACACTTCAGCGCGCGAGAGACGCACGATGAAGAGGATGCTTGGAGCCAGCATGCACACGACGTACCAGGCGCAGATCCCGATCACAAACGCTGCCAGGTGATTGGCCGAGGACTCAGCCTGGGCGGACGAGTTCATGGATATGGTCCGCCTGCTTTGTTTGAAACGCCGAAGCGAGTGGATCAGAACGACGTTGGCGACGAAGATGCAGAAGAAAGGGATGAGATAGAAGAGGAGGATGGCGATGTACAAAGTGTACACCAAACCGTACGTGGTCAACTCGCGCTTCTCCTTGCACGAGGGCTCGTTGCTGAGGTCAAGGGCGAGGTCAAGCATGAAGGGTATGATCAGGAGGACGCCGACCGTCAAAATGGCCGCCGACCGTTTCATAGTGCAGCCCACGCTGCAGATCTTCTTGGCCAGGAAAGGCCTGGCGATGAAGATGCAGCGCTCTACACTGATGTCCACCATGGTGTAGCTCACCCCCCACATCCCGACCCCCCGCAGCACTTGCAGCACGGACACCAGGGCACGTCTGTGGACATTGGACAGCAACAGGATGGCTTGCAGGAGAACGATGGACAAGAACAGCATGTCGTAGATGGACAGCACTGACACCTGGGGATCAGAACCATGCAGCACACCATCAATGTTACTGCGTGCACGACAGGAATTGACCTTGCTACTTATGTTTTAATTCTCGTTAATCAAAGTAGTTACATAGCCGCAGAGAAAAACAACAACCCACCTACACCTAACCCGTTGTTTATGTAGCGTACTCGTGACGCCTGTATAGCTCAATAACCGGTTTTGGGTCTAAATAATGAATATTTAGCTCCGGAGACATAGGGCCTATGTGTATTCTGGACTATGACCGAACAGAATGGTGATAGAATCAATCTGAGCAGAAAATCAATAGGATATTGGTAAGCTATCCACTCTTTCATGTTACCTCCCACCTCCCATTAAGATCAGCCGCCGAGAAGTGAGAGAAAATCATGTTTGTTTTTATTGTGGTTAGCCCACAGGGAAATACAACTTCAGGTTCCACTTTTAACTTTAAAAAGGAAAGGGCACACAAACATGCGAAAGTTAGAATTTTGTCTTAGCTATGTTTAGAGATTAATTTCAAAAGACTACAGAAGATGCACACATAGAGAGACTTGCACACATACACACACACACACATACACACACGCACGCACACGCACACGCACGCACGCACGCACACACACGCACACACACACACACACACACACACAGCACACACAACGCACACACACACATACACATGCGCACACACACATGCGCACACATACACACACACACACGCACACACACACACACACACACACACACACACACACACACACACACGCGCGCGCGCGCGCGCGCGCACACACACACCTGCACACTGAGTGATGACCGGTGCTGTCTGTGGCTGGCCACCCTCAAGGAGACAGCGGCCCCCAGGATGCCCAGCACGCTCAGCACCAGCTGCACCACGGCGTTCACCTGCAGTGTCCACGATAGGTAGTCCGTCAGGTGCACGCACAGCCCAAAGTTCCTTACCACCAGGTACTCCAACGACTGGGTCGGCGTGCTGGCGTTGGTCTCATTGCTGATCATGACTGACATAGCGACCATCGGCCTGGTAGTAGGTGATGTGTGCTCACGAAATCCAATACCTGAGATGGTAGGAGAATGAGTTTTATAGTGTAGTTTTAGTTAGGGTTCACCCCGCTGAACACAGCTGCTTCCTATGCTACACTGGTTTAACTGGAGATTCTTCTGCGTTCCCGGGCCACGTCTAGATCACCAGGACAGTCCTGAAGGCGAAGTCTGCCGTCTTCAGCGCCTCCCAGAGCTTATCTTGAAACACCATACCCTCCGACCAGATTTGACAAGAGATGTCATGGTAGGTGGGACAATCTCGAAGGATGTGCGCTGGGGTCTGTATTCCAGTGCCACAAGTGTACTCACTTTGAGTGAGATAGGTTGATCCTGTGTAGGTGTGACAGGAGTTGGCAGTGTCCTGTTCTCAATCTAAACAGAAGGCAAGGTATGGTCATGCGAGATTCAACGCTTGTGACGACAGGAGAAGGATTTCTAGACTGTGCTGTGCCAGTCGGGGTTTACTCCGCTGAAGACTGCTGCTTCCCAGGCTACGTTGTTCTGATATACTGGAGATCTGAAAACACGAGCAAGCTCACACGCCGTTTCAATGGTGGCCACCAGAAAGGTGGGATTTGTTCATGCGAGGTCCAACGCTTGCTGTGACTGTGCTGTGTCGGTCTGGGATTTACTCCGCTGGAGACTGCTACTTCACAGACTGAATTGGTCTAACTAAGATCTGAAAACGAACAAGCACATACGCTATTACATGCCTAGACCTAGTTAATTTCTTGTTCAGCCCTTTGCCTCCTTCAGTGGAGGCTTATGCGATCTTTCTTGTCAGTGCCTTTGTTTCTGTGTCCTTATGTTGTCTATACAGGATCAACCTATCTCACACAAAGTGAGTACCCTTGTAAGTACCCTGTCCATTCAGCATATTGTGAACCATCGAACAGAATCACTTCAAAATACGTGTATGTTAATTGTTTCTTGAAGCAAGCTGATGTATCCCTGGTACAGGACGTGTTCCCGCATTCGGTGACACCCTGTCCCTGCCTTTTAGTTTATTTTTTTAAGTTTTCTTTTGGGTTTGGGTTTGCTTGATTGTTGTTCACAGTCTGGTTTTAAAATCATTTTCTGCATGACGGACAGTCTAATTATAGTCTAATTAATAATATAATTCTGAACTGTCTTCCACTTTAGCCCCCTCCCCACCTCCTCAACAAGACGTTACAAAATGAGAAGATGATTAATCATAATACTTATAAAGTGATTATTATAAAATACACAAATCAGTACATAGATGGACATATCAAAGGAAAGGTTAAAAATTAAAATGAAACAGAATAAAATAAACACAAGAAGTCAAACAAATAACAATAGGACTATAGTGCTGTAATAAGACAGCTCATTAGAAATGTTACTATAATTTTATGCCTATACTAAAATCGATGGCACAAATAGTATGCTTATAGTATTTAACTTACTGTGATGGCGTATCGTCCTCAAGAAGAAATTTCCATACATGTAATTTAAAAGTTTGTAATGATTGGCAGGCTTTAATAGTCATGGGAAGAAAATTCCATATAGTTGGTCCATAATACGCAAAGCTTGACTTGAATAGGTCGATATACGGACACGAGGTAGTATGTATTTTGCTGAATTGTAACGTTGCGCTGCTGTATGAATGAAGTTAAAAAGGTATAGGTGTGCAATATCTGAATGAACTTTAAACATAAAAACCATTTTATTGTAGAGCAGGTGTTTGTCTAGGGGTAAAATTTGTAACTCATTAAGTTTCTGATCAGTAGTTAGATTACTATCAGGGAGGATGAGTTTTGCTGCCCTTCTATGCAAGGAGTTAATGCGCTTGATATGGTTTCGACTTGCTCCACTCCAGACTGTAGAAGCGTAATTGATATGACTAAGACAGTGAGCTTCATAAAACAGCTTGCGATTATGGGTGTCAACATAGTGGCTAAGTTTTTTTAGGAGGAATAAATTGCGGGCGACCTGTTTGCAGACATGGTTGATGTGTGATTGCCATTTAAACTGGTTATCAATGATAACACCTAAGACACGATGTTCATTAACTTGTTCAATTGGATTATCATTTATTTTTAGGGATATGGTGATGGGTTGCCGTTGGTGTTTTTGACGCGATGTTATTACCATACATTTAGTTTTGTTTGGATTGAGTACCATATGGTTATGAAGCACCATTCAGAAGTGTCATTTATGCTTTAAAAAAAAAGAAGATAATTCTACAGTTTGTGTGTCAGTATGATTACTGTGGAGGGAACTGTCGTCCGCAAATAGATCACAATCAACATCATCGTTTGATACAAGCATTGGAAGGTCGTTGATAAAAATACAGAAAAGGAGAGGTCCAAGAATAGAGCCTTGGGGCACTCCACATTGAAGTCTTCCTACTGACGAGAATCTGCCATGTAATTAAACATGCTGACGTCTACTAATTAGCTATGATTGAAAAAAGCTATAACTGCTGTGTTTTTAAAGTAAACACTGAGTTTTTGTAGCAATATGTCGTGATTAACTAGATCAAAGGCTTTTTTAAAATCAAGGAAAACTGTACCAGTGATCCTGCTATGGTTGACTGAGGATAACCATGTATCACAAAGACGGGTTAGGGCAGTATGGCAAGAATGATGACGGCGGAATCCAGACTGAAATGGGAAGAATAGATTGTGGGTCTCCATATAATCCATTAAGTGTTTTTTGAGAGAGAAAGAGAGTGAGAGAGAGAGTGAGAGAGACAGAAAGAAACAAGAATAGAGAGAGAGAGAGAGAGAGAGAGAGAGAGAGAGAGAGAGAGAGAGAGAGAGAGAGAGAGAGAGAGAGAGAGAGAGAGAGAGAGAGAGAGAGAACACAAACACACATAATCATAATTAATTAAAGATGTAAACATGCACACCAGACATAAGAATTTAAAAGAAACTAGGTCAAAAGTGATAAAACATGAAATGAAGCGCGCGCGCGCACGCACACACACACACACACACACATTTGTGCGTGCCTGTGCACACACGGTTATCTTTCCACATACAAGTAGTAAATGATCTCACTTATGCAGCCCCTCTTCCGCCCCCCACCCACATGCCCATGTGCAAACAATGACCGAAGCACACATACGTACACTACTACTGTAGTGTTAGGTTTAATTATTTTTTTTATTTTTTTAAACCCATTACAGTGGTTAGTAGCAACTAGCATAATCTTTGCTTCTGCGTTGTTGATAATGACACTCACTCACCCTTTCACCTCATGGCAACAACTTCCATGACACAAGGAAGACACAAGTCGCAGGGAACAAAGGAGGTAGAAATCACCCTACAACATTGATGATGCTTATTTTATTCGTTTATTTATTTATCTGTTATAAAGACTATGACATTTTTGAATGAGCACCAACATGTCTACCATTCACTAGAATAGTCAGAGAGTAACAATTGTAAGGGTCTGTGTACACGTTGACATTATTCACGAGATATTTCTATTTCCCCATGGCAATACAGTGATAGCCCACTGTTGCCATGGGGAAATAGAAATATCTTGTGAACGTCTACACAGACCTTAAATATTATACAAAAACAACAACAACATAACATAGTCTACGTGTGCACACGCGCGCACAGACAAGCACACGCTCGCACACTCCTACAGACAGGTCAAAATGCATCAGTGGTTCACCAAATCGTCAAATATAGCAACGAAAAGAGGCGTAAGCAGGACATGGGGGCGGGAAGAACTGGGGGAGAGAAAGAACTAGGGGCCTGCAAGTAGAGTGGAGAGAGAGAGAGAGAGAGGAGAGAGAGAGAGAGAGAGAGAGAGAGATAGAGAGAGAGAGAGAGAGAGAGAGAGAGAGAGAGAGAGAGAGAGAGAGAGAGAGAGAGAGAGAGAGAGAGAGAGAGAGAGAGAGAGAGAGAGAGAGAGAGAGAGAGAGAGAGAGAGAGAGAGAGAGAGAGAGAGATGGCTTCACGAGAAACAAAAACCTTTAATTGAATCTTTCTGACACCTGCGAAAAGCAGATTATAACAGGTGCTGTAAATCTAATTGAAGGATCAGTGACTTGGTAAACAGCAGTCCTGAGGCCATGTAATTAGTTTACGAGGCAAGCAAACATTATAATCTTTTCTTTCTTTCTTTCTCTTTTTCTTTTTCTTTTGCATGCGCGTTCTTTTCGAAACAAGTTGATCCCGAATACAAATCCACGATGAGAGAAAAAGACATTAATTTTCTAAGGAAACGCAAACCTCCTCAACGACAAATCTGAACTTTGTTATTTTGCTTACATTGATATGTTAGCTGAAGTTCTCTTGCTCTCTGTGAGTGATTTGTTTTGCAATGTTTAAAGTATGCTACATTAGCCTGTGGGACATCTATCCAGATTAGACCAGTTCAAACGGTATTGTACAGTATTTAACTTCAGTGATTGAACAATAGCTGGGGTGTAAATGTCATGTTACTTTTTTTTTTTAACTGTAATTTGTTTTGGGTTATTCATCGACAAGATCGCTCCAAATAGTACATAGGGCCTGCAGGTTTCATTGAACATGATTTTTTTCTGAAAATTTAAATAATTATGATAAAAAAAAAACACGAACATTTTTGCTGAACCGTAGTCATAGGGCTTGTCCAAATACAAGATTTATAATTTTCCCCTATTGGGAACCAATTTCCAAAGAAGAAAACTAACTCAAATTGCCTCCCTTCCCACCAATAAAGAAATCTCTATCTCTCTCTGTCTCTGCCTCTCTCTCTCTCTGTGTGTCTGTCTCTCTGTCTCTCTGTCTCTCTCTCTCTCTCTCTCTCTCTCTCTCTCTCTCTCTCTCTCTCTCTCTCTCTCTCTCTCTCTCTCTCTCTCTCTCTCTCTCTCTCTCTCTCTCTCTCTCTCTCTCTCTCTCTCTCTCTGTGAAGAACCAGAGACATCTATCAAACCACCATAGTAGTGAAGGCCTAATGACTTTTATCTCCTCCGCACAACACTCGAAAAATTTCCCCAGCGATTTATTGAACATTACTGTACTGTATGTAGTAGGCCTTTAAGGAGCCGACTCACACATCCCGTTTCAGTCGTACGACTATCCAGCTGTGACGATGTCTGTGAGACATGCACAATTCTGCATGTGAAATACTACTGTCTAACTTATTCTGATGAAATCGTTCTATTTTTGTCCATAATTATTCATAATATAGACCCCAATACACAACTTTGATGTTTAATAGTGAAACACGAATATTTCGTCACATTCGTGCATCAATGCGGAGGACTGCAAACATAGAGAACAAAATTAGCAGGATTTAATTTCATCAGATTAATTTAGACAGCAGTATTTAACGAGAAACATGCATCAGAAAAATGTCAGTTGGATAGCTGTACAACCACAGTTGGACAAGTTGGTCGGCCCCTTTCAGCAAAATGATTTCTAACGCACCGTCTCTATGCTTAAAACCCACCAGATCACGTATCAAAATCACGGGTTTCACGTGTTTTCCCTCTTATAGCTGGTAAGAAATCTTGCTTTGACCAGGTTAGACTCCCATACAAATGCCCCCAAATTGAAAGCGAAACATCATTTTAAAGAGCAGCCTCAATTTGAAGTTGGGGGTATTTGCATGTGGATCACAGCTACCCAGGAAAAAAAACCCAAGAGACTTAATCGTGGTGCTTCAGTGTGTCTTTAAAGCAAAATTATTCCCAAGCGATTTGTTTTGGCAGAGTGGTATGTCTGTTTAATCGCAACATGGTTTTCAAGCGTTTTATCTTTCTTCTTTGTATCCAACTGTATTATTTTGTTCTTTCTGTTTCCTATTATTTCTCCCCCAC
>CM065680.1:26242952-26245452 GCA_017654935.2 Phymorhynchus buccinoides
ACCTGCTCAATAAAGTTAATGAGCAAGTTTTTGCACATTAAGCTTAATGCGCAACAGCAATGATCTGCGCATTAACCTTAATGAGCACGGAATGAGCAAAGACTCAGACTAGAATCGTAATGCAAAGATGACCGTTTATCACTTTTTGGGGGGTCTGCTTTCGTGAATCCCTCTCAGCACGCTGACTGAGTGAATTCCTCTGACTGAGGAATGGCTGAGTTTTGATCAACTGATTTTTAATTCTCATTCAAGGCGGCGACAGACTATGTGGCTGCCTCATATGACTCGATCAGGTCGTGACGTAGACCAAATTTTGTTTCCAGCACAGAAGAGGTCACAAGCCATCTGACTCGATCAGTGAAATTTAGAACCCGCCCTATTCGGCCCTGTCACCTGACTGGGCCCGACTTAGTCAGATTGATCGAGTTAGATGGTATGCAAATGATGTGAAACGTCACGACCTGATCGAGTCACATGAGGCAGCCACATAGTCTGTCGCCGCCTTCAGAGAACTCCTGTTATCACAGATTCAGTTTGCACCTGTTGTTGTCACAGATTGCATAGGCCCTAGGGGAAGACGGGGTAAAAAGCACATGGGCGGGTAAGAAGCCCACCCCAATTATCTCATGAAATAAAGAAAATTTCAGTCAAATTTGCCCATGAGACGAATGCTAGACATTAACGCTCGTCTCATGGGCAAAATGAGACTGAAATTTGCTTCATTTCATGAGATAATTGGGGT
The DNA here is from genome assembly GCA_017654935.2 of Phymorhynchus buccinoides. Lineage (NCBI taxonomy): Eukaryota > Metazoa > Mollusca > Gastropoda > Neogastropoda > Raphitomidae > Phymorhynchus > Phymorhynchus buccinoides. The sequence goes on from CM065680.1 coordinate 26,243,695, forward strand.
GGGCTTCTTACCCGCCCATGCGCTTTTTACCCCGTCTTCCCCTACCTATTCAAATGTCGGAAGTGGACAGCTACGAGAAGAAAACACACGCCAGGTCTGCCTAAATTATTCTCAGTAACAGTCCTCTCTCTCGCTCTCTCTGCGAGTGGTATGTGCGTTGTGTGTTTGTCTGTATCTGTGAAAGAGATATATGAATACATTTTCTTTTAATTTGTTTTACACTAAATCTTTTTCTTTTTTTTGTCGTCGGTTTTTAACCCGTGAGTGCGGTGAATACGAGTAGGGGAAGACGGGGTAAAAAGCGCATGGGCGGGTAAGAAGCCCACCCCAAATATCTCATGAAATAAAGAAACTTTCAGTCAAATTTGCCCATGAGACGAATGCTAGACATTAACGCTCGTCTCATGGGCAAAATGAGACTGAAATTTGCTTCATTTCATGAGATAATTGGGGTGGGCTTCTTACCCGCCCATGCGCTTTTTACCCCGTCTTCCCCTATGTCTTATTTTGATTTTATGAGCGTGTTTCTCTATTTTTGAATGTTTGTGAACCTTGTGTGTACCTATATGTATACTTTACTTTTGCGGTCATTGTGAATGTGTAACTTATTTATGTAATCTGATTGTAAATTGTTATTTTATTATGTATAGGGGAAGACGGGGTAAAAAGCGCATGGGCGGCTAAGAAGCCCACCCCAATTATCTCATCACAGCTGTTTCGGAGGAACATTTAGTTTATCTATATTTTCATAAGTTTTTTCAAGCAAACTTTAGTTAACTATAAGTAACTTTTCATAAATAACAGTCGAGAATATGTTGTAGTATGTGCCTAGATTACTTATAGTCAGTGGATATTGCTAGATTTCACTCATAGGCAATCTTATTTATGTTTCAGATACTAAGTATATTATTTATGCTAAATATGTTGATTGATACTGCTCAACAACAAAAGTTTTTACCATAAATCTGAGGGAAGAAATATATTTGAAATACTATGTAGAGCATACAGCCAAAATATCTTTACCGACAATAGCTTGGTGCAGTTTTTATCTAAGATTTCTAGATTCAGGCTTTTAACTAAATAGCTTGATTTTGTGTGGGACGGAACAGCTGTGTCATGAAATAAAGAAAATTTCAGTCAAATTTGCCCATGAGACGAATGCAAATTTGACTGAAATTTTCTTTATTTCATGAGATAATTGGGGTGGGCTTCTTACCCGCCCATGCGCTTTTTACCCCGTCTTCCCCTATGTATTTTATTTATATTTAGTTTAATATGTACATATTTCTTTGTGTGCGCATGTGTATGTGTGTGTGTGTGTGTGTAAGAATGTGAAGGATAGTGTGGAGGTATGTAAGCGGTTGTTTTTAATATGAATAATTTTAGGGCAATTGTAAAGCGCTTAGAGCTTAAAGGTGAAGCGCTATGTCAATGTTCTTAAATAATAATAATAATAATAATAATAATAATAATAATAATAATAATAATAATAATAATAATAATACAGTAACACGTACGAATGTCATCAGTATGGATTCGTTCAAAAGATGAATAGAATGGAGATGATGGGAGAATAGATTTAGAGGAAGATTGAATGCGGAGGTAAGGGTGTAAGATGGGAGTAGGCTTCTGGAGCACGAGAGTGTTCGAGCGCAAGAAAGTCCTTTCTTTAAAAACATAAACTGTTCAGGATGTGTCTACGTTCTTACAGGTGCAAATTAAAACACACACACAAAAATATATCCAAGGTCCCCCCCA
>CM065680.1:26255452-26257952 GCA_017654935.2 Phymorhynchus buccinoides
TCCAGCAGAAACTGCATAGTGGGGGGTAGGGTTAGGTTTAGGGCTAGGGTTAGGATTAGGGTTAGTATTCCAAAAATGTTATTAGCTGAATATGTTCCTAAAATACAGCTTTATGTATGGTAAGAAAGGCAAAAACGGAAAAATAGAATTAACCGAGAAATGCAGGGGGGGTGGCACATCTTTACCTTTGCCGAATTCCGATTTCTACTATTACAAATTGAAATTCCAATAAAATCGCACGACTGTACGATACGATTCGATCACGTGATCGCGATGCGCGAATCACATTTTGTTCTTTGCGATTACCTAGATTGAGAGCTACAGTAGAATTTAGACCTTTTCCTTGTCGATCGGTCAGACAATTTCCTGTCATATGAGCGCAGATGCCTCATTCTTTCGTTATGCGCCTAAATAAGAAATCTTTGTAAGAGTTTCTAGAACAAAGACAGGAGAATAGAGACCAGTAAGGCAGACAGATAGTAGATGACAATATATAGGGAAAAGGCAGAGTCAAAGAGAGTGACAGATTAGAAGAGGTTCACAAGCACAGAACTTCCAGAACCGGTGGGGGAACTATTTGTACGAAAGACGGAAGTTTTATAGTTCAGTCCGTGGTTGAGTGCATAGGGGAAGACGGGGTAAAAAGCGCATGGGCGGGTAAGAAGCCCACCCCAATTATCTCATGAAATAAAGAAAATTTCAGTCAAATTTGCCCATGAGACGAATGCTAGACATTAACGCTCGTCTCATGGGCAAAATGAGACTGAAATTTGCTTCATTTCATGAGATAATTGGGGTGGGCTTCTTACCCGCCCATGCGCTTTTTACCCCGTCTTCCCCTACTAAATTTCAGTCAAATTTGCCCATGAGACGAATGCTAGACATTAACGCTCGTCTCATGGGCAAAATGAGACTGAAATTTGCTTCATTTCATGAGATAATTGGGGTGGGCTTCTTACCCGCCCATGCGCTTTTTACCCCGTCTTCCCCTACAACAAAGAATTAATAAAATTCTGGTAAAGGAAGAGAGAGAGAGAGAGAGAGAGAGAGAGAGAGAGAGAGAGAGAGAGAGAGAGAGAGAGAGAGAGAGAGAGAGAGAGAGAGAGAGAGAGAGAGAGAGAGAGAACACTGAACACTGAACGATTTTAATGAATAGCCCACTGGCCCATGTCACGAGGGATGGTTACAAAAAAGTGGGCTAATTGTCATTGATTTCAAAGTACATGCACATTCACAAATATAATATACAAACAATTAATCAAACAGTCTCGCGTATTCGAAACATAATTTTTAAAAAAAATGGATATGAGGGATAGAGACAGAGAGAGAGAGACAGACAGACAGAGAGACAGACAGAGAGAGAGACAGACAGACAGAAAAAAAGACAGAGAAAGAGAGGGTGAGCTTGCCTTCGCTATCGAAATGCCTTCTATTGTGTTGCCTAAGTGAAAGCAAAAAGCAATACAAAGCATGTTCTTGTTAAAATCATAGTAGTTTAACTTACACATCTGTATTGTTAAAAAATCGGGACTTTCCTGGTGTTGCGCTGCCTCCGGGCATTGCCTCCAGGATCGTTCTCACCATCCTTATATCTACTAATGTCCCATTATGTATCTGTTCCAGACCGGAGGACGCTAAGCAGAATTTCATCGTTCTTGGTAAAGAACATAGGCCCACACATCAGCAAAGTGAGGTAGGCCTACATCGTTTTCATAATTGTGCAAATATTTAAAGACAAATTTCCTTGTTTTAAAATGGGGACACTAAATGATTGATTGATTGAATGATTGATTGGTTGATACACAGGACGATTCATTTGTTTACAGTCTTTCTGCTTGAGAACGACCAGAGTACTGATATTCACTTGAGAAAAATCTCCGAATTTCTTGACTGTGGTTTGCTTGTTTAGTTTCGTCTCTCTTATCTGAAAATGGCAGATTTGATGGGAGAAATATTGATTTGTGAGCACACACACACACACACACATGCGCGCGCGCGCGTTCGCACCTCGTGCGCGCGTGCACACACACTAAAATGCACGCGCGCACACACGCGCATGCGCATGCACACACACATGACTTACACACTCGCACACACACACGCACGCGCACGCACATATGCACACACTCGCACGCGTGCACACATACACAGACACTCACTCGCACTTGCGCACACGCTCACGCACGCACACACGCGCACGCACGCACACGCACACGCACACACACACACACACACACACCACACACACACACACACACACACACACAGCAGCAGCAGCAGCAGCAGCAGCAGCAGGGGCGGACTAAATTATTCGTAAGGGGGTGGGGGGGGGGGGGGGGGGGGGGGGGGTCCTCTAGGAGTCCAGAGAGCTGCCGGCATAGGTCCTTGGTTAAGGTATAGCGGGTTCATGGGGGCACAGGGGGCGAAGCCCAATAGACGATTTTCGGAAAAAAATAGGGGAGAGCACTTCGTGAAAAATAAAGTTGTTTACCTCCATTAC
>CM065680.1:26270452-26295452 GCA_017654935.2 Phymorhynchus buccinoides
AATATTGTTAACGAAAATGCTCCAAAAAATGCAACAGACAAATTTAAGGCAAACACAAGCAGACACATCCATTTGTTATCATTCCCTCGACCAAATAATAGAACTAATCTATTCAAGTCTAGTTCATTGACCCAAGCACCAGAACAACTTGTCTCTACTAAGGGCTTTTCCGCCATGAGGACGTAAAACCTCCACTCAACAACAAGTCTAGTCTCTATTCGGATGGAGAGTTATGGAACGAACTACCCTCCATAAATAAAACCATTAAAAAAAGAACTATTTAAAGGACAAAAATGATCTCTTTAACAGGGCATAATCGATCACTTTATTTTCCTCTTATTTGAAATAATGGACAAGATAGAGAACATGTATTGGTATGTAAATGTGATGTTGTAAAAAAAAAAGTTGTATTGCTGATATAGGCCTATAATATTGTGCATAATATGTTACTCACCCGTTTCCCACCATCTTCCCTGTTGTTGGAACTTTCACTTGTTTCTTTGATCAATTGTTTCTTTATTTGTTCCCCTTTTCTCGTTCTTTATTGCTTACTGCTTGGAAAGTTTTGTTGTTGTTGTTTTTCATTACGGATGGCTTGTTGAAAAAAAAAAGCATACCATTTGCTTATGCAATATTCCATCTTGAAATAGAATTTTGACCTGACTTGAATTCACACACACACACACACACACACACACACACACACACACACACACACACACACACGTGCATACGCGTGCGCGCGTGCGTGCGCTCTCTCTCTCTCTCTCTCTCTCTCTCTCTCTCTCTCTCTCTCTCTCTCTCTCTCTCTCTCTCTCTCTCTCTCTCTCTCTCTCTCTCTCTCTCTCTCTCTCTCTCTCTCTCTCTCTCTCTCTCTCTCTCTGAAGTATAGTAAACTTACTGCAGCAAAACGATGTAGTTTGTCACCATGCTGGACAAAAGTTCCACCACTGCAGGTCTATGCCCTTTAAACAAATTATGATGTTCGACCGTCGCTCGGGGAGTATATCCACGACTCTCCACTCCCTTGGTTGTTGAGAGATGGCTGGTGAGGCCGATCCACCCCTGGAACTGTCTGAACCAGGCTGAGATGCGTTGTTGCGCTGCTGCATGGCATTGGGACAGTTGCGCAGGATCCTTAGCCTCACTGTCTCGTCCCGACCTATCTGAGTCAGTATCCAGAGTCTGAAGACGACTGGAGATAAGCCAGAACGCAGTGGATGGCCAGCAGTGTCCTTCGTGTCTATCTCACTGTGCCCTGATCACAGCGCTTTGCTGACATCGCCTTCCAGCCCGTTGAACCAGCTGGTGGTTTCCTCCGCGTAGTCTGCCGGAACCAGTCTTCGCATAAATAGGTAGACAAGCCCTAACTCACCGAGGGTCACTTAGGACCCGTCGGCTACCCTCACCTAGGTTAGTTGGCCATTTGAAGCCGTTGTCTGCCGGGTGTGGCCGTATTACAGTACGTAGAATAATAAAACAAAACAAATCACTTTTATTAGCAACTCATGATTTTCAAAGCATTTTGTTTTCTAAATCCCGTCTAAGTCAATTATAAGATAATGAATGGCACGGAATTTTCACACGTTCAAACGATTTGATGAGGCAAAACAACTCCTTATGGGATTGTCTTTCTTCTATCCTTGAATCAATTGTCTTGGGTCTTACTAAATCGCCACGCTCTCGTTTTATGTTTAAAAGACATTTCGCACAAGGAAAAAAACCACATTGTGGGTATTAAACTTAATACAAACTTCTTTGATGGACTAATTCTTAACTGGAGACACCTACAAAAATCAACGTCTTAGAAGTATCAAAGTGACAATCCTGGATTGTATGATGCATAGGACCACACACAACAACGCAATTTTGGAATATGTGGGGATCAGAAGAAAACAGATCATTGAGACATAACAGAGTCCAATCCAGACCGTAGGATACTGTGGCTTTACAACGAGGACGTCTAATGAGGATGCTGATCGTCTGAAATCCATGTCTGTCATCGACTAAATCCGTGACAATTCACGATTCTATTCCAGTGGTATATTTATGATTTAAACTCTCATTTTATTAAGGCTAAAGCACATGCCAAGTTTCCCAGCACTATGTTACAGAGACACATCCCTGTCTGTAGAGGAAAAGGTGACCCGGGCCACTGGTGGGCTGTTGGTGTTTGTACTCGTGGTGACCCCGGTATGATAGCTTCCTGCATTCTTTCTGAACGATTCACACCTCCCACACGCCATCCCCCATCCCTTGGCCACCCAGTCCCAGACGACCTGCCTGAAGGGTCTCCACAGGAGGAAGTAGAAGAGGAAGTTGGAGCAGCAGCTGAGCACCACCACAGTGTCCGCCACAGCGGCCACCCGGATGTCCACCTCGGGCTGGAACAGTTCCAGTCTGGTCAGCCGGATCAGGAACAGGACACTGGGCAGCAGCATGCTGACCACGTACCACACGCTCAGGCCCATCACCAGGGCAGATAACTGCTTCTCCGTAGTCCGGTGCTCTCCCTTGGGTCGTACCGACGTTTGGCGAAGGCGACAGAGAATGACGGCGAAGACGATGTTGATGACGACGATGGCGCTGAAAGGGAGGATGTAGAGGAGGAGAAGAGAGAGGTAGAGAGTGTAGACCAGTCCGAAGGTGGTCAGCTGCCGTTGGCCCTGACACTGGTGGCCCACACTGTAGCCGTAGATCAGGTCGAGGAGGAGAGGCACGGTGAAGGTCAGCCCTAGCAGCGCAATCAGCAACCCCTTCCTCAGGGCCAGACCCACAGTGAAGCGACTGTGAGCCAGGAAGGGGAGAGCCACAGACAGACACCGCTCCAGGCAGATGTCCAGCGTGCTGTACGTGGCTCCCCACAGAGCCAGGGTCCTCACACACAGGAACACCTTGGTGGCTGGGGAGTCCCAGACATCGTACAGACCCAGGACCGACATGAGAAGAGAGGCCAGCAAGAAGAAGACGTCGTACATGGAGAGAAGGGCCAGCTGAACGGAACACGACGACCTCAGCTTTCTCTTGACGCACGCTGCCACAGCCACTGCAGAGCCCAGGATGCCCACAGTGCACAGAACTATCTGGACGTGGAACAGGACGTCAAGAAAAGATTTCAGATCTTCTTTTAGTTCCACACATAAGCCTAAGTTCTCCACAAGCATGTATTGGAAAGAGTGTGTTGTTATAGGCCCCTTGTGTGGATGTAACACAAGTAGCATGTTTCCTTTATATATATATAAAAACACACACACACCAAACTGATACAAATAGGAAGTAAAAAAACGAATACAGTAATTTCAGGAAAGTTACACACTACCACTCTCCATCATTCAAGATTTTTTTAAATTTATATGATAACAACGTTTTTGCATCGATTGTTTCCACAAATGTTGATTAATGCACAGTGGGTGCTTTGAAAGTTAAAAGAAAACGGTTGGCTGGTTGAGAGTTTCCTGGGTTTTTTTTCTTTCTTGTTTGTATGTTAGTTTTGAAACTGGTCGATGACTGCTCTTCCTAGCTTCTCTTCACATTCGAGTTAAGCACAGGTTGACCACTTTTTGATCCTGATCAGACATTCAACCGCCTGTTTCGCGTAAGAGTTTATTCAACACTATGACGCACAGGTGGGAATGTACCGTATCATATATCATAGCATCGAATTATTAATAAAAATGGGCGTGGCCAAGCATTGAACATCATGGATAAAGGTAGTAGTAGAAGACAGGAGAATGGAGAGGAGGGTGGAGGGGTGCGTTAGTGGTATTGGAAGTACGTGCTCGGCGCAGCCAATGATCTCAATGGAAAAGAACTGCCCTGATTGGAGTAGAACGTGAGAAGAGTAAAAAAGCACCTTTTAGCTCCGTATTTAATGCGTTCTGCGCGAACAAAACCCTGAAGTTTAGCATTTTGGGGCAATTGTTTTTTGTGTGTGTGCATGTAACTAAATTCTATAAAAAGTGAAATAACACCAGCATTTTCCATTACGGCCCTTTTCCCCAAACAAAGGCAGTCACAATAGCTTAATCTTCTTTTCTTCTTCTGGGAGTTTATAGTCCCTACCACGCTTTCGCGTATCTGGGGACTAGCGATAAAAAAAAATAAAGACTTTTATAAGAGAGATTACATGAAAGAGGGAGGGTGGGGGCTTTAGGTCGGTTAAAAATAGTATATATTTATTGTGTATGTTTAAAAATGTTAAAATCTTAGTATAAAACCTTATCCGGGCCACATAGTTAACAGCATAACAACTATCAAAGAGCAACATAATTATAAATAGGTTTTTTTTAAAAGTCTAAGCTATTGAGACCAGGCTAGGCTAGTCTTGACACAGCACGTGATTTAAAAAAAAGAAAGAAATCACACATTTAACATTATGTTCATTATCCAACATAAAAAAAGGCCCATACTTCACATAGTAAACGTAGGTCTTCATTTAAAAACAAAAATGCCCCTAGCATTCTTACCGAGCTATTCAAGAGTTGCCTACCTGCTTACCCAGAGCGCCAAACAGCAATGTTCCCAGGCAATCTACATCAGCATCACGTTTTAGAGGAAATAAGGGTGATTTGTTCCATTGGCAGATGATGTGATAAATGGGGAAGCGCAACGAGAGGCATTTACTTATTGATGAAGGTCTTCCACTACTCTGCGTAGAATTTCAGAAACAAGTGTTAATGGAATGTTAAGTGAATACAAAATGCTCGTGACAAAAACTTGTTTTTCTATCACATTTTTAATCCTCGGCAGACGTATCAGTCTGTCTGTTCGTCTGTCTACCGTCTGTCTACCGTCTGTCTATCTGTCTATTTGTCCGTTTGTCTATTCATTTACCTTTCCTCTACCTCCCTATATTTATGTGCTTTTCAATTGTATAAGTTCAAGACTGTGTGTGTGTGTGTGTGTGTGTGTGTGTGTGTGTGTGTGTGTGTGTGTGTGTGTGTGTGTGTGTGTGTGTGTGTGTGTGTGTGTGTGTGTGTGTATATAGTGTGCGTGTGTGTGTGTGTGCGTGTGTGTGTGTGTGTGCGTGTGTGCGTGTGCGTGTGTGCGTGTGCGTGTGTGTGCGTGTGTGTGTGTGTGCGTGCGTGTGCGTGTGTGCGTGTGCGCGCGCGCGTGCGCGCGTCAGTGCGTGCGTGTGTGCATGTGTGTGTGCATGTGCGTGTTTGCGCGCGTGTGTGTTTATATGTACATGTATGTGTGTATGCGTGCGTACATGTACATGTGTGTGTGTGCGGATGCGTGCGCAAGTGCCTATGCGCGCGTGTGTAGGCCTATGCGTGCTCACGCGCGCGCATGCTCGTGCAATATCACTTTATGCTTGATGAGGATGGTGAGATACGAGGCAGTAAATGAGAAATACTACCGCTCCACAAACATTCATAAACCAACAAACGATCACCGGGACTGATAAACCCGCAACCCTCTAACGCCAATTAGCGGTGTGGGTGACGACGACACTACTGGAAAACACATCACTCATTACAGGCAAACAGGCAAATGGCTGTTTCGTGTTTAAGCGTTATTCTTTTAGCCGCTGCTTTACACACCAAACGTGTGGTTGTGTTTCTTTCATGCCCCCAAAGAACGGGTCTGGCATAATAAATGATCGTTGTGTCTCACACTACTTCAAAAAGCTCAGTCGTGGAGGTTATGAGTCACCGTAACACTCAATCACTTTTAGCGCTATGTCGTGGTGTGATCACATTGATATGCTATGATCTTGGTTTTGGTTTTACGAATTCTGTAAAGAAATAATCACGATGCTGTCATGGAAAGACCAAAAAACAACAACAACAACAAAACATAAAAGCGCAGGACCTGATATCAGGACAATGATGAAGATGGTGGTGATGACGATGACAATACCGACGACGACGATGATGATGATAATGATGATTGTTCCTGCTGTCATTGCTATTGCTGTTTTATTAAGTCTGCGAACGATTTGATGGTTTAACGTTAGTGTGGCCTATAACATTTTCCAGATATTTTATGAATGGATTCAGATTCAGAGTCTTGTATAGTATTCCATTGCATAAAATGTTCGTTTGAATAGACAGGGCTACAGAGATACACAAATACAAACACATGTACGTACACACACATACACATGCACAAACAGACACACAATTACACATGCACATAGGGGAAGACGGGGTAAAAAGCGCATGGGCGGGTAAGAAGCCCACCCCAATTATCTCATGAAATGAAGCAAATTTCAGTCTCATTTTGCCCATGAGACGAGCGTTAATGTCTAGCATTCGTCTCATGGGCAACTTTGACTGACATTTTCTTTATTTCATGAGATAAATGGGGTGGGCTTCTTACCCGCCCATGCGCTTTTTACCCCGTCTTCCCCTACATTCACGCGCGTGCGCGAGCACACACACACACACACACACACACACACACACACACACACACACACACACACGCACACACACACGCGCGCGCGCGCGCGCACGCGCGCACACACACACACACACTTATTATTATTATTATTATTATTATTATTAATATTATTATTATTATAAAGAAAACAAACAAAACAAAAACCTTTATGAAAACCTGTGGTCTTATCGTAGAGACGCCATTCGTCACAAAGGGAGATAATTACATCGATGCGATCTGAAAAGGGACGGGTAAATGAATTGTCTTCCATGATCCAACAGGGCTGCTATCAAGAAGCCTGCTGACGATAGCATAGACACAAGATTCATCACTGATAACATGCAAACAAAGGAACAAATGAATTTGCCAGTAGATGCTGATGAAACTAAGCAACTAAACCTAAGTTGTACGGGAGTGTATCGATGCTTTACTGTGCATAGGTGAAGACGGGGTAAAAAGCCCATGGGCGGGTAAGAAGCCTATGCCAATTATCTCATGAAATGAAGAACATTTCAGTCACATTTTGCCCATGAGACGAGTGTTAATGTTTAGCATTCGTCTCAGGGGCAAATTGGACTGAAATTTGCTTTATTTCATGAGATTATTGGCATGGGCTTCTTACTCGCCCATGGGCTTTTTACCCCGTCTTCCCAATATGTTCCAAGGTTTCAGAGTTCATTGATGTCCAAAACGTCCCTTGTGTTTGGTGGTTAGTTTACACTCTATCCAATAACACACACACATACACACAAACGCATGCATGTACACAAGCACACACACACACACACACACACACACACACACACACACACACACACACACACACACACACACACACACACACACACACACACACACACACACACACACACACACACATACACACACATACACACACAGACAGACAGGACAGCACACACACACACACACACACACACACACACACACACACACACACACACACACACACACACACACACACACACACACACACACACACACACACACACACACACATCAGTCACACCAAAATCGCATGCAAAAACAAAACAAAATGAGTGGCGAACCTCTGGCTGCGACGCGCTCTCCAGGTGGGAGCACCCGAATTTCATAGAGACGCCTCTGTGACTATTCTTTTTTTGCTTTCCCAGGCCATATGGCCCATAATGTGTAAGGTACGTATGTGTCCGGTTTTCAGTTTTCACTGGTCTCCCAGCTGCGTACAGCAGACGCATTCTGATTTCGGAGGAGCTCAAAGGAGAAAAATTGTTTGGAAGATTTCTTTTTAAAAGGCAGGAGCCGGAATGGGGCAATAAATCAGAAAGATAGTAGATGATAGAAAGCAAAGGGAAAAGACAGAGTCAAAGAGAGGCAGATTAGAGGAAGTTACAAGCACAGAACTTCCAGAAGGTGGGGAAACTATTTCTACGAAAGACCCCCCGGTATCCCCACGGCAAGAGACTCGAGGGAGGGGCGGGGTCGTCCAGCTCCCCGCATGGAAGCACGGGGCATCCACCAACTGCCCCACTGTGACAATAAAGTACCAAGTACCAAAACCACCAAAACACACACACACACACACACACACACACACACACACACACACACACACACACACACACACACACACACACACACACACACACACACTGACACAGATGCATATGCACACACACGCGCGCGCGCGCGTACGTACAATGCAGACTTGCACAGAAACATGTAATACAGTATATTTAACTGAAAAAGAAAATATTCTTCCTTCGTATTTCGGCATTAAGAATGTTTTCAAAAAGGTCTTTACACCATGGAAAGTCAAAGGCTTCTTCATTTTGACTATAATTTCAACACATTGTGATCTCTCTATTACTGTTACTTTGTTCCTAATTTTGGCTCACCCGGTACCTTGCATCACTGTTGATGATAATGATCTGTGTTGGAAAGTATCTTCAGAAGCAAAGTTAGAAAAAAATTGCTGATAATTAGGTAGGCCTACTACTTAAGAATAACAAATTAGGATATCACTCAAGAATTAATTATGATATCAACTCAAAAAGTAATTAAATATATTACTTTAAAACAGTTGATACAGAGTATGCTATCACTTAACAAACAGTTAAGATGTCACTCAAGAAACAACTAGGTTACACTTAAGAAATTGGGTCCCATCAAGAAATAACCAAGGTGTCAACCCATAAACCATTCTTGCATTATATATAAAGCCTTTGAGGTAGGTCTATTGTATTACTAAACTCAAGGGCAAAAGAAACGCATGAAGTCATAAAAGTTACAAATGAAAGAGATCACTGTGACTATTCTCAATCGCAATTAAAATGTCAGGTTAATTGGTGGGGCAGTTCCTTAGGCAGAAGCTGCTACGTCTTGCGTCAAGAAAGTAGGGCTAAACCGCCATATTGGACAGTCACGTGATTTCTGATAGGCTTCGCTGAAGCTGTGGATCTGTTTGAAAACCCTCAACATGTTCGCACATTTTAGTGCCGACGATACTTTAAAATAATCTACTGTTTATAACCTCCATATTTTTTTTAAGTACCCCATTGATCTTGGGATTTGGCCTTGTCACGTGACGTGTGACACATTTATCCCAAGACACTAATTGCTCTTATTATCAAGATGGAAAATCATGTGAATAGATCAGTAAGTGCGTTGGCAAAAGAACAATCAATGTGTAATAGATCAATAAGTGCGTTGGCAAAAGAACAATCAATGTGTAATAGATCAATAAGTGCGCTGGCAAAAGAACAATCAATGTGTAATAGATCAATAAGTGCGTTGGCAAAAGAACAATCAATGTGTAATAGATCAATAAGTGCGTTGGCAAAAGAACAATCAATGTGTAATAGATCAATAAGTGCGTTGGCAAAAGAACAATCAATGTGAATAGATCAATAAGTGCGTTGGCAAAAGAACAATCATGTGAATAGATCAATAAGTGCGTTGGCAAAAGAACAATCAATGTGTAATAGATCAATAAGTGCGTTGGCAAAATAACAATCATGTGAATAGATCAATAAGTGCGTTGACAAAAGAACAATCAATGTGTAATAGATCAATAAGTGCGTTGGCAAAAGAACAATCAATGTGTAATAGATCAATAAGTGCGTTGGCAAAAGAACAATCAATGTGTAATAGATCAATAAGTGCGTTGGCAAAAGAACAATCAATGTGAATAGATCAATAAGTGCGTTGGCAAAAGAACAATCAATGTGTAATAGATCAATAAGTGCGTTGGCAAAAGAACAATCAATGTGTAATAGATCAATAAGTGCGTTGGCAAAAGAACAATCATGTGAATAGATCAATAAGTGCGTTGGCAAAAGAACAATCAATGTGTAATAGATCAATAAGTGCGTTGGCAAAAGAACAATTAATGTGTAATAGATCAATAAGTGCGTTGGCAAAAGAACAATCAATGTGCAATAGATCAATAAGTGCGTTGGCAAAAGAACAATCATGTGAATAGATCAATAAGTGCGTTGGCAAAAGAACAAGCAATGTGTAATAGATCAATAAGTGCGTTGGCAAAATAACAATCATGTGAATAGATCAATAAGTGCGTTGGCAAAAGAACAATCAATGTGTAATAGATCAATAAGTGCGTTGGCAAAAGAACAATCAATGTGAATAGATCAATAAGTGCGTTGGCAAAAGAACAATCAATGTGTAATAGATCAATAAGTGCGTTGGCAAAGAACAATCAATGTGTAATAGATCAATAAGTGCGTTGGCAAAAGAACAATTAATGTGTAATAGATCAATAAGTGCGTTGGCAAAAGAACAATCAATGTATAATAGATCAATAAGTGCGTTGGCAAAAGAACAATCAATGTGTAATAGATCAATAAGTGCGTTGACAAAAGAACAATTAATGTTTTGGGACCAATTTTTCACTGGTCATGTGACACAGAAACAGCTGCGGCATCATTCTTGACTTAATTAGGATACATCACCTTGGAAACAATAAGGGTAAGCCTATCACTAAAATAAACTAATTAAGGGTTTCCCTCGTTGCGATTTTGTCCATTGCCATTTTAACGTCCATATTTCACGTAATTGATTGGGGTTTTGACTGTCAAAGTTTCGTCCGATGTTGTTCTTTTCTGCGCAGGTATCTTATCCGATTGCCAACCATATGCCACCTCCTCGTTCTGTTACGACATGACCATTAGTTCACTAGTTATTCATGCTAAGTGGCCATGCGAGCCATTTGAATGGTCATTTGCAACAGTTGAAGACAACCTATTAACTTAGCGAGGTGGCTTAAATGGTTCGTTTGGACAATCAGCACTGTCAGTTGGATTTAGTGTCAGATGGTCACAGGAAGACTGCACAAGTGCTACTAGTTAGCGTTTCTAAACAGACTTGCTTTTCCCCCCAGCAACGTGAACAAGTTGATTGGTGAAATGGTAAGGTGTTACACACCAAAGTAAAAGTCTGATTGATTAGGTCTATGATATATTTTCATCGATCTTTTGGCAAGGTTATCCTGCCTCATCGTCATCCTTGTCAGCGTTGGCATTGAAGTAAGTCCCTTTCTTTATCTGTCTTATATATCCCTTTCTGTAATATATATATATGTCTGTCTGTGTCCGTCTGTGTGTCTCCCTCCCTCATAATCTCCTTAATTAACCAGTGTGATTAATCTCATTGGCAGAAAATAACAATATTCGATCTTCTCCGCAAACATGTCTGTTGCTGTCTGTGGCCACACAAAGCAAATACGTTTTCCCGTCCAAAGCCTGTAAAAACAGTGATTTTCGACTTTACACCTGATCTCTGTCAGAGAAACAAAAAGCACTGGAATCGAAGCTGAATCGCTTGAAACTGTGCGTGGTTATTAGAAAAGAGCAGTTTAAGGAATGTCAAAGCTGCGTGTGAATTCACCGTTTAGTTGCTGTTTTAAAACTGTACTGACATTATTTATCGACTATCTACAGGATATGTGCAGTTGAGAAGTATTTTTCTTCTTTTTAAAGTTACCTATAGATTTAACTACACTTTCTGTTATAGGGCTGTCCTGTTTGTGTTTAGGTATGGATTAAACGGTTTTTTCCCAAAAGATTATTTTTCATTTGTAATATTTCATTTTGTTTGTGAAGAGAGAAACGCACCAAGGAAAAACTGAAATGCACCCACACAGCAAAGATTGTAGTGTCCAAGCTCAAACGGTGGCAACAGATGCGTGACCAACTACTTTAGTTCATTTTGTTTTCATAACCCATAGAAGACACAGCGACAGAAGCCCATTATTTTATAACCGGCAATTTTGTAACATTGCTTGTGCTTCTATACTATACCGGCAGTCACAACCAGACACAATAGGTGGACGCTTTTTGTTGGCTTGTTCATTCAAAGGTAAGCCATTGTACGTACTCATCATTTCTATTATTTTTGCTGGCTCGTTTATTTAGGGTAAAGCCATTGCTGAACATAATCCTTCCCACAGCTCTTTGTGGCTAGTTCTCCACAGAGTAAAACCACTGCATATCATTGTCCTTACCCCTGCTCTTTGCTGGCTTGTTTTCCACAGAGTAAAACCACTGCATATCATTGTCCTTACCCCTGCTCTTTGCTGGCTTGTTTTCCACAGAGTAAAACCACTGCATATCATTGTCCTTACCCCTGCTCTTTGCTGGCTTGTTTTCCACAGAGTAAAACCACTGCATAACATTGCCCTTACCCCTGCTCTTTGCTGGCTTGTTTTCCACAGAGTAAAACCACTGCATATCATTGTCCTTACCCCTGCTCTTTGCTGGCTTGTTTTCCACAGAGTAAAACCACTGCATAACATTGCCCTTACCCCTGCTCTTTGCTGGCTTGTTTTCCACAGAGTAAAACCACTGCATATCATTGTCCTTACCCCTGCTCTTTGCTGGCTTGTTTTCCACAGAGTAAAACCACTGCATATCATTGTCCTTACCCCTGCTCTTTGCTGGCTTGTTTTCCACAGAGTAAAACCACTGCATATCATTGTCCTTACCCCTGCTCTTTGCTGGCTTGTTTTCCATAGAGTAAAACCACTGCATATCATTGTCCTTACCCCTGCTCTTTGCTGGCTTGTTTTCCATAGAGTAAAACCACTGCATGTCATTTATTTCTTCACACTGTTTCTAGGTTGCTCCCACCTGGTGGCTGCGACGCGCTCTCCAGGTGGGAGCAACCCGAATTTCACAGAGACGCCTCTGTGACTATAACATACCAAATACGAAAGAATAAAGTTTGTTCATACTATTGTCCTTACCACTGTTTTTTGCTGGGTTTTTGTTTATTCAGAGTTAGCCATTGCGGTTACACGGTTTCAGTCAGGATGGTCTTGCCTTATACGGGTTGTTCCTTCGAGCAAACGGTGAGCCGCCTGGGGCTGTACGTGACTACCACGGACTACCTGTCGTGGGCCCTGCAGGTGAACGCCGTGGTGCAGCTGGTGCTGAGCGTGCTGGGCATCCTGGGGGCCGCTGTCTCCTTGAGGGTGGCCAGCCACAGACAGCACCGGTCATCACTCAGTGTGCAGGTGTGATGGTCACTATGAGAGAGAGAGAGAGAGAGAGAGAGAGAGAGAGAGAGAGAGAGAGAGAGAGAGAGAGAGAGAGAGAGAGAGAGAGAGAGAGAGAGAGAGAGAGAGAGAGAGAATTTTAAACTAAACACAGTTAGCCGTTTCTGTCGCAAATCGTGTGTATCCGAGGAATTAAGTCTTCAAAGTTTAATACCCCAGAAGGAAACCGTTTCTAATCGCCTAGAAAACGAGATTTTTTATTTTCTTTATTTTGGGAGTAGGGGAAGACGGGGTAAAAAGCGCATGGGCGGGTAAGAAGCCCACCTCAATTATCTCATGAAATGAAGCAAATTTCAGTCTCATTTTGCCCATGAGACGAGCGTTAATGTCTACCATTCGTCTCATGGACAAATTTGACTGAAATTTTCTTTATTTCATGAGATAATTGGGGTGGGCTTCTTACCCGCCCATGCGCTTTTTACCCCGTCTTCCCCTACTTACAAAATTCCAACAGGTATTGGTAGTATGATGTTTAAGAAGTATTATGGTAAAATAAATGCCTCTTATATCCTGATCAATATGAAGATATAACCGTTTAAAGATAGAATTTGCTTAAATGTATATATTTAAACGGTTATATTGATCAGGATATAAGTGGCAATTTTGTTAGTATTACTACCATAATAGTTCTTAAGCATCACACTACCAATACCTGCTGGAATTATTTTAGCCATCCCCCAAACTAAAACAAAATGAAAAATCTCGTTTTCTAGGCGATTTAGAGACGGTTTCCTTCTGGAGCATTTGGAATTCCAGGAGACCGTACATGTAAACCTACCTGCAGGCCCTTTTCATCATGGCGTTGAAATGTTTGTCAAGATATGTTTTCAGAGTTGTTTTTGCTAGCTACTTAAAGTATTATAAAACAAATTCCTAACATCCAGAAAAGTTATTGTTTAGCATTTTGAAAAGTTATTGTCAGCTCCTTTAACCTTTACACGTAACTTTACAAGAAAGCAAATAGAATAGGCCCCTGTGTCTAACCCAATAGTCAATACCCATTGAGAAGTAAACTATTATTGAACCATTACGTTCATAATCATTCTGATTTACATACTGTTGCATTACCACATTTGAATTCAAACTGCTTAAATAATTCACTGTTGTCACCCTATTTATAAAGCACACAATTATATACTGTGGAACAACTTACACAGTTGGCAGTTAATTTGATGCTGGCACGCAAGTTACCTTGCAGTTTTCACATGTAAATTTTGAGGGGCATTTGCCTAAAAGTGCTATCACAAGATGAATAAATAAGGGTGGTAGTACTTTTAATTAAGCAAATACCCCTCGGTTATGTTGTTCTTTGTCGCACGTTTCATATGACAGATACTTTATGGTGTGACGCAGGTGTCGATCCTGTCTGTCTACGACATGATGTTCCTGACCGCCGTTCTCCTGCTGGCCGTTTTTCGGGTGACTGGTGTCGACAACCTAGCTGCCACATCCATAGCTCAGGTGCTGCGGGCTCTGGGCCAGTGGGGGGTGAGTTACACCATGGTGGACATCACCATGGAGCGCTGCATCTTCATCGCTAGGCCTTTCCTGGCCAAGAAGATCTGCTGCGTAAAGTTTACTCTGAAAAAATCGGCAGCCATTCTGTTTGCCGGCTTCCTCTTCAACTTGCCTTACGTCCTTGACATCGCCCTTGGCCTCAGCACCACGCAAATGTGCAAGAACGAAAGGAGCCTGACCGCGTTTGGAGTGGTCTACACACTGTACGTCTCCCTTCTCTTCTTCTACCTCATTCCTTTCTGTTGCATCTTCATCGCCAATGCAGTTCTGGTACGAGCTCTTTATCGTTTCAGGAGAAATACACGGACAATGACGATAAACCCGTGTCCTCAAGGAGACTGTTCGTCAATGCAGCTATCCATCTTCGTCATCGGGGTGTGTGCCTGGTACGTGGCATGCATGCTGACCCCCAGCATCCTCTTCCTCGTTCGTCTGTCACGTATGGAGATCTTCGACCCGGAGAGAGACATGATCGCGGCAGCCATTGCCGATACTCTGGTCGTGTTGAGCACCGCGGCCAATTTCCTCTTCTACTTTCTGATGTGGAAAAAATTCCGCCACATTTTCCTGTTCATGATGTGTCATCGTGAGGGTGATGGTAATTCTGAGATTGCATCCTAATTTGACAGGTGACAAGTGTTTATGAAATTTACCCATGTGGAAAGCAGTTCAATGTTTGGTTTGATGGAGGCCTTTCCAATAGGTGTAGATTCCATGTGCTTGCCCGCAGTCAACATGGATAAGCCCCAACATAACCTTTGCGAGGAAAAGCTACGATGGTTCGATTCAATTTATATGTAGGCCTGAGTCTGTGTTTATATAAACTTGCTTGTTGTCTTTACAACTTTTGCCTAGATTTCCCCGCTTCTTTTTTTCCATTAAAATAGAATGTAGTGGTTGTTGTTGTGATTTTGATATATTGTGTAGAGTTACTTTTTGACCACCTCTTCCGTGCAAAACAGATGATAGCATTCACATAGGCCTATATCTGGCAATAACATATTTGATTTGTAAGTCAATTGAAAGCGTCCCCCCGTTGGGATACCGGTGGGTCTTCCGTACAAATGGCTCCCCCACCTTCTGGAAGTTCTGTGATCGTAACGTCCTCTAATCTGTCTCTCTCTGCCGTTTTCCTTGCTTTGTGTCATCTACTATCTTTCTGGCTGTTGGCCCATTTTCCTGCCTTTTTTCCAAAAAAACATTTCATATAGTTTTCTCATTTGAGCTCCTTCGAAATCAGAATGTGTCTGCTGAATGCAGCGAGGACACCAGTGAAAACTGGAAAACGGATATATGCGTACCCTTTGTGGCCTTATGGCCCGGGAACGCAGAAGAAGAAGAAGAAGAAAGAGAAGAAGAAGAAGAAGAAGAGGAAGAAGAAGAAGAAAGCATCCTCTAAGCATATCTACTGAAATACGTTTTTGAATAAATGCATCTCTTATGCAACGTGTAGCACATACTGTGATTTCAAAGGAACAGCAAACAGCAACAATCTGTTACGTAAATATTGTGCTGATGGTTGTTTTAATCTCTTTGTTGATGTATCTGCACATGTGTTAAATGTAGTGCTAGTGTCTGGTGTTCTGCTAATCTCCCTTACAACTCTTCATTGTCGATTTCTCTACCACAGTTTCTTTGACTGTTCGCTTTTGCGTATTAAACGTGATTTGAATGTTTACAGAGTGTTATTTGTTTTAGCTCGTGTTATGCCTCCATCACTTTACCAAGGGTATTTTTGGTAACCCAGTTTTGCAAATTGTTGCTGATAAGAATAAAGACCGCTGTTGTGTCCTACTTTTTGTTTAATCTTGCAAACAAACAAACAAACAAAAAACCCAGGAATGACAGAGGTCAAGCCTCCACCAGGCTGGCAACTCAGAAAAGAACTAGGCTGCCACTGAAGTCTTTTTGTATCAGTAGAAACAAGGGTTAGAAGAAAAGACACACCCGATTAATGATATGGCAGCGAATTTCTTTGCTTTTGGTAAATACAATACAAACAATTGTTTGATTGATTGATTGATTGATATGCATTCATTAACTGCAAAATGAATATTTCAAGTAGGACAAAAGGTCTGCATTTGGAGAAGAAAAAAAAGCAAATCTGCTCCAAAATCCGATGGAAAGGTCTACTCTTTTCGTTTTGCTCGTATTCGTGTATAAAATTTCATTAAAAAATAAACAGTTCGTGACTTTTAAGAGATATGGTTCACAAACACACAGTGACACAGACAGACAAACAGGCAGAGACAAAAACGTGACCCTCTCTACGGTTAGAGGTAAATAAACACCGTACATACACCCCAACAAAGAAACAGACACTAATGAAACTAGAGCGTTTAGACGCTAGACCACCAGCCGCGCGGCAGCATTTTCGGGTCCAGTGACCTTGACCTTTGACCCATGACCTTGATTTTTGATCGTGGTCTAGATATCCCTAGTACTTATCCGCGAGCAAAATTTGAGCGTCCTAGGTCCCTCCGTTCAATCGTTATCGTGCCAAGTGCTCGACAGCATTTTCGGCGTCAGTGACCTTGACCTTTGATCTATGACCTTCATGTTTGAACGTGGCCTAGATATCTTTAGTACCTATAAGCATGCAAAATGTGAGCATCCTAGGTAACTCCGTTATCGTGTCAGGTGTTCGGCAGCATTTTCTGCTCCGGTGACCATGACCTTTGAACTTTCGAACTTGGCCTAGATCTCTTTCGTACCTATCCGCATGCAAAATGTGAGGTTCCTAGGTCCCTCCGTTCAAACGTTATCGTGTTCACATAGACAGTTAGATAATCACTGAGATAGTCGGATACATAGGGACATAATATATTACCAGCTTCGCGGTTGGTTACCATGCTGTCCGAGTCAGAAAGATACACAGAGAGCTGGGCATGAATCAACAATCGATGGTCTCCAGAGGCAAAAAGACTAGAAGGACGAAACGTGAGCACAAAATACCAAGGTTCGTTTTACATTTCCGTATCGATATGCCCCTATCTCTATAATATTATGTCCCATATCTATGTCTCACCGATGTCGTCTCTATGTGTCCCTGCCCTGTGTATCCCCGTATTTGTGTGTCTCCGTTATATATCAATTTCTTCGTGTGTTCTCCAACCCTTGTGTTTGTCATGTTAATCAGGATCAGACCTGGTATTGCAGTACCTCCAGGATCTGTTCAGAGCATGGAATGATGGTTGGTTGATGGTTCGTCCCATGTTATGTGCTGTTTTGCAGCCAAGTGGACGTAAAACCTGACTTTCATTCCTCCAACCCTAACCCAGTTCCTAACCCTAAGCTAATCTCTAACCCGAGGGGACACACAGATGTACGGATACACAGAGATGGAAACACATAGGGGACACACAGAGGTACGGATACACAGAGATGAAAACACATAGGGGACACACAGAGGTACGGATACACAGAGATGGAAACACATAGGGGACACACAGACGTACGGATACACAGAGATGGAAACACATAGGGGACACACAGACGTACGGATGCACAGAGATGGAAACACAGAGGTACGGATACACAGAGATGGAAACACAGAGGTACGGATGCACAGAGATGGAAACACAGAGGTACGGATACACAGAGATGGAAACACAGACGTACGGATACACAGAGATGGAAACACAGAGGTACGGATACACATAGATGGAAACATATAGGGGACACACAGAGGTACGGTTACACAGAGATGGAAACACAGACGTACGGATACACAGAGATGGAAACATATAGGGGACACACAGAGGTACGGTTACACAGAGATGGAAACACAGACGTACGGATACACAGAGATGGAAACACAGAGGTACGGATGCACAGAGATGGAAACACAGAGGTACGGATACACAGAGATGGAAACACAGACGTACGGATACACAGAGATGGAAACACAGAGGTACGGATACACAGAGATGGAAACACAGAGGTACGGATACACAGAGATGGAAACACAGAGGTACGGATACACAGAGATGGAAACACAGAGGTACGGATACACAGAGATGGAAACACAGAGGTACGGATACACAGAGATGGAAACACAGACGTACGGATACACAGAGATGGAAACACAGACGTACGGATACACAGAGATGGAAACACAGACGTACGGATACACAGAGATGGAAACACAGAGGTACGGATACACAGAGATGGAAACACAGAGGTACGGATACACAGAGATGGAAACACAGGGGACACACAGAGGTACGGATACACAGAGATGGAAACACATAGGGGAAACACAGAGGTACGGATACACAGAGATGGAAACACATAGGGGACACACAGAGGTACGGATACACAGAGATGGAAACACATAGGGGAAACACAGAGGTACGGATACACAGAGATGGAAACACATAGGGGACACACAGAGGTACGGATACACAGAGATGGAAACACATAGGGGACACACAGAGGTACGGATACACAGAGATGGAAACACATAGGGGACACACAGAGGTACGGATACACAGAGATGGAAACACATAGGGGACACACAGAGGTACGGATACACAGACATGGAAACACATAGGGGACACACAGAGGTACGGATACACAGAGATGGAAACACATAGGGGACACACAGAGGTACGGATACACAGAGATGGAAACACATAGGGGACACACAGAGGTACGGATACACAGAGATGGAAACACATAGGGGACACACAGAGGTACGGATACACAGAGATGGAAACACATAGGGGACACACAGAGGTACGGATACACAGAGATGGAAACACATAGGGGACACACAGAGGTACGGATACACAGAGATCGAAACACATAGGGGACACACAGAGGTACGGATACACAGAGATCGAAACACATAGGGGACACACACGGATACAAGGACATAATTATTGAGGCAGGGACACAACTACAGCGTGAAAACGCCAGATCAACCAGCCGCGTAACAGCATTTTCGGGTCCAGTGACCTTGCAGGAACAAACAGACAAACGTCCCTGAAACTGAAGTCCGATCAAACAGTCCACACCTGCACATTATAGTACCCCTGCGCCAGCGAGGATCTCAAATGTAGCTCGCGCACTATTGACTGCTAGAGAAAAGCAGGTGTACGGCAGCATTTTCGGCTCCGGTGACCTTGATCGTTTACCAACGACTTTCATTTTGGAACTTGGCCTAGATATCCTATAGGGGAAGACGGGGTAAAAAGCGCATGGGCGGGTAAGAAGCCCACCCCAATTATCTCATGAAATAAAGAAAATTTCAGTCAAATTTACCCATGAGACGAATGTTAGACATTAACGCTCGTCTCATGGGCAAAATGAGACTGAAATTTGCTTCATTTCATGAGATAATTGGGGTGGGCTTCTTACCCGCCCATGCGCTTTTTACCCCGTCTTCCCCTATACCTATCCGCATGCAAAAATTGAACTTCCTATGTCCCTACGTTCAAACGTTATAGTGTTCACCTAGTCAGACACATAGCTGTTGTGACTTGTGACTTGTGACATGACTAGGTGTAATCATGGATGCTATTTTTAATGTAGTGTCCATGGTGTAATGCAATGCATACATTTATGTATGTAGACTAAGACAAATATTTGCATCTATTTGTTTAAAAATGTTTGCAAGTTATATAGTTATATGTGTAAACATCTTTGCATGTAGGTCTAAGTTATGATAGATGGATGGATAGTTAAATGGTTATAATTGTGTGTGTGCATGGTGTGTGTGTGTGTGTGTGTGTGTGTGTGTGTGTGTGTGTGTGTGTGTGTGTGTGTGTGTGTGTGTGTGTGTGTGTGTGTGTGTGCCTGCGTGTGTGTGTGTGAATATATATATATATATATGTGTGTATATGTGTGTGTGTGTGTGTGTGTGTGTGTGTGTGTGTGTGTGTGTGTGTGTGTGTGTGTGTGTGTGTGTGTGCCTGTGTGTGCCTGTGTGTGCCTGTGTGAATGTGTATGTGTGTGTGTGTGTGTGTGTGTGTGTGTGTGTGTGTGTGTGTGTGTGTGTGTGTGTGTGTGTGTGTGTGTGTGTGTGTGTGTGTGTGTATGAGCGTGCATGTGTGTTTGACAAATACTGGCATATTCTTATCTTAGCCTCTTTTTTTTTACATGTTATGTCTTTGTCTGTTGTTGTGTTCATGTTTTGATTTATTTTATCGCTGCGAAAATAATTTCCTGTTATTAAATGGACAATAATTTTTTTTATTGATATTGATTGATTGAGACAGATAGGTAGTCAGATAGCCAGGAACAAACAGAAGGCCATGAAAACATTAACCAGCTTTCGCTCAGCGGCTGGTTAATGAAAGTGACACATAGAGACGGGGACACATAGAAACGGGTGTGTTTGTGTTTGTGTGTGTGTGTGCTTAAAAAAAATCCTTTTCTTTTGCTCAATTATCAAGTATAAATGATGCATTTTTGTACTTACACAGTCTGTTGTCATTCACCAAATATTTTTCATGAAATATTTCAGGAGCACGCTATAAGCGCTAGCTTGTTGATGTTCTCTTTTGCTTTCTCTAATATGTGTTGTTTGGAAATATTAACCCCTTACCTACCACCAACGTATTACGTACTGACCTGATGACATCACTGATGATGTCATCAGATGAAGAGGAATAACCCTGATATGCTGGCTTTTGCACTAACATAATCAAGAGAGTAATATCCCCAGACCATTTTCTTATATTGGCTCTATCAGTTGTCTTTTTCATTGCATGATTTGCCCAATTAATTTTCTCTGGCAGTCAAGGGGTTAAAGATTTGCTTAAGCCAAACGGGGGCACATCGACATGTTCCCTGTTTTTTGCAACTTACTAATGGTGGTTAGATCACTCTGGTAGATTACTGCAGGGAAATGAGGGCAGGGAATAGAGGCTGGAGACAAATGTTTTGAGGTGACGGATGGGGCGGGGTGGGGGTAGACTGGGATTGAAGAAGGTAGGCTGGAGGTCTGACGATGGCTTGGAGTCAAAGCGGACTATCTTTAGATAGTCCATTGACGTATTATTGAACCTATTACAAAAACTAATAACCTGTATCAAACAATGACTGCAGAAATATGTAAAGGGAGTTATGCTTTTTATATTTCTGCAGTCTTTTTTTTATACAAGTTATTAGTATTCTCGCACATAAGTTCAATAATATGTCAATGGACTATCTAAGGATAGTCCGTGTTGACTCCAAGCCATCAATTATTTACTAGGTCGAGTTATGGCGCGAGATTAACATTATCACATCTATGTGGCATCATGTGTCTGCGAGTCGGTAAAAGAGTGGGATGGATTGTGGGTCCACGCGACTAGTAGAATGTGTCTCTATTTCTTTCTGTTTCGTTTCTGTTTCTGACTGTCTACTTGTCTGCTCTCTGTCTCTGTCTGTTCCTCTTCTGTCTGTCTGTCTCTTTCTCTCTTTCTCTGCCTGCCCGTCTGTCTGTGTTTCTGTCGCTCTCTACGTCTGTCTCTATGTCTGTCTCTCATACTTTTCTTTTGTGCCTCTTTCTCTCGAGTTTGTCCTTACTCGTTGCCATACACGAAAGGGTGTGTGAAATCTGAAACATTATTAAGTCAAACACATATTGCACACACACACACACACGCGCGCGCGCGCGCGCGCGCGCACGCACGCACACGCGCACACGCACACACACACACACACACACACACACACACACACACACACACACACACACACACACACACACACACACACACACACACACACACACACACACACACACACACACACACACCACGCAAACATTTCACACAAACATGCAAACACACAGTCAAATAAAAGTGCTGAAATTTAACCAGGATGGTATCAATTAAAAAAAACATGTTTTTGCCGGACAATGATAATTCATTTAATCAACCTGACCACGTCAAACCAGCAGTGATAATCAATTTTGCCCATCCTCCTAAAATCTTCCACCCACTCTCCTTTCTCTCTTTCCCTCCGCCCCCTTCTCTGGCCCTTTGTCATAAAGCCGACTCGCTGCAAGGCCACACTGCTATTAATCGCTATTATGGCGCTATCAATGCATCAGCCTAGTAGCGTTTATTGCACGTGTTGATTCAGGAATCAGGGGCAGCATAAACATGCTGGTTTTTAACGCCCAGGTTACAAATCAATGTTGCTCTGTTAGAAATTGCGTCTAGGGGGGTGCCCAATGAGCAAAGCATCTCCTCTACGAACAGATTTCAACCTTGTTTTTCTATAAACAAATTCCAACATTGATTTTCCTATGAACAAATTCCAACCTGATTTTCGTATGAAGAAATTTCAACCTAATTTTCCTATGAAGAAAATCCAACCTGATTTTCCTATGAAGAAATTCCAACCTGATTTTCGCATGGAGAAATTCCACCCTAATTTCCCTATGAATAAAATCCAACCTGATTTTCCTATGAAGAAATTCCAACCTGATTTTTCTATAAACAAATTCCAACATTGATTTTCCTATGAACAAATTCAAACCTGATTTTCCTATGAACAAATTCCAGCCTAATGCTCGTATGAAGAAAATCCAACCCGATTTTCCTATGAAGAAATTCCAACCTGGTTATATCCTATGATGAAAATCCAATCTGATTTTCCTATGAAGAAATTCCAACCTGATTTTCCTATGAAGAAATTCCAACCTCATTTTCCTATGAAGAAATTCCAACCTGGTTATATCCTATGTTGAAATTCCAACCTGATTTTCCTATGAACAAATTTCAACATTGATATTCCTATGAACAAATTCCAACCTGATTTTCGTATAAATAAATTCCAACCTATTTTTCCTATGAACAAATCCCAACCTGATTTTCCTATGAACAAATTCCAACATTGATATTCCTATGAACAAATTCCAACCTGATTTTCCTATGAAAACATTCCAACCTGATTTTCCTACAGTTATGAGTACACATTCATATTCATGCATATTCACACGAAGATATAGGAAGTGTGTGCCTCTGTGTGTGTGTGTGTGTGTGTGTGTGTGTGTGTGTGTGTGTGTGTGTGTGTGTGTGTGTGTGTGCGTGCGTGTGCGTGTGCGTGTGCGTGTGTGTGTGCGTGCGTGTGCGTGCGTGCGTGCGTGCGCACGCGCTCGGGCGCTTATGTGTGTGTGTGTGTGTGTGTGTGTGTGTGTGTGTGTGTGTGTGAGAGAGAGAGAGAGAGAGAGAGAGAGAGAGAGAGAGAGAGAGAGAGAGAGAGAGAGAGAGAGAGAGACAGAGAGACAGAGAGAGACAGAGACAGAGACAGAGACAGAGAGAGACAGACAGGCAGAGACAGGCAGAGAATACGTTTTTAAGTGAACAAAAAATCGATTAAAAACTGTAAATTATTGATAGACTCTTGAAATGATATTACCCTCATTACACCTAAGAGCTCTCCACTTCCCGTCACCCCTGCTTACATATTCATTGCACAGCGATGGTCTGGGGTAAAGCAGCTCCAAAGGGCATGGGGCTATTAACGTGATTGCTGACAAACATCTGTACTCTGTGTGTGTGTGTGTGTGTGTGTGTGTGTGTGTGTGTGTGTGTGTGTGTGTGTGTGTGTGTGTGTGTGTGTGTGTGTGTGTGTGTGTGTGTGTGTGTGTGTGTGTGTGTGTGTGTGTGTGTGTGTGTGTGTGTGTGTGTGTGTGTGTGTGTGTGTGTGTGTGTGTGTGTGTGTGTGTGTGTGTGTGTGTGTGTGTGTGTGTGTGTGTGTGTGTGTGTGTGTGTGTGTGTGTGTGTGTGTGTGTGTGTGTGTGTGTGTGTGTGTGTGTGTGTGTGTGTGTGTGTGTGTGTGTGTGTGTGTGTGTGTGTGTGTGTGTGTGTGTGTGTGTGTGTGTGTGTGTGTGTGTGTGTGTGTGTGTGTGTGTGTGTGTGTGTGTGTGTGTGTGTGTGTGTGTGTGTGTGTGTGTGTGTGTGTGTGTGTGTGTGTGTGTGTGTGTGTGTGTGTGTGTGTGTGTGTGTGTGTGTGTGTGTGTGTGTGTGTGTGTGTGTGTGTGTGTGTGTGTGTGTGTGTGTGTGTGTGTGTGTGTGTGTGTGTGTGTGTGTGTGTGTGTGTGTGTGTGTGTGTGTGTGTGTGTGTGTGTGTGTGTGTGTGTGTGTGTGTGTGTGTGTGTGTGTGTGTGTGTGTGTGTGTGTGTGTGTGTGTGTGTGTGTGTGTGTGTGTGTGTGTGTGTGTGTGTGTGTGTGTGTGTGTGTGTGTGTGTGTGTGTGTGTGTGTGTGTGTGTGTGTGTGTGTGTGTGTGTGTGTGTGTGTGTGTGTGTGTGTGTGTGTGTGTGTGTGTGTGTGTGTGTGTGTGTGTGTGTGTGTGTGTGTGTGTGTGTGTGTGTGTGTGTGTGTGTGTGTGTGTGTGTGTGTGTGTGTGTGTGTGTGTGTGTGTGTGTGTGTGTGTGTGTGTGTGTGTGTGTGTGTGTGTGTGTGTGTGTGTGTGTGTGTGTGTGTGTGTGTGTGTGTGTGTGTGTGTGTGTGTGTGTGTGTGTGTGTGTGTGTGTGTGTGTGTGTGTGTGTGTGTGTGTGTGTGTGTGTGTGTGTGTG
>CM065680.1:26300452-26302952 GCA_017654935.2 Phymorhynchus buccinoides
ATCAATAGACAATAATGTACACATTGTATATCTTTATATTCCTCAACAAAGGAATAGCATGTTGCTTTAAAGACCCCGTGACGCGCCACGGTTACGTCCCTTGTTTTTTTCTGGGTCGCTGTAACCCGCATTCGAATTTCCCCATATTCAAATTGAGGCTGCTCTTTAAACTGACTTGTGGCTTTCAATTTGGGGTACTTTATATGGGAGTCTGACTTGGTCAAAACAAGATTTCTTTCCAGTTATAAGAGGGAAAACACGTGAAATCCGTGACTTTGACACGTGATCGGGGGGATCTTTAACCCTTTCACCGCCAATGTTGCATTTATGCACCACAATGGGTTAACACCCATGTTGCTAAAAGGTATCAAACCAGGGCCTGCTATCTGAAGAGCCTGTTTTCTTAATTTTGGGAGGTAAGGATATGCTTAATGTTATGTATGTCAGAGAGGAATTCTCAATATTGCAGATACATTTTGTGTTCTACTCAGACAAGTTTAATGGTATTTTGTGGCTGAAAAATGGCTGGCGGCGAAAGGGTTAACAAAGGAATATTAAGAAACAGTATATGAATATGAATAAATGTAATTATTAATGAAAGAATAACCTCAGTAAACAAATAATTAAGGCAGAGGACATATAGGTTTGTCACAGAGAAAAGCATTTTATATTCCCAAAGCTTTCCCCACAGAAACAGGAACAAAAAAGCAGTTTTTTTGTAATATTAACTATAAATCTATTGATGGCAGATATAACCGCCACTTCTCAGAAAACGCTTGGTATTCCATATTCATATATGCAATACATTTTTCAATTTGATATCTTGTCTTTAAGTAATACAGAAAACTGCATAGATTTGGTAGCTTTTGCCCATATTTGCATTGATAAATTAAAAAACTTGGCAAGTATCAGAATCAGATCAAAAACTGCATCGGACTTAAAATGTTCAATATATCCAAATAGTACTAACGGTAGTGAAAATCTAAGTGCCACAACATGTTCACATTTGTCTTTCAAAAGATTTTCGAGTTGTCTCCAAAAAAGTATAGAATGTTCACAAAACCAGATTAAGTGTTCGGTAAAGGTAAAGATGTGCCCCCCCGTGCATTTCTCGGTTAATTGCAATTTTCCGTTTTTGCCTTTCTTACCAAACATAAAGCTGTATTTTATAAACCTTTTTAGCTAATAACCTTTTTGGAATACTAACCCTAACCATAACCCTACCCCCACCCCCCTATAAGACGGGAAAACGCAATGAACCACGACTGTGACAAATGGTGCCGTGTACTGCAATACATAGGGGGAGGGGGGGGGGGGGTCCTATTAGATAATGGCCTAGGGTTAGGGATAGGGTTAGTATTCCAAAAAGGTTATTAGCTAAAAAGGTTAATAAAATACAGCTTTATGTTTGGTAAGAAAGGCAAAAACGGGAAAATGGAATTCATTTAAGCTCATCGTCAAGGAAAGAAGGGAAAAGGGAGAGTGCCTAACGTAGTGTTTTGAAGGGTTCGTTTTGTTCTTTGTATGTGGGTTTTCCTTTGTTGTCATTAATTTGAAGGCGTTTCAGAAGAAAAGCGATGGCTGTTCTATCACATGTGTTGTATTTTAGTTTACTTTAATTGAACAATTGTGAAGGGAAAGATTTAGTTTTGTTTGGTTTTCACACAGTCTTCTCTGTCTTGTTTAGCAAGTTCTTTCGGCCTGAGGACTTTTTCCTGGCCGATTATATTTGATTCTTTGGCCTTTCGGTCAAGGAGAACCTTGAACTGGCAGGGAAAAGAACACGTGCCTCATAGTAGGTCAGGACCTAGACCGTTTTCGTTTTCAATAAGTGTTTATATACATTGTTATATTATATTGTTTTTGTGTGTGTTTTTTACTTCTTTGCCAAATAGTGAAACATCCCTTTGGGGAAAATTTCTCTTCATTTGTGTTTTTCTGGAATGTGTGTGGCTGTGTTGGCGTTTGCATCTCTACTCTGATTACCTGCACTGTACCCATCCCTGTATTCCGGATTACCTTGCGTAAAACTGCAGGTAAACCATGACATATTTGTACCCAAAATCCGATGTAGGATTTTAATTTGGAACCATTTCATCTTGATTTCGTTAAAATTTTGTACCTTTTGGAAAATATGTTTCCAATCTAATTCTAGCGTTAATTTATCATTCCACTTCGTACAATAAAGCGGGGTTTCATTTGAAGACGTAAGTATGTCATAGTATACCCTTGCTCCTTTATGCACAGAATGAATTAGTTTCCATGTTTTCATTGTATTATTTTGTATCGTGACTGCAGTTTTCCGAATGAACATTGTAACAGCATTTATCATTCCTGTATATGAGATGAAATCAATTCTTGCATTATACTTAATTCTAAACTCCTCATATGACAGAAAAGTTCCATCGTCTCTCATTAGATGTCCAATGGCATGAATATCTTTTTTAAATAAACCATTATAAAATATGCTTGTGCTATTTACTTTTATGTTTTCATTGTA
>CM065680.1:26315452-26340452 GCA_017654935.2 Phymorhynchus buccinoides
GAGAGAGAGAGAGAGAGAGAGAGAGAGAGAGAGAGAGAGAGAGAGAGAGAGAGAGAGAGAGGGTGGTGGTGGTGTTTAAGCACTTTTCTTTGGTTTAGTTCTGAGGTTTAAACAATGTGCTCAGTGACAGTTTATCAGCCCCCCCCCCCCCCCCCCCCCCCCGCCCCTTCTCTTTGTACTTAAAGAAAAAGAAGTCAACAGTTGTTGAATCAAAAGTTAGAAGAGAAGTTCTCTCTACAGTTTTGTCGTTCGTTTGTAATTACACATAATGCACCCGCACACATACACATGCAATACACAGACACACATTCACTAGCAATATGATAATGGGAGAATGAGGCAGAGGGACGAGGTTGTGGTGGATGGGGGAAGGTAGAAAGAGAGAAACAGAGACATAGACATAGAGACACGGGATTGGGGTTTGGGCGTGGAGGGGAGGAGACAACACTCAAAGACAGGCAGACACAAATTACATTGGTTTAAAAAAAACACAAAAACAGCCTTAAATCTGAATTTCCAACCTGCCCCTTCTTCTCTCTATTCAAAACAAAACAAACAATGTGTTATATAGTACAATTGTCAAAGATCACAGTGCAGATGCGTGTATGTTCTTCTACCTATAGTGGACAAAGTTCGTCTCAGCCAAAACATATATGTTCTTCTACCTATAGTGGACAAAGTTCGTCTCAGCCAAAACATATATGTTCTTCTACCTATAGTGGACAAAGTTCGTCTCAGCCAAAATATCTATGTTCTTCTACCTATAGTTGACAAAGTTCCTCTCAGCCAAAACATCTATGTTCTTCTACCTATAGTGGACAAAGTTCGTCTCAGCCAAAACATCTATGTTCTTCTACCTATAGTGGACAAAGTTCGTCTCAGCCAAAACATATATGTTCTTCTACCTATAGTGGACAAAGTTCGTCTCAGCCAAAACATATATGTTCTTCTACCTATAGTGGACAAAGTTCGTCAGCCAAAACATCTAGTTCTTCTACCTATAGTGGAAACAGAGACATAGACTATAGTGGACAAAGTTCGTCTCAGCCAAAACATTATGTTCTTCTACCGTGGACAAAGGTCTCAGCCAAAACAACTATGTTCTCTACCTATAGTGGACAAAGTTCGTCTCAGCCAAAACATCAGTTCTTCTACCTATAGTGGACAAATCTCAGCCAAAACATCTATGTTCT
Organism: Phymorhynchus buccinoides; assembly: GCA_017654935.2. Classification (NCBI taxonomy): domain Eukaryota; kingdom Metazoa; phylum Mollusca; class Gastropoda; order Neogastropoda; family Raphitomidae; genus Phymorhynchus; species Phymorhynchus buccinoides. The sequence goes on from CM065680.1 coordinate 26,316,646, forward strand.
TCTACCTATAGTGGACAAAGTTCGTCTCAGCCAAAACATCTAGTTCTTCTACCTATAGTGACAAAGTTTTCAGCCAAAACCTGTCTACCTATAGTGGACAAAGTTCTTCTTCTCTACCTATAGTGGACAAAGTTCCTCTCAACAAAACATCTAACAAAACAATATGTTCTTCTACCTATAGTGGACAAAGTTCGTCTCAGCCAAAACATCTATGTTCTTCTACCTATAGTGGACAAAGTTCGTCTCAGCCAAAACATCTATGTTCTTCTACCTATAGTGGACAAAGTTCGTCTCAGCCAAAACATATATGTTCTTCTACCTATAGTGGACAAAGTTCGTCTCAGCCAAAACATCTATGTTCTTCTACCTATAGTGGACAAAGTTCCTCTCAGCCAAAACATCTATGTTCTTCTACCTATAGTGGACAAAGTTCGTCTCAGCCAAAACATCTATGTTCTTCTACCTATAGTGGACAAAGTTCGTCTCAGCCAAAACATCTATGTTCTTCTACCTATAGTGGACAAAGTTCGTCTCAGCCAAAACATCTATGTTCTTCTACCTATAGTGGACAAAGTTCGTCTCAGCCAAAACATCTATGTTCTTCTACCTATAGTGGACAAAGTTCGTCTCAGCCAAAACATCTATGTTCTTCTACCTATAGTGGACAAAGTTCGTCTCAGCCAAAACATCTATGTTCTTCTACCTATAGTGGACAAAGTTCGTCTCAGCCAAAACATCTATGTTCTTCTACCTATAGTGGACAAAGTTCGTCTCAGCCAAAACATCTATGTTCTTCTACCTATAGTGGACAAAGTTCGTCTCAGCCAAAACATCTATGTTCTTCTACCTATAGTGGACAAAGTTCGTCTCAGCCAAAACATCTATGTTCTTCTACCTATAGTGGACAAAGTTCGTCTCAGCCAAAACATCTATGTTCTTCTACCTATAGTGGACAAAGTTCGTCTCAGCCAAAACATCTATGTTCTTCTACCTATAGTGGACAAAGTTCCTCTCAGCCAAAACATCTATGTTCTTCTACCTATAGTGGACAAAGTTCGTCTCAGCCAAAACATCTATGTTCTTCTACCTATAGTGGACAAAGTTCGTCTCAGCCAAAACATCTATGTTCTTCTACCTATAGTGGACAAAGTTCCTCTCAGCCAAAACATCTATGTTCTTCTACCTATAGTGGACAAAGTTCGTCTCAGCCAAAACATCTATGTTCTTCTACCTATAGTGGACAAAGTTCCTCTCAGCCAAAACATCTATGTTCTTCTACCTATAGTGGACAAAGTTCGTCTCAGCCAAAACATCTATGTTCTTCTACCTATAGTGGACAAAGTTCGTCTCAGCCAAAACATCTATGTTCTTCTACCTATAGTGGACAAAGTTCGTCTCAGCCAAAACATCTATGTTCTTCTACCTATAGTGGACAAAGTTCGTCTCAGCCAAAACATCTATGTTCTTCTACCTATAGTGGACAAAGTTCGTCTCAGCCAAAACATCTATGTTCTTCTACCTATAGTGGACAAAGTTCGTCTCAGCCAAAACATCTATGTTCTTCTACCTATAGTGGACAAAGTTCGTCTCAGCCAAAACATCTATGTTCTTCTACCTATAGTGGACAAAGTTCCTCTCAGCCAAAACATCTATGTTCTTCTACCTATAGTGGACAAAGTTCGTCTCAGCCAAAACATCTATGTTCTTCTACCTATAGTGGACAAAGTTCGTCTCAGCCAAAACATCTATGTTCTTCTACCTATAGTGGACAAAGTTCGTCTCAGCCAAAACATCTATGTTCTTCTACCTATAGTGGACAAAGTTCGTCTCAGCCAAAACATCTATGTTCTTCTACCTATAGTGGACAAAGTTCGTCTCAGCCAAAACATCTATGTTCTTCTACCTATAGTGGACAAAGTTCCTCTCAGCCAAAACATCTATGTTCTTCTACCTATAGTGGACAAAGTTCGTCTCAGCCAAAACATCTATGTTCTTCTACCTATAGTGGACAAAGTTCCTCTCAGCCAAAACATCTATGTTCTTCTACCTATAGTGGACAAAGTTCGTCTCAGCCAAAACATCTATGTTCTTCTACCTATAGTGGACAAAGTTCGTCTCAGCCAAAACATCTATGTTCTTCTACCTATAGTGGACAAAGTTCGTCTCAGCCAAAACATCTATGTTCTTCTACCTATAGTGGACAAAGTTCGTCACAGCCAAAACATCTATGTTCTTCTACCTATAGTGGACAAAGTTCGTCTCAGCCAAAACATCTATGTTCTTCTACCTATAGTGGACAAAGTTCGTCTCAGCCAAAACATCTATGTTCTTCTACCTATAGTGGACAAAGTTCGTCACAGCCAAAACATCTATGTTCTTCTACCTATAGTGGACAAAGTTCGTCTCAGCCAAAACATCTATGTTCTTCTACCTATAGTGGACAAAGTTCGTCTCAGCCAAAACATCTATGTTCTTCTACCTATAGTGGACAAAGTTCGTCTCAGCCAAAACATCTATGTTCTTCTACCTATAGTGGACAAAGTTCGTCTCAGCCAAAACATCTATGTTCTTCTACCTATAGTGGACAAAGTTCCTCTCAGCCAAAACATCTATGTTCTTCTACCTATAGTGGACAAAGTTCGTCTCAGCCAAAACATCTATGTTCTTCTACCTATAGTGGACAAAGTTCGTCTCAGCCAAAACATCTATGTTCTTCTACCTATAGTGGACAAAGTTCGTCTCAGCCAAAACATCTATGTTCTTCTACCTATAGTGGACAAAGTTCGTCACAGCCAAAACATCTATGTTCTTCTACCTATAGTGGACAAAGTTCGTCACAGCCAAAACATCTATGTTCTTCTACCTATAGTGGACAAAGTTCGTCTCAGCCAAAACATCTATGTTCTTCTACCTATAGTGGACAAAGTTCGTCTCAGCCAAAACATCTATGTTCTTCTACCTATAGTGGACAAAGTTCGTCACAGCCAAAACATCTATGTTCTTCTACCTATAGTGGACAAAGTTCGTCACAGCCAAAACATCTATATTCTTCTACCTATAGTGGACAAAGTTCGTCTCAGCCAAAACATCTATGTTCTTCTACCTATAGTGGACAAAGTTCGTCTCAGCCAAAACATCTATGTTCTTCTACCTATAGTGGACAAAGTTCGTCTCAGCCAAAACATCTATGTTCTTCTACTGTTATTTCCTCGCTTTATTGCAGGACATTTCTGGCTGTATTTTCTCGAACCAGTTCATAATTGCACTTGTCTTCCCAATATGTTGCCCCTCCTCATAACAAGCATGTGTCAGAAAATGATAAAAATCAGTTCGCTTCCGTCTACGCTTACCCTCCCCCCCCCCCCCCCCCCCCCCCCCCCCCCCCCCCCCCCCCCCCCCCCCTCCCCCCACTCTGTGGGCCAAGAGATACATGTGTGTCCTCTCTGTTTGCGTACAGTCATTTGAACGATATATGCCTTTCGGTCTTCGTTGTTCTGTCCAACCTTCACTCTTTCTTCGTCAGTACCTATCTAGCTCGTTTGGAACTGGCTGCAATCTGCATGGTTCATTCTATTTCACTGTCAGTTGTGCTAGAACTGCTCATGTGCGAAGTGCCAGATATGTCTATTTACAATGTTTTAAACAAAAACACTTTTTTGTAGCAGTCTTGGTGTTATGTGTTTGCTACCTTATACATCGTCTTCCCTGTTAACATAATCATACAGGAAATAATAAAACAGAAACTCGATCAAAACTGTTACAAAACTGAAGATGAGTATGCATATTCCACAAATACCCGACAAGCCACCTTCTTCAGGAATTCCACAGAACACAAGTGTCCAGTCAGTCATAGGCATACTACCCGACAATGGTAGGTTTCCAATGAATTCAAACTCGAGGCCTTTGGACCACAGTTTTGAGTTCATGATAGAACGAAATCTTGGCTTGTGCCTAAAAATGGACGACGATTTGAAAGCCTTCCTTAACATCCTGTTCCACGTCCAGATAGCTCTGTGCACTGTGGGCATCCTGGGCTCTACAGTGGCTGTGGCAGCGTGCGTCAAGAGAAAGCTGAGGTCGTCGTGTTCCGTTCAGCTGGCCCTTCTCTCCATGTACGACGTCTTCTTCTTGCTGGCGTCTCTGCTCATGTCGGTCCTTGGTCTGTACGATGTCTGGGACTCCCCAGCCACCAAGGTGTTCTTGTGTGTGAGGACCCTGGCTCTGTGGGGAGCCACGTACAGCACGCTGGACATCTGCCTGGAGCGGTGTCTGTCTGTGGCTCTCCCCTTCCTGGCTCACAGTCGCTTCACTGTGGGTCTGGCCCTGAGGAAGGGGTTGCTGATTGCGCTGCTAGGGCTGACCTTCACCGTGCCTCTCCTCCTCGACCTGATCCACGGCTACAGTGTGGGCCACCAGTGTCAGGGCCAACGGCAGCTGACCACCTTCGGACTGGTCTACACTCTCTACCTCTCTCTTCTCCTCCTCTACATCCTCCCTTTCAGCGCCATCGTCGTCATCAACATCATCTTCGCCGTCATTCTCTGTCGCCTTCGCCAAACGTCGGTACGACCCAAGGGAGAGCACCGGAGTATGGAGGGGCAGTTATTTGCCCTGGTGGTGGGCCTGAGCGTGTGGTACGTGGTCAGCATGCTGCTGCCCAGTGTCCTGTTCCTGATCCGGCTGACCAGACTGGAACTGTTCCAGCCCGAGATGGACATCCGGGTGGCCGCTGTGGCGGACATTGTGGTGGTGCTCAGCTGCTGCTCCAACTTCCTCTTCTACTTCCTCCTGTGGAGACCCTTCAGGCAGGTCGTCTGGGCATGGGTGGCTGGGGGGTGGGGGAAACTTTCAGGATGTTGTTGTTGGTCGTGGAAACGCTCTGGGACCTACACTATCAGAGGCAGCACGGTGTTGTCTCTCTCCTCTGTTGATCAGGGACCTACTCGCTGACTGTGTGCTGGAGGTTGGATATGTTAGGTAATCAGTTTGTAAAATTCAAAATCAATGTCTATAAGCAAAACGTTCTTTGGTTCTACAACTGTTTTTTTATTTTTTCTTGTTTTGTTTTTCAGTCTTTCCATTTATATATAATGAGCAAACGTGTATTATTGATTAGGAAAAGACGCTTGTGAATCCTAAGTTGGTTAAATTGTTTTTATTATTACACAGGAACTGCTGCTGTAGTGGAATCATTCCTTTTTAAAAGTCCAGTTATGTAAGAACAGGGGTTGTGTGTTTCTTTATGTTTCTGCATGAATATGCGTGCGTGCGTGTGTGTGACAAAAATGTCTTGCAGTTGACAATGCCTAAACTAAGTGAACCAATCTTAACTAAACTTGGCAGAATGATCCCTTAGGCTCTCTAGAGGCAGTCAGTGGTGTCAGATTTATCAAATGGCATGCCACATCAACATCATCCCTGTGAAGACACCTTGTTTGAAAGGTAATGGGTGGATTTCAACCAAAGTTGGTTGGGTGAAAAATGAGTATCTAAGCTTTTTCTTCTTCAAAATGATAGACTACTGGGAATCGCCTTACCGATACAGGACATTTTAATTTTTTTAAAACCCACAGTAACCCAAGAGTCGAACATTATCCCCCTTGACTGTCATCAGAAACTGGGAGTACAGCTTATATGGCTCTGCCATCTTGTTTTGTTTTGTAAGTGTGTGCTTTTGAATAATAATGGTTAACATGTAATTAGGCCTACCTCCGCTTGACAGAAAGGTTATGCTTATGTGTCAGTGTGTGGTTATTTTACTTAAACTTTTTTTGGTGAACAAATCAGAAAGTTATGAGAGGATTTTGATTTTCAAAAAGTTGTAGAAACTTTGGGTGTTACTCAAAAATATAATTTATTTGAATGATGAAATTTTCGATTTCGAATCGACGTGCACATATAGGTTTTTTTAAAAAGTTTATTTACGTGGATCCAAAAATATTATTTATTTGAATGTTGACATTTTCGATTTCGAATCGACGTGCACATATAGGTTTTTTAAAAAGTTTATTTACGTGGATCCAAAAATATTATTTATTTGAATGTTGACATTTTCGATTTCGAATCGACGTGCACATATAGGTTTTTTTAAAAAGTTTATTTACGTGGATCCCAAAATATTATTTATTTGAATGTTGACATTTTCGATTTCGAATCGACGTGCACATATAGCTTTTTTAAAAAGTTTATTTACGTGGATCCAAAAATATTATTTATTTGAATGTTGACATTTTCGATTTCGAATCGACGTGCACATATAGGTTTTTTTAAAAAGTTTATTTACGTGGATCCAAAAATATTATTTATTTGAATGTTGACATTTTCGATTTCGAATCGACGTGCACATATAGGTTTTTAAAAAAAGTTTATTTACGTGGATCCAAAAATATTATTTATTTGAATGTTGACATTTTCGATTTCGAATCGACGTGCACATATAGGTTTTTTTAAAAAGTTTATTTACGTGGATCCAAAATTATTATTTATTTGAATGTTTGACATTTTCGATTTCGAATCGACGTGCATATATAGGGATTTTTAAAGTTTATTTACGTGGATCTCTTTTTGTAAAACTAGCTGAAATGTTCAAAACATTATGTGTGCGGATTCTAATGAAAATTTGAGAACAAGGTATTGTCTTAGGAATCAACAATAAAAACATTGAGTCAACAGGGGTCGTAGTTCGCATACCCAGATTTTGTGTTAACCGCTTCGCCTTCTCATGTGCAAGATTATCCTTACGCATTTCATGCATAGGCGAGAAAAAATGGCATAAATAAAACGCTTCGGCTTACCTGGTTTGGAAATATGTAAGCCGAGACTTCTGTTTGTGCGAGACTGACAGTGTGTGTGTGTGTGTGTGTGTGTGTGTGTGTGTGTGTGTGCGTGTGCGTGCGTGTGCGCGTGCGCGTGTGTGCGTGCATGCGTGCGTGCGTGCGTGCGTGCGTGCGTGCGTGCGTGCGTGCGTGCGTGTGTGCGTGTGTGTGTGTGTGTGTGTGTGTGTGTGTTTATTTTAGGCATTAGGTACTTTATAGTCACAGAGGCGTATCTGTGAAATTCGGGTTGCTCCCACCTGGAGAGCGCGTCGCAACCAGAGGCGCACCACCCAATTGTTTGTTTTTGTTTTTGTTTGCATGCGATTTTTGTGACTGATGAGGAAGGAAAGGGAGGGGGGTAAATTTTGACCAAATGACCACTTTTTCGTTGCCACTGGGTTTAACGTGTGCTATGTGCATGGGCACACGGGACCTCGGTTTATCGTCTCATCCCAAAAACTCCACGTTCAGACCGTAAGGCCTAGTGTAAAGTGAGAGGAAAAATCCCCTGTACCCAGGTTCGAACTCGGGTTTACTTGACACGAGGCGAACGCAATACCTCTGTGCCACTCTACATTGTGTGTGTGTGTGTGTGTGTGTGTGTGTGTGTGTGTGTGTGTGTGTGTGTGTGTGTGTGTGTGCGCGTGCGTGCGTGTGCGTGTGCGTGTGCGTGTGCGTGTGCGTTGGGACAGGAGAAAGTGGTAGTGAGTAAAGTTATGTCATAAAAGTAAATCACGCGGGCCAGCCGCACGTCCACTAAAATCGCACGACTGTACGATACGATTCGATCAGGTAGTCTCGGTGCGCCAGTCACATTTGTTCTTGGAGACCACCTGATCGAATCGTATCGTACAGTCGTGCGATTTTAGTGGACGTGTGGCAGGCCCTTTAAGGGGGCCGATCCACACGTCCAATTTCAGTCATACGACTATCCATCCATGACGATCTATGTGAGGCATCATTCTGGTGAAATACTACTGCTTAAATGATTCTGAGGAAATCCTACTATTTTCGTTCACTATGTATTCATGTAGATCCGAATACACAAATCTGATAATGTGTCTGACACAGAAACACGAATATTTCGTCAGATTCGTGTACGGAGGACTAAAATGATAGGGGAAGACGGGGTAAAAAGCACATGGGCGGGTAAGAAGCCCACCCCAATTATCTCATGAAATGAAGCAAATTTCAGTCTCATTTTGCCCATGAGACGAGTGTTAATGTCTAGCATTCGTCTTATTGCAAATTTGACTGAAATTTTCTTTATTTCATGAGATAACTGGGGTGGGCTTCTTACCCGCCCATGCGCTTTTTACCCCGTCTTCCCCTAGTGAACAAAACTAGTAAGTTTTCATCAGATTCACTTAGACAGTAGTAATTCATGAGAACCATGCCTCACTAATGACACAGTTGGTTAGCCGTGGACTGCAATTGGACACGTGGGTCAGCCCCCTTTACAGAAAGCAGCAACAGGAACAACGTTTCGCCAACGTAAGGAATTTATTTGCCGATTTTATTGTCTTGACGAAGAATGAAAAATTGCACTATGGATCTACAAAAAACAAAAACACTATGTATATTTATTTACAACAAAATGAACGAAGAAAAAGAAAGGCCATTGATGTATCACCAATGGCTCCCCCCCACCTGCGTGCGCATATCGACCCTTCCAACGGAAGTATCGCCATCTTAGTCCTTATTTGTGTGTAAACAAAGTGAAAATGTTATCTAAATGTGTAAAGAAAACATCCAGATGTTATAAATACAGTTTAGATAAGTTTCTAATTGGAACAGCCAAATACGCAGCATCGATCTGGCATTTTTCAAACAAAGTTACTGACTAAGATGGCGGTCTCCCATAATATGGCGCTCCTTGTGGCCGGATATGACGACATTGAAATCAAATTCCTTTCAACCTGAAATAGCAAGATACATTTATGAATGCTTTGCTGTCCGCAGTAAATAATTAGCAAGAATATATAAATGTTTTATTATTATTTTTATCTGCTGCATTTGCTTCGTCGCGAACTTTATCTTGTGCTTTTCGTTTTATTTTATTTCTTTCGTGGTATGTACTTACTACTTATGTGTCAATACTTCCTTTGATGGTTTTACGACAAATAAAAGAGTTTGAGTTTGAGTTTGGGTCATCTTATTCATATTTTGTTGTGTGATTGCCCCTCAAAACGATGGTCTGACAACATCACATAATGGACAGCAAAATCATTCGCAGAAACCCAGACTCTGGCTCACGACCGACAGAGCTGGAGGAAGTTGGTGAAGACCTCACTGTGGCGCCGATGACTCCTCACGGAGTTAAGGGAAGAAGGAAGGATTGCCCCTCTCACCCCCTTCCCCGTCTGTTTCATTCCATTTCTGATTACAACTTTGATAAATCATAGTATAATTAAGCAAATATAAATAATTTGCAAACCGTGAATTTTATACGTCACCACATAAAACAATAGGTCAATTACGCATGATAAATTAAGGGGACGTAGGCTTACACGGTGAAGACGGGGTAAAAAGCCCATGGGCGGGTAAGAAGCCCATGCCAATTATCTCATGAAATAAAGCAAATGCCAGTCAAATTTCATGAGATAATTGGCATGGGTTTTTTACCCCGTCTTCCCCCACACATGTGTTGACTGAAAGTCGTTTTAAGGGGGAGGGGAGTGTGTGTGAGAATAGAGTCGAGAAGTAATGTGGCCTAAAGGTTGTAATGTAGCTTGAATAGGTGGGTCTTGAGAGCTGATTTGAAGCATTGCAAGGACTGGATATGGCGAGTTTCGCGTGGTAGTGAGTTCCAAACTGATGTGGCCAAAAAGGAAAAGGAGCGCTCACCAAACATTTTTGTTCGTGTACTAGGAACACAGAGAATTTTGGAATCTGAAGATGACCGCAATTGCCTTGATGGAGTATAGACAGAAAGCATGTCAGAGATATAGCTACTCTCTTTGACTCTGCCTTTTCCTTTACTTTCTGTCATCTGCTATCTTTCTATCTTATTGGTCCATTCTCCTGCCTTTTTTCTACAAATTCTTACAAATATTTCTTTAGCCGAATTCGGACATGCTGGGCCTAACTATTTCTTAGTTAGGCCCATAACGGCAGCATGACGCATCTACGCTCATATGACAGGAAACTGTCTGAGCGAACAAAGAAGAAGAAGAATACATCCCTTGTATTACATTTTAAAACGACTTTCAGACTAAAATCTGTCACTTTTTTCAACAACAAACGAATATTCTCATCCGAACAAACACTCGCATTCAATAGTAATTATAACAGCATAAACACAACAAAGACAAGCAATTACTCAACTGTCTCTGTTGTTTAAGGGGGGGGGGGGAGGTAACACCATACGCTGGACGACAATGTAGTATGAAATAATAAATCTTACTTGATTTTCCACATATGTGTGAATCTTAACAGAAATTCAACACAACATTAAACACGGCTAAAGTCGGGGCCATTTGGTTGCCATGTGACGTCTGTAGTTTCCAGTCATGGAACCCCACTGTACCGCTTAGTCTTTCAATCTCCAACTAGAAATGCATTGTGACAATGTGACCCGGCCAGAATTATGTCCTCCCACCCCTCCACCCCCACCCCCTCCATCGCTCCCACCCCAAACTTCAAGGTCAAGGTCAGCACAGTTATATTTTAACAGAACCCTCCCTTGCACCGTGATTCACCACCACACAAACTTTGAAGCGATTCTGTTCATTGGTTCATGGGATACAGCTCGGAAATGAAATACACAGCCCAAAGAAGGAAATTTCGGATTTCAAGGCCAAATTTCAAGGTCAAGGTCAGCACATTCACGAATATCGACAGGAACCTTCCTTTTCAAGATGTCTAGCCCTCTGCCAAATTTGATCAAAATCCGTCCAGTAGTTTTTAAGATAATCGATACATAGACACACAGACCCGTCACAGACCTCCGGCCAGGTAACCAGAAGGCAGAGATCAACGTGCATTTTACTCACCCCCTCTCAAATTTTCGCATTGAAAAGTTAACTTTCACTGGTAAGCAATATTCTATCATCTTTGGATAGGGATAGGATCAGCTTAGAATTATTTTAATAAAACTGAAATAAGCAGACTTTGAGATTAACGGTCGTAAACATGAGAGGGGTGTGTGTGTGTGACTAAAGTAGCCTACACTTTTGCCTATTCAGGCTTTTGAAAGAGTGTCCCCCCAACTGTGAGCATTAGCTGGCCTAAGGGGGTGGGGGTGGGGGGGGGGGGGGGGGGGGGGGCTTGTCCAACGTTGTCAAAAAATCCCCTTGAAAGTGAGAATACGAATAAACCCTGTGCTGGGTAAGGAAGGCTTCTTCGCCGCAAGCAAATCCCTTCGGAATAGCAGTTGGTTCCTCTGCTTTCTAGAAGGCATGGTCGGACATGACTGAGTGACACGTACGCGCGCACACACACACACACCGCGCGCGCGCACACGCGCACACACACACACACACACACGTACACACGTAGAAACACACACACACACACACACACACACACACACACACACACACACACACACACACACACACACACACACGCACACGCACACACGCACACGCGCACGCACACGCACACACACACACACACACACACACACACACACGCACGCACGCTTGCCCTATGAAATGACTGTGGTGCAAGAAGACTGTCAAGTCTGACAACACTGGCCTCCAAACAAAAAAGCCTCTAGTTAATAGACTTTACAGTGCACAAACAAAACTCACACCAAGATATAGCACGCGTATATTGAATACTTTAAACAATTACGCCATGATCATGAAACGCATACATATTTTTTCCATCGGTTACACACAAATCCCGGCAATCAAGTATATTAGTCACCCCCTCAAATTTTAGCATTGAAAATGTTCACTGAGAAGCAACATTCTGCAATTGTTGTGAAATGATAGGGATAGGATCTGCCTAAGATTATGTTCACACAACTGAAGAAAAAAAACAGACTTTGAGGTTGAGGGTCTTAAACGTGAAGGGGGTGACTAAAGTGCATCTTTGCCCAAATCTGACCTTTGCTACACAGCCATGTAATGAGGGAATGTGATACATAATATTGCAGCACCTTAATGCGTCACCTGAAAGGAATGTGACATCGTACAGATTTCGGTCACAAAACGTGTGGAATACAACGATACAAGCATTATAAACAGTAGAAGATTTGTTCCCCCATGAGTCAGCAACACGGGCTGTCGAAGACCAAGAAGAATACACTGAAAAACAGTAATTAAACGTGGGGTGACAGCCAGAAGGGGCTATCACAAACTTAATAAAGAATGATGGTTGTACCAAAGATATTCTAAAAGGGTAAGATGGATTACTTAAGAGCTCGGCGAACCGAGCTGATAGAGTTATGGTTAGTGGGGACAGTACACTTTTCACAGTGGAGGCTATCCAAAAACTCAAACTGGAATCTGAACGGAGAATTCAACTGGCATATCGCCGTGTAAAATGTGTCCTGTTTAAAAGGGACATAACCAGTGTTTCTGTCCTCACTACTCATATAGGGAAAAGAAACCGGATGCTTATCTTCCCCTTTAGAATATCTTTGGTAGTACCTTCTGGGTTTCACCCCACGATTTATAGACCCTAAAGGGCCAGCCACACGTCAGCTAAAATCGTACGACTATACGATACGATTCGATCACGTGGTCTCCAAGAACAACATGTGATTCGCGCTTCGAGATCGTGTGATCGAATCGTATCGTATCGTACAGTCCTACGATTTTAGCTGACGTGTGGCTGGCCCTTAAAGACCCACCAGGTCCGTGAGTGAAAATCACGTGTTTTTCACGTGTTTCCCTCTCTCGCTGGTAAGAAATCTTATTTTGACCAAGTGTGGCTCCCATGCAAATTTCCTCATGCACGAAAACGAGACATCACTTTAAAGAGCAGCCTCGATTGCATAATTATGAGGAAAGTCTGTATGTGGGCCACACCGACCCAGAAAAAATCAAGGGATTTAATCCAGCCGGGTCAGTGGGTCTTTAAGGTTTCATCACACACGCACGCACACGCACACACACACACGCACACGCACGCGCACGCACACACACACACACACACACACACACACACACACACACACACACACACACACACACACACACACACAAAACATACACGCAAACATACACGCAAACATACACGCACACACATACACACACACACACACACACACACACACACACACACACACACACACACACACGCACATACACACACACACACACACACACACACACACACACACGCACACGCACGCGCGCACGCACACGCACACACACACACACACACACCAGATAATGAAAGGATAAGCGAAAGAAAGAAGAGGGGGGGGGGGGGGGGGGCTAGGAAAACAAAGGGAAAACAAAGGAAGGAGAAACGAGGAGGAGAAGAAAAGAGGAACAGTCCAGTCGGCAAGTAGAGGGAGACAAATGTAGCGACAATAGACAATGTTTTGGAGAGAAAAACTAGGGGAGAGCACTTTGTGAAAATTAGAGTTGCTTACCTCCATTACTCGGTCAAATACCATAGCAACAATGCAACAATGCCATCGAAGCTTGAAACCGCAGGATGCGAGTCAGCGACTTGCAAACATTTTTTTTTTATAGAAAAAGTAGGGGTGGCCAGTGGCCACAAACTGATAAAACTTGAAAAATGTGACGTAAAAATATAAATTACGTCAATTTTAGAATGACGCATGGTGTTCTAAGTGATGTATGTCTGCTCAAACACACGAGGCGAGAGCTGGGCATCTACCTGATGGTAGAGTAACTTCCCCTGTTTGACCGATTGAATTAGGCAAGATCACTCCCACACACCATGAAATTACTCCCCTTAATTATTACAATTCCTATTAAAAGAACAACATGGAAAAAAGCAGCGAAATCAACAACAACAGTACCAGAAGAAGACAACACAATAATCAACAAGATCAACAATTACATACACACGAATAGGCAAATATACAACAAGATGACCAACAGTAATGAACGATACAGTAATAATCTGAGGGACCCTGATGTTATCTCCGGAGTTTGTTTGTTTTTCCCATAAAAAGCGAATGGATAAGCAACTTTAAAAAAGATGTGCAAGTGATTACAAAACAACAAAACATTAAATTTGATTTTTTTAGACAACATAAGTATACAGAGCAGCGCGTAAACTCGAGTTTGCTCGTGCGAAATAAACAAGGATTTTTTTCAAAAAGAATTATAAACATTATTGTAAGCATACTACGTAATACAATGCCACTATTTTCTCCATGGAATTAGCAAAAAGTAAGACGGATTGTGTGTTTTTTCACTCTCTGAACAAACATTTAGTCACCAAGACTTACTTAAATATTCTAGCACTTAAACTGGGCGTTGTTTTTACTACATTGTGCATTTTCTGACTACTCGTTTTCTTGTTTCGCTGTAAAATCTGACAATCTGAACATTACGAGCCAAAAAACCCACACAAACCCAACAACAACAAACAAAAGTATTGTAAAAACATTAACGTTGACAAAACGTTGAAGATATATTAACAGTAACTGTCAAAACGTTAAAAATGGGTTAAAATTCATAGTATTTTTTTTAAAAACACGATTTACCAATAGGATTGCAACAATAAGCAGTCAATAGTTCAGCGGGGGAAAAGCCACTACATGGAATGATATGAGTTTTGAATTGTCCAAGGATAAAAAGCATAAACCAGTCAAAACATCAAGCAGGATTAACAGAACTCTACCTGTGTTCCCGTGTCAGCAAGTACAGAACAACATCAAAGCAGAGCAAGAGTCTGTCGTTGGTAGGGGAAGACGGGGTAAAAAGCGCATGGGCGGGTAAGAAGCCCACCCCAATTATCTCATGAAATAAAGAAAATTTCAGTCAAATTTGCCCATGAGACGAATGCTAGACATTAACGCTCGTCTCATGGGCAAAATGAGACTGAAATTTGCTTCATTTCATGAGATAATTGGGGTGGGCTTCTTACCCGCCCATGCGCTTTTTACCCCGTCTTCCCCTACTGTGTAAAGCCGGCGACAGACTATGTGACTGCCTCATGTGACTCGATCAGGTCGTGACGTTTCACCTCATTTGCATACCATCCTGCTCGATCGGTCTGACTCAGTCGGCCCCAGTCAGGTGACAGGGCCGAATAGGTCGGGTTCTAAATTTCACTGATCGAGTCTGATCGAGTCAGATGGCTTGTGACCTCTTCTGTGCGGGAAACAAAATTTGGTCAACGTCACGACCTGATCGAGTCATATGAGGCAGTCGCATAGTCTGTCGCCCGCTTAAAACCAAACGATAAAACTGTGCCCTGCCTTAAAGACCCACCAGATCACGTGTCAAAATCACGTGTTTCACGTGTTTTCCCTCTTATAGCTGGTAAGAAATCTTGTTTTGACCAGGTTTGACTCCCATACAAATGCCCCCGAATTCAAAACGAAATATCATTTTAGAGAGCAGCCTCAATTTGAAGTGGGGGAATTTGCATGTGGGTCACAGCTACCCAGAAAAAAACAGGGTACTTAATAATCGTGGTGGGTCAGTGGGTCTTTAAAGCGTTCCTGTTGTTTTCAGTACATAAATATAACCCATATTTAAGGCACTTTACATAGGTTTCTGTATGCGAGGTAGCTTCCACTGAGGTCCGTGACTCACCGCGTCCCAAACACAACTCAAGTAATTTCATGCGCGCACGCACACACACGCACACACACGCACACACACACACACATACACACACACACACACGCGTGCGCACGCGCGCGCACACGCGCGCGCACGCGCACGCACACGCACGCGCACGCACGCACGCACGCACGCACACACACACACACACACACACACACACACACACACACACATGCACACACACACACACACTACAGATGACCTGCACTGTCTCGCTTAAAATTAAGAAATATCATCAATAAAGAAATCATTGTTTGTTGAACCCCTGTGTTGGTTCGGCAGGTTCAAGCAGCTGTGACGCAATATGGAGTGCACACAGTGTAAAAGAATGAATAATCATCCTTGCCATACACAAAAACCATGTCTTTTTAACACTGTGACATGCAGACAATTGGGAGTTCTCTTGATTGGTACATGTTAGTGTAGCATGCACAAAGGCCTTCATCTTCCATAGGAAGACTTCATAGTTCTAAAATATCGCTGTCAAACGTCCAACTAAAGGTTAGTACGCACAAAGGCCTTCATCGTCCATAGGAAGACTTCGTAGTTCTTTAATATCGCTGTCAAACGTCCGACTAAAATACAGAGTAAAGACAATCCAACGACTGTTATGTAAGAATAAGTAGCACTAGTCATGAAGACGTCTTCTTAGATCTGAGGACGTTTCAGTAGTCAGCAATGTCACACTGTTTCAACAAAGTAAAGATAATAATGAAGATTTTCCAATGAGTCTCAAGGCATCCCAACGATATCAATAAACCCGCAATAAAGAAGTTCAAAAGAGTCAAGGTGGCCCGTCACCGTATTGCCTTGAAGATAACAAAACAACAAAAGCTTATTTTTCATCGACCCAGCACCAGAACAACTTGTCCCTAAGGGCTTTCCGCCATGAGGACGTAAAACCTCCACTCAACAACAACTGAGTCTGTCTCGGGGTTTGAGAGCTCCAGTGAGATTTCCTAATCATTGATTAAGATGTCCTAGCAAGATCACATCAGCAATCATACTATCTTAATTAAAGGTTCCTGAGATAACAATGTGTCAGCAAATTTAATAATGTATCGATGATGGAAGAAGGCCAATAAGTGAGGTTCAACAGTTTACACATCATTGTGGCTACTGATTTCGGAACAAGGTCCTTCATTTCTCAGTTTAGAAAACATGCCCAAATTTTTAAAAATGTCCCATGTGACGATAGCCAAGGAGACATCCAAACAAGAGCATGTTTCTTTCCCTTAATCATGCCTCATGCTGTTTAATGTTTTGTCTTGGCAGCCCCAGACAACCTGTCAGTTGTCTCTCACGTTCAAGCCATATACCGTAAAAGACCAAAGGAAATTCAGAGGGCTCTCTCCAAAATTCAATAAATATACTGGCACTTGTAGTGGTGAGCAGCATGAGCATATATAAGCTTAGTCCTGCTGTCTGAACATCTAATCTTCAGTGTCTTGATCAACAGAATTCGTGTATCTGGTAACACAATTTATACGAACGCGCGGGTTATCGTGAGAATAGCTGAAAAGTTTGTAAGCAAGATATTATCACTTTCACGCATCTTTTTTTTTATAGAGATTATGCCAACAACAACTGATGAAACAACACATCCACTTCATGATATTTCATTGCAATGTTGGCAAGGCTATCATTAAATTAACTGTTTGAACAAATTGATTCAATTTAACAGTAGTGTAGTTTAATAAGTTTTATACATGGAAAAAGTTCTGTTTCCTATTAGCATTTAAAAAAAATGAAATGTCAATCTAAAAAAAAACACCTCTCTCTCTCTCTCTCTCTCTCTCTCTCTCTCTCTCTCTCTCTCTCTCTCTCTCTCTCTCTCTCAGAATATTGTTCCACCTGATCTTAAATCAGCAAAAGTTATACCATTGCCTAAAAGTAAAGATATTTCTGACTTGAATAATTTTAGGCCAATCTCTCTTCTTTCAGTTCTGTCTAAACCACTAGAAAAACATATTCATACACATCTAATGCAATATTTAGAAGATAATAATTTGTTTCACCCCTTACAATCTGGCTTTCGACATCACCATTCCTGTCAAACTGCCCTAGTCCACCTATGTGACACATGGCTTTCAGCAATCAACCAAGGCAAAATGACAGGCTCTGTATTCCTAGACTTTAAGAAAGCGTTTGATTTTGTGAATCATGAAATATTACTTTAAAAAACTGGCGCTATATTTACGAGACGAAAACACGATCTCTTTCTTTGCATCTTATCTTACTAATAGAACACAGTTTGTTTTTAGTAATGGCACAAACTCGTGCACTGAGATCATAAAGGCTGGTGTACCCCAAGGATCAGTCTTAGGGCCTCTTCTATTCTGCCTATTCATTAATGATCTACCTTTATCAATATCGGCTGACTCTGTCTCGTGTGATCTTTTTGCTGATGACACCTCTCTCCATTCTAGTGCATCAAACCTGTCTTCGATTCAAACCTCTCTTCAGTCAGCTTTGCATGATGTTTCTGATTGGTGTTACCAAAACCTTATGGTCCTCAATCCTAAAAAACCCAAAAGCATGTTAATTACCTCAAGACAAAAACATCAAATAGAACCTCTAATTTTAAATGTTCATATTAATGACAATGCCATAGACCAAGTACGCGAGCACCGAGTCCTAGGAGTGATACTAGATGACGAACTAAAATGGCAACTCCATATTGAAAAGATGACACATAAACTTGCTCGCAGCTTATTCCTACTAAAATAACTTACACCCTTCATAGATATAGACGCACGCACGATGTTTTTTCATGCCCACTGTCTCTCCCACATTAATTACGCATCTGTAGTCTGGGACTCTGCTGCTAATTGTCACCTATTAAAACTCAATTCTATGCACAAAAGGGGAGCTAAAATAATCCTTCCTGATCCTGAACAAGCCCAGTTAAACATACTTCCACTGCAATCACAGCTTAGCTATAATAAAGCCATTCTCATGTACAAAGTACATTATGACTTAGCTCCACAATACCTGAAAAATCTACTTACACAAGCCTCACATCGCTATGGTTCAAGTAACTATATTCTACCACACACAAGAATAGATAAATTCAAGTCAAGTTTTACTTTCTCGGGTTCCTTCATATGGAATTCCCTTCAGTCCGACATTAGATTATGCCCTCTATCTCAACCTTCAAAACGAGTCTCCGAGAGACATTTACATTCGACCCTCCATGATTTTTTTTCTTTTTTTTCCCTTCATATATCCCGATACGCTATATTGCTAATTACGATGTCATGTATTCACATCACTCTGTTTGTTTACTATTCTCCAACAATGTGCTAAAATCAATGTTTAAATTGTCCGCACTTTATTGCTAATTGCTACCGGTTTCATACCATAGGCTGCATTAGTTTGCCCTGTTCTAAAATGTATAGTTCTTTTATACGTGCTTCGACATATATCTGTGCGTATGTGCATGTATTCTTGCGTGTGCCGCGCGCACGTGCAGGTGTGTGCGTGTATGGTTACACGCATGTATGCCCGCACAAGTATTAACAATTATACCTGTGCGTACGTAATTCTATAAATTCGTATTTCAACCTGTCTGTATCATAATACCTGCTTTGCTACCTTTATGTTCAATTATGTATGTGTAATTTTATGCCTTGCCATGTTTGTATTCTATGTTCGTATATGTACAAAGGTGCTACCTTTATGTTCAAATCTGTATGTGTAATATCATGCCTTGCCATGTTTGTATTCTATGTTCGTGTATGTACCAAGGACAGATTGGAAGACTAGGCGTTGCCTAAAATCTTTATCCTTGCAAAATAAAGTTCAAGTTTTCAAGTTTTCAAGTTTTCTCTCTCTCTCTCTCTTTTTGTTTTGGGCCTGGCTTTCTATCTCCTCCTCCTTCTATTTAAAATGTTCTGCCATTGGAATGTTGTGTTGTAACAATGTTTAGATTTCACATCTAGCTTGTGCCTGGGATTTGATTTAACTTTCTGTTGAACAATAAAAGGCTGAACTGTTAGATGTATAAACAGATACAATTTTTTAATTTATATTAAAATGTTTAAAAACATATAGAAATCAAATATATTTATTCCTTAGTTTAAGTACATAACCTTTTGAGATTATACCAAAAGGCCATCAGACATTTTTCTGGAATAGTATGCCTTCTTTCACTTTCATGAACTCTCAATATCAGACAAATAGTGTAGCAATGGGGTTTTCTCACATTTTTCTGGAATAGTGTGCCTTCTTTCACTTTCATAAACTCTCAATATCAGACAAATAGTGTAGCACTGGGGTTTTCTCACAACTCTGTCTGAAACAACTAGGCTTTTCCACTATGCAAACAAATGCTCGCCCAGCTATCCAGAATAGCAAGCTGTCCCTTTTGCTTGCTATCTGGCATAACTATTCGAAAACGACGCATAAATAAATATGAAGCAGCAGCTATCTATTTCACACAAATTTCACTTTTAGCACTTCTGATATAGACGACTTGGCACTGGCGTACACGAAGTACACATCCCCGCGGTCCGTGAACGCATCAAAGTCGGCGTTGGGCAAAGTGACCATGTGGTGGACGGGCACAAAACGGTCCATTCCTTGCCAGCGGTACATGACGCTCTTGACGCGATCCCCGGAGCCCCCGTTCTGAGCGTTGGACACGAGCAGGTAGTGGTCACCGCCTATCTGCACGTGCTCCCAGTCTATTGCACTGCGCATAGTAGAAATGCATTTAAATTACTATCATTGATAGTAGCAGCAACTTAAGTTAAAGGAGCAACCCATGCATCCATAACATACATAATTATCTCCTTTCTCTCGTCTTCTTACCTAAACCCCTTTCGTCTCTTTGTCACACCATTCTTTATTATGACACAGAATCCAGCCCACCTGTCCGTGGGAATAACTTGGTATTTCTCAAATACTCTTTTATTAGTGTTGAGGCAAACGCAAGCACATAAACCCCCTCCTCCTCCCCCCTCCCCCCCACACACAAATATACCCACACGCTTCTTTCATTAGAATCGCCTTCTTACATAAGTCTTTCCCTCCTGTCTTATCAATTTCCATAAAAGCCATGTACACACACCTATTCTTCCACTCTCTCACGCATATCTTTATCGTTTAAAAATTCGGGACTGTCCTGGTATTGCAGTATCTCCTGGATCGTTCCACCATCTTTATATCTATTATATATATATATATATATATAGAGAGAGAGAGAGAGAGAGAGAGAGAGAGAATTAATGTCCCACATGTGCCTGTTCCAGGCCGGAGGACGTTAATCGGATTTTCTTCATGTACACACCTGTAAGTGGGGATGACTTGGTATTTCTCGAACACTCTCTTGGCAGTGTTGAGGCGATAGATGGTGGAGTTGGTGGCGTAGTTATCGATGTCCTGGTAGTTCTGGGACCCGTAGTTGTAGGCATTGGCCACTGCCAGGTACGCTTCCTTCCCGATGGTAAAGAATTCCCAGTCTGTGGCGCCATTCGTCTGAAGAAGTTATTTCAGAATCATAATGTTTATTGTTGGCTTTACGTCCGTGCACAAAGTGAGTCAATCATAATCCCGTAGTCATTTATGTCTTTATGTATCTCTGATTGTCTCTCCCTTTGGGTGTATCGTGCGCGTGCGCGCGCGCACGTGTGTGAACCTGTCTCTGTGTGTTTGTGCGCGTGACTTTATCAATTCTAAGCAAATCAGCGTTTCTTATATGATGTATGTGTGCGTCTATGCTTGCATGTATGGAGTGCGTGTGCGTACATTGTGTGTGCATGCGTGTATGAGTATGAAAATGAAGGAATGATTACATGTATGTGAGTGTGTGTGACGTGAGTGTTTTGGTGATGTGCGTATACATCAAACATCATGAGTGTATGCACGCACGTGTGCGCTTGTGCGTGATGCGCCATTCGAATGTGTGAGCGCGCGCACACACGCGTGTGCTTGTGTGCCTGCGTGTGTGTTCGTATACCTATGTGTAAAAGTGAGTGTGTGTAGCTATGTTATGTGTGTAAGCATGTATACCTGTACATGCATGTATGTGCGTACGAATGCGATGTGTGTCAGAATTCGCATGTGTGTGTTTGTGCTTGCGTACGTGCGCAGGGCGCTCATGACTGTGTGTCTTTGCACGCATATGTAGGCCTATATGTTTGAATATATGCACATTCATTCAAATTGATTCAAACAAAGTGTACCGCCAACGTCGCATTTTTGCACCACAATGATTTAACACCCATGTCACTAAAAGGCATCAAATCAGGGTCTGTTATCCAAAGACCCTGTCCTCTTAATTTTGGGATGTAAGGATAGGCCTTACTTTAAATATGTCACACAGGAATCCCCAGTATTGCATACTTTTTTTTTCTCTACCCAGGTAAATGTGATGGAATTTATTTGCTGAAAAATGGCTGGCGGAGAAAGGGTTATCAAATCCACGCTACAGAATACACCGTTTGTTTCATGAGCACAACAAGATATAATTCAGCATCCTACCTCCATGGTCTGGAACTGCACGAAGACGCCTCCCTGGAAGAAATACAGAGCGGAATGGATGAGGGTGGAGCGGCCATCAAAGGCGTTGGCCACTGCCAGAAAGTGGAACCCGTCCACAGTGAAGTGGGTCCAGTCGTAGGCCCCCACCGTCATGATCCGCTGGTGCTCTGCGAACTGTCTGGAATCTTCTTCCCACTTGTAGATCACCGAGTCGATCATGTTTTTGTCTTCTGGGTAACAAAAAAAGGGGGGGGGGGAGAAGACAGAAATGTTTTGTTGAAATATATTTTTTATGAGGTCTGTATTACATAAACAACATAACAATAAAAATCAGCAGCATCGAGCTAAAAGCTTACAATATTATTGTGCTATTTCAGTTTTTGCTCTTTCAAAATAGTTATATTTTGGTTGAAATATATTTGCATGAGGTCTGCATTACATATAACAATAAGAATCAGCAGCATCGAGCTAAAAGCTTATATTGTGCTCGTTCAGTTTTTGCTGTTTCAAAATAGTTATGGTTCAACGAAAAGACATCTGTTCAAATATAGAGTGATCCCAGCCACCTTCTTCTTGGCTTCTGTCCACATCAACTAGGCCTAGCTGTATGGATTTTTACCTTCTCCCTTTACCCTCCTGCCTTTTTTCTACTATTTAAATATCGACCTCCTCCGAAATCGGAATGTGTTGGCTGCGTGCAGCGAGGATGCCAGTGAAAACTGAAAACCAGACACATGTGTACCTTCCCATTATGGCCATATGGCCTGGGAACGCAGAAGAAAAAGAAGAAGAAATATCGACAATGCTGTTCATTATATAAAAAGATATTGTACTACCCACACCGCCAATAACTGCAGCAGAATCTTCAACGTGATGACGTTGGCTGTACAACGAGAAGAAGAAGAAGAAGAAAGGAGTGAAGGGAAAGAGGGAAGGAGTAATGAAGGGGGGGGGGGGAGAGAAGGAGGAGAGTGAGCCTGTCCTCGCTCACCAAATGCCTTCTATTCCGCAGCATCTATGCAAAATGGAGTTCAATCTACCAAGAGAGATTCAAAAATACAACCACGAGACGGTTGTTGACGATGGTGTCCACAATCGAAAGGGTCAGCTCAGGGATTCTGTCACTTTACATTTGAATGTCATGGTTGCTCGCTCTCTCTGTCTCTCTCTCTCTCTCTCTCTCTCTCTCTCTCTCTCTCTCTCTCTCTCTCTCTCTCTCTCTCTCTCTCTCTCTCTCTCTCTCTCTCTCTCTCTCTCTCTCTCTCTCTCTCTCTCTCTCTCTCTCTCTCTCGCATACACACGCATGCACATCGACCCAACAACCCCACACTAATAAAACAACACACGCACACGCACACGCGCGCACACGCACACGCACACGCACACACACACACACACACACACATACACACACACACACACCACTAGCATTAAAACTAAACAGCAAAACAACCACCACCGACTTTTGTGCAACTAGCCCCCAGTAGTAAAGCTCACCACCCCATCCCACCGCCCAACCCCACTCCAATTCCCCCCAAGTCCCCTAAACAGGGTTGGGTTTACTAGGTCTAGTCGTGGGCATGGACACTACATTGAGTGTAAATATAGGATCCGTGTCGTGGGTTAATGTAAGTCTCGTAAAAAAAAAAGCAGGAGCAGGGGAGCCTTCCCTGGCATCGGACCACCCAGCACAGCGGTTGTTGAGTACACAGTTCATGGCCCAGTAAACGCGTTGCAAGAGACCCGGCGGAGTGATTGTGGCCTCTTGTCG
>CM065680.1:26342952-26350452 GCA_017654935.2 Phymorhynchus buccinoides
GGTCTAATTTCTCCAGATAACGGTCGCCGCGCGAATAACTGTTACGCCAAAAGGGGTATGAGAAAGACCCTAAACGTTTGCTAAGTTAAGATAACTCTTTAAACTTACTCTTCACTTTTGGGAGATAAAAAAAGGGTTGCTATCAAAAGGGAGATAAATCATACCTCTCTGTCAGTTTGTACCAAGATTTCGATTTCATCCACGTCTATTTGTGTACAGAAAATTAAATTTGGAGTATTTTATGCCATCTAACATGATGAAAAATTCAGAAAGAGCACTCCAAAACACTTTCGTTCGTTTAATTTGCTAAAAATCATCCCGTATTTTTTCGTGATAGACTAAAGAATAATTGCTGTAACCAGATTGTTGTTTTGGTCTTCCATTTTTAAAGTTAAAGTCACGTTTCACGCGAGATATATAAAAAAGCTGGAAGTATTGACATTTCCCATGATCCTTCAAATAGTTTGTCGCTTGTTACCTCGATGGCAGCCACAAAACGTTTGCGGCAAACGTCGGCAAAAGAGGTGTTTCTTAGTTCCGTTTTTGCCGATTTGCGCTAACGCTGCGTAACGTTAGCCCTTGTGAAACGGCCCCCAGATGAAGAGTCGAAACATTATGTGTTTCCCCCACTTCAGGTATCTTTCTTTTTCTTCTTTTTTTGTTTTACCTATTCTAAAAGGTACATCAGCCACTATGTGTCATTCTTGTGAGCCACGATTGCTTTTAGTTTCCGTTTTTGCTTGGTTTGGTATCATTTCTAGTCACAGAGACCCATCTCTCTGATATTCGAGCTGATTCCACATTCTTTTGTGTTCCCAGGCCAAAAATGGTCATTGTGGGTTTAAATATGCAATGTGTTTGGTTTTCAGTTTTCTCTGGTCTCCTCGCTGCATTCAGACATGGCGAGTGTTGCCGCTAGAGCAGTGCCATCTATTTCAGCTTTATCATCTTACCTTTGGCATGGTTAGCGATGGCCAGATAGTATTGGTCCTCAACAGTGAAGAACTCCATGTTCAGAATGACCCCACATGGAGAGCGCGTCGCCGCTAGAACGGCGCCACCCATTTTATCTTTAGCATCTTACCTTTAGCGAGGCCAGCGATGGCCGGATAGTGATTGTCCTCAATGGTGAAGAACTCCATGTCTGGAATGACCCCACATGGAGAGCGCGTCGCCGATATAGCAGTGCCACCTATTTTAGCGTTACCACCTTACCTTCGGCTTGGTTGGCGACGGCCAGATAGTGATGGTTCTGGAAAGTGAACAACTTCATGTCCAGAAAGACCCCACATGGAGAGCGCGTCGCCGGTAGAGCAACGCCACCCATTTTAGCATATTATCTTTGGCATGGTTGGCTATGGTCATATAGTGCTGATCGTCAATGGTAAAGAACTCCATGTCCAGAATGACCCCACATGGAGAGCGCGTCGCCGCTATAGCAGTGCCACATATTTTAGCGTTGCCACCTTACCTTCGGCATAGTTAGCGACGGCCAGATAGCATTGGTCCTGGATAGTGAAGAACTCCATGTTCGGAATGACCCCACATGGAGAGCGCGTCGCCGATAGAGCAGCGCCACCCATTTTAGCATCTTACCTTTGGCATGGTTGGCGACGGCGAGGTAGTGCTGGTCCTCAATGGTGAAGAACTCCATGTCCGGAATGACCCCACATGGAGAGCGCGTCGCCGCTATAGCAGTGCCACATATTTTAGCGTTGCCACCTTACCTTCGGCATAGTTAGCGACGGCCAGATAGCATTGGTCCTGGATAGTGAAGAACTCCATGTTCGGAATGACCCCACATGGAGAGCGCGTCGCCGATAGAGCAGCGCCACCCATTTTAGCATCTTACCTTTGGCATGGTTGGCGACGGCGAGGTAGTGCTGGTCCTCAATGGTGAAGAACTCCATGTCCGGAATGACCCCACATGGAGAGCGCGTCGCCGCTATAGCAGTGCCACATATTTTAGCGTTGCCACCTTACCTTCGGCATAGTTAGCGACGGCCAGATAGCATTGGTCCTGGATAGTGAAGAACTCCATGTTCGGAATGACCCCACATGGAGAGCGCGTCGCCGATAGAGCAGCGCCACCCATTTTAGCATCTTACCTTTGGCATGGTTGGCGACGGCGAGGTAGTGCTGGTCCTGGATAGTGAAGAACTCCATGTCCGGAATGACCCCACATGGAGAGAGCCTCGCCGCTATGTGCCAACCATTTTAGCATCTTACCTTCAGCATGGTTGGCGACAGCGAGGTAGTGTTCATCCTCAATGGTGAAGAACTCCATGTCCGGAATGACCCCACATGGAGAGAGCGTCGCCGATAGAGCAGCGCCACCCATTTTAGCATCTTACCTTCAGCATGGTTGGCGACAGCGAGGTAGTGCTGGTCCTCAACAGTGAAGAACTCCATGTCTGGAATGACCCCACATGGAGAGCGCGTCGCCGCTAGAGCAGCGCCACCCATTTTAGCATCTTACCTTTGGCATGGTTGGCGACAGCCAGGAGGCATTGGTCCTCAATGGTGAAGAACTCCATGTCCGGAATGACCCCATATGGAGAGCGCGTCGCCGCTAGAGCAACACCACCCATTTTAGCATCTTACCTTCAGCATGGTTGGCGACAGCGAGGTAGTGCTGGTCCTCAATGGTGAAGAACTCCATGTCGCGGGCCGTCCAGGTGGGCAGCTGCTGGTAGGCCTGGAACTTGCGGCGCCTCCTCCTCCACCTGAAGACGGTGCTGTTGGTGGGGCTGCTGGTGGACCTCCCATAGTTGGCCACTGCAAGGAAAAACTGGAACATGGAGTGCACGGCTTTTATTTTCCTGTCTCCTTTCATCGGCGTTCCCCCTTTGTATTTAGGGGGGGTTCATGTATACTGCTAAACAAAAGTTAAGGACCACCTCTTTAAATTGGCGTTGTTGTTTGTTGAAATATTGTTTAAAAACTAATGTGAAAAATATAATAAAACGAGACGCTTTTGTTTCATAATAAGTGTTATTAGATATCACACAAATATGAAATGATTAGGTTGAGCCATAATTGTTTTAGTTTTTATTGTTTCCTTCGTTTGAGAATATACTGAGTTTAAAAGAATGAGATTATTTCAACATCTGTGTGCATTCATTCATATTCATTTATGATACACACACACAAAAATGAATAAAATTTGCTATAACTAATAGACTTGAATAAAAAAATAGATTCTTTATGAAAAGACACGCACTCACAGACAAAACATAATTCTGTCAAAACCAACAACTGCAAAATATAGTTCTTTCGTCTGTCAATTTCAAAACTGATGAGTTTTAGAGATGATCAGATCTATAGTACATGTACACGTCATGCCAAATGCGTGAAATTGCACATTTCATGAAATGAGCAAAATGCTTTGTCTAGTTCGTGAAATAGCCAATTTAAAACTTGATATTTAGAAAAGCACTATGAATGAACAAATATTTTTCGTTCATAAACACACCGAGATCAAGAAATGGTTCAAACAAAGAGAAATCACACCTGTAGTCTAGATGTAGAATGGGGGTGAACATGGAATGTAGAAAAATGTGCTACTGTTGAATCAACCTGAACTAATTCCTATGTGGATGGGAATTGATAAAACTTGATGTACATTGTCCGTTTCATGAACTGGGCAAATCATTTTGCCCATTTCATGACACAGGCAATTTCACGGATTTTTGATCTATTATTCAGCGCAATACCATTATTTGTTCACCATCTCTTACTTCTTGTAAGGAACTTGTCTTTAACAAGCCACCTGGTTACCATCTCAAGTCATGCTAGGGAAATTTACATGATAAACTATGCACACATTAACATTTTTTTAAAGAGACAAATACGCAATAAAGCACGCGCACGCACATAACACTCCACCCCTCCCTCACCCACTCCCACCCCTCCACCTCCTTCCACACACAACAAACCTCTCATTCACCCTCTCTCACCTGGTTCTTGATTTCAAAGAATTCCCAGGATTGTGCCGCCTGGGTCTGTAGTCTCTGGTACACCTGGAAGCGTCCGTTGATCCATTTGAACAGCAGGGACACGCTGGTTCCGGGGGCCGCCGCGGGGTCTACCGTGGCCGCGTTAGCGAAGGCGGCGAATCTGCCTTCTCCTGGGATGGTAAAGATTTCCACGTCTAAGGATTCAGATTCTGTGTCCAGCTGCTGGTACGCTTCGATGTAGTCCACTCGACGTCGTTCTGAAAGGTGAAACAAAATATGGCAAGGCATATGATAAAAACAAACACTTCCAGTTCTGAAGTTGAGAGAGAGAGAGAGAGAGAGAGAGAGAGAGAGAGAGAGAGAGAGAGAGAGAGAGAGAGAGAGAGAGAGAGAGAGAGAGAACCAGATAGACAAACACAGAGAGACAGAGAGACAGGCACAGAGAGACAAACAGACAGACAAACAGACAGACAGACAGGTAGAGAGACAGACAGACAGACACGTCTGTGTGTCCTTGCGTGCGTGAGAATGTGTGTGAAAGGGGAGGAGTTGAGGGGTCATTATGTACTGACCAGTGTTGACGGCCACGTGTCTCCACACGCCGTTGACGCAGACCTTGAGCTGGTTGCTGTGAACGTCGAAGGCGATGTTGCCCACATCCGTCCACTCACACTGCGCGCTGCCGTAGTGGAATGGTGCCAAGGGTCTGTAGCCTGAAAGAAACAGAATGACAATACGGGTTTGAGATATTGCACCGATGTTGGTCTACCATGGGGCTTATTCTGGGTTATGTCTTTAGGTATTAGGTATAAGGTACTTTATAGTCACAGAGGCATCTCTGTGAAATTCGGGTTGCTCCCACCTGGAGAGCGCGTCGCAGCCATAGGCGCGCCACCCATTTTGTTGTTGTTGCTGCATGTGCTACCAATGGTTGTGGCACCAATGGTATGTGGTTCCAGTTGCATTTTTCCACTCAATTTTATATGAACATTATGTACCATCATGTAGGCCTAGCAACAATATAGAACGGAAAAAGAAACAAACTAGTAAACAAAGTTATCCGAGGCATTTGCCAGAAGGTACTGTAAGCTTTCTTATTCCTTTCGTGATACAATGTAGTAGGTCTACCTCCTGGTACATACCCCCTTGTTATGATTTGCCTTTCAAAACAACGCACACAATCAGTCTGTTGCACAAGTCAGAAAATAAGCAAAACCTTTGACAATTTTTGTTTTCAACTTAAAACCTGAACAAGTGTTTTGAGTTTACACCATTTATTTTAACAATGCACTGATATTTTAACAACAATATCAAAAGCAATGACGGCAACAACGACGAGATAATAATGATAGTGGTGGTCGATGATAATGATGAGCAGGGTGACGAGGATGACGACGACGACGACGATGCTGCTGCTGCTGCTGCTGCTGATGATGATGATGATAATCATGACGATGATGATGATGATGATGATGATGATGATGATGATGATGATGACGACACCAACGACGACGACGACGATTATGATGATGACGATGGCGATGACGACGACGACGACGACGATGATGATGATGATGATGATGACGATTACGACGATGACGATGATGATGATGATGATGATGATGGATGATGATGATGATGATGATGATGATGACGACGACGGTGTAATCACCAGGGAATGTGGAGATGTAGTTGTCCAGTCCCTCATATACACGGACTCTGGGGGGACAGGCACTCCGCGAGGCATCTCCTCCAGATACCAGTATCACATCCTTCAAGAGACCCTGAACAACACAGAGCGTACAATAACGAGATTAACAGAGACACCGACACTTCTTCTTCTTCTTCTTCTTCATCTTCTACTTATTCTTCCTTCTCCGCCTCCTCTTCCTCCTTTCTTCTTTTTTTCTTCTCCCTATTTCCTTCTGTTTCTTTTATTTCTTTTTCTACATCGGTGTCAGTATAAAGTAGCGTGCATCATAACCGCCGCATTAACATAGGCACTCATGCACATTAAAGTGTAGCATTCTTCTTGATTCAATGTTCTGATACACATTCACATACACGCATGCGCGCGCATGCACACACGCGTACATGCACACACATACATAGACTACAGTCTATATGCAAAAGGGCCAGTATTTCTTGCACCTGTCGATTTCTTTTTCGTAATTTATTTTCTGCTGAAAACCCGATTTTATGCATACAAAAAACCCACAACAAAAACAAACAAACATCAAAACATGTCACATAGCATGATTTTGTATGTTTATATTTTACTGACCTCTTTAGTATTCTTGTAATCTTGATAGCAGCTAACGAAATCTTCCAATCCCTGGCCCAACTGGGGTAAAAGGATAGTAAAATCGTGATTCTTGAATCTTAATCGATCTCACCTGGAAAACAGTCCGTGATTTCTTGCACCTGCCGATGGAGAAGGAGGTGTTGGCGAGGGGAAGGAAGTTGGGGAAAGGGGTTCGAACCAGGCGCCGTTTTTTGGGCCCACAGTCCACGCTCATCTCCAGAGTGTCTGCCGCCATGCTGAACCCGTACGTGTGCCAGTCCTTGTCTCTGCAGGAAATATAGTATTCTATGTCAGGATGCCGGAATGTTAATCCATGTTGTTATGTCCATTGATTGATCTGTAACGAAGCTTAATCTAGCGATTCGTCAGCCAAAGTTTACCATTAAACTTACCCAGGTAATAGATTTCGTCTGCAATATTGGGGATTCCTCTGTGACATGCATATAATAGGGCCTATCCTTACCTCTCAGAATTAAGAACATAAGGTCACTGTATACCAGACCCTCATTTGATGCTTTTTAGTGACATGGGTGTTAAATCATTGTGGTGCCAAGAGGCTTCGTGGCACATTCCGTCGGAGATCTGAGTTTAATCAGTTCCTTCATTCTAGACGTAGGGGAAGACGGGGTAAAAAGCGCATGGGCGGGTAAGACGCCCACCCCAATTATCTCATGAAATGAAGCAAATTTCAGTCTCATTTTGCCCATGAGACGAGCGTTAATGTCTAGCATTCGTCTCATGGGCAAAAATGACTGAAATTTTCTTTATTTCATGAGATAATTGGGGTGGGCTTCTTACCCGCCCATGCGCTTTTTACCCCGTCTTCCCCTAGGCATGGTTTGCTCAGTGGTTGTTGGACGGAATCACAATCTGCCTTTTGGACAAATGGCCACGAATCAATGACAAGATGTAATGAATTCAATTTTGGGTCAATGTATATGTATGTATCTGCCTGCCACGTTG
Source organism: Phymorhynchus buccinoides (assembly GCA_017654935.2). NCBI lineage: Eukaryota > Metazoa > Mollusca > Gastropoda > Neogastropoda > Raphitomidae > Phymorhynchus > Phymorhynchus buccinoides. Next base: position 26,350,180 of record CM065680.1, read on the forward strand.
AATACAATTCGTTTAGTTTGCATAATGAGTCAAACATAGAATAAAGGAATGAGGGGGGGGGGGGGGGGGGGGGGGGGGGGGGGGGCCTTTTAGCAGTGTCCTGACTTACTTAAAGTGACACTCATTCATTGAAATAATAAGTTATTAAAAATGTATCATTTGAAATAATTTCATTCTTCATACATCAAAGAAGAAGAAGAAGAAGAAGAAGAAGAAGAAGAAGAAGAAGAAGAAGAAGAAGAAGAAGAAGAAAGAAACAAAGACGGGGAATTG
>CM065680.1:26350952-26372679 GCA_017654935.2 Phymorhynchus buccinoides
ATGAACATTCTTCGCCTCATTTTGTCTTGCAGAACATTAGCATCACTTTTCATCAATGACAGTCCCAAGAAAGTCACAAAAACTTTGCAAAGACAATCATATAAATAGTATTTTGATCCCCATCACCATAGATCGAAATCTAAAAAGAAACGCGATTGCCGGGTTGCAAATGGAAAGTGTTGTTCATGAAAAACAATGTAACTTTAGCGATAAATAGGCCTACGTTTGTCCAGAACTTTGCAGAAAGAAGTTGGGGACATGAAGGATTTACAAATCTTTGGATCGCAACAGAAAGGTGCAGAGCATATTCGCAGTCGCAAGTCAAATTGGCTTAATTGTAGGCCTGAATAAGCACCATTACAACGGGAGGCCTACATCAAATAAAATCGCACATTTCGTCTGTTCCCATGAGGGCCTATGTTTCAATGTAGAGAAAAAAAAGTAACAAAAAGTCGTTAGAGGTATATTGGCATTCATTGAGAGCTCTCAGTCTTGGCCTGTTGGTAATGAAAACGTGAAAGTCCTTCATTAAGTAAAGAAGTAGGCCTAAATTAGTCCACAACTACCTTTAACTCCTCAAAGGTGCAAGCGTTGGAGTGGTTAAGATGCGCGTCATCACTAGTCATAGCGGTCCTAGCACTAGGGAGAGTGGATAGCGATCTTCCACCCAGCCTGGTGTTATCCGGACACAAGCACCGGAATCGCCTCCTGACCATGAAGAGAAAGGTGTGGCGAAAGCTGCTCCACATCAGGCAGTAGAACAAGAAGTTAACGGCAGTGCTGAGGACGATTAGAGTGTCCGCGGCCACTGCTGCGGTGATGTCCCTCTCCGGGTTGAACACTTCAGCGCGCGAGAGACGCACGATAAAGAGGATGCTTGGAGCCAGCATGCACACGACGTACCAGGCGCAGATCCCGATCACAAACGCTGCCAGGTGATTGGCCGAGGACTCAGCCTGGGCGGACGTGTTCATGGATATGGTCCGCCTGCTTTGTTTGAAACGCCCAAGCGAGTGGATCAGAACGACGTTGGCGACGAAGATGCAGAAGAAAGGGATGAGATAGAAGAGGAGGATGGCGATGTACAAAGTGTACACCAAACCGTACGTGGTCAACTCGCGCTTCTCTTTGCACGAGGGCTCGTTGCTGAGGTCAAGGGCAAGGTCAAGCATGAAGGGTATGATCAGGAGGACGCCGACCGTCAAAATGGCCGCCGACCGTTTCAAGGTGCAGCCCACGCTACAGATCTTCTTGGCCAGGAAAGGCCTGGCGATGAAGATGCAGCGCTCTACGCTGATGTCCACCATGGTGTAGCTCACCCCCCACAGCCCGATCCCCCGCAGCACTTGCAGCACGGACACCAGGGCACGTCTGTGGACATTGGACAGCAACAGGATGGCTTGCAGGAGAACGATGGACAAGAACAGCATGTCGTAGATGGACAGCACTGACACCTGGGGATCAGAACCATACAACACACCATCAATGTTACTGCGTGCGCGACAGCAACTGACCTTGCTACTTATGTTTTAATTCTCGTTAAACAAATTAGTTTGATTCAGCGTTATTTCGGTGGCAACCCAGAAATACACATATATTAAAGTTAAAGCGATGTTCTTTGAGTCATAATCACATCCATCCACTTCAGTTTCATTGAAACCCGCCCTGTGAGCAGTTTTGTTCACAGACAGAAAGAAACAGGTGAAGAGACAAAAACAAAAACATAAGCTCCTTATGACTTGAGGCGGTTGAATGCGAACAGACGAAGAAATAGACATACATTTTTTGTGGTTTGGAATTGTAAGGCAGAATGGTAATAGCCCAGGAGAGATCAATGTTATCTACAGCTTACATAGCCGCAGAGAAAAAAACACCCACCTACACCTAACCTGTTGTTTATGTAGCGTATGCTTAATCGTCACGCCTGTACAGCTCAATAATCGGTGTTTGGTCTAAATAATGAATAGTTAGCTCCGGGTTTGGTCGTAGGGCCTACGTGTATTGTGGACTAGGACCGAACAGAATGGTGATAGAATCGATCTGAGCAGAAAATCAATAGGATATTGTTAAACTATCCACCCTTTCTTGTCACTTCCCAGTAAAGAAGACTGAGTGGAAAAAGTTGCTTGTAGGAATGAGGGGGACACACAGATGGCTTAGAGCTTAAAGGTGAAGCGCTATGTAAATTTTCTTTAATAAATATATTTACTGAAATCAAAGAGTTAAGATCAGCCGCCAAGAATTGAGTGAAAATGATGTTTAAAAAACAATTGTGGTTAGCCCAGAGGGAAATACAATTTCAGGTTCTGTTTGTTCAGAAAGGGCACACAAACATGCAAAAGTTAGAATTTTGTTTTAGCTACATTTAGAGATTCATTTCGACATACTACACACAACACACACACACACACACACACACACACACACACACACACACACACACACACACACACACACACACACACACACACACACACACACACACACACACACACACACACACACACACACACACACACACACACACGCGCGCACGCACACACACACACACACACTGCACACTGAGTGATGACCGGTGCTGTCTGTGGCTGGCCACCCTCAAGGAGACAGCGGCCCCCAGGATGCCCAGCACGCTCAGCACCAGCTGCACCACGGCGTTCACCTGCAGTGTCCACGACAGGTAGTCCGTCAGGTGCACGCACAGCCCAAAGCTCCTTACCATCAGGTACTCCAACGACTGGGTCGGCGTGCTGGCGTTGGTCTCACTGCTGATCATGACTAACATCGCGACCATTGGCCTGGTAGTAGGTGATGTGTACTCACAAGATCCAATACCTGAGATGGTAGGAGAAAGATTTCTATAGTGTGGTTTCAGTTAGGGTTCACCCCGCTGAACACAGCTGCTTCCTATGCTACACTGGTCTAACTGGAGATTCTTCTGCGTTCCCAGGCCACGTCTAGATCACCAGAACAGTCCTGAGGGCGAAGTCTGCCGTCTTCAGCGCCTCCCAGAGCTTATCTTGAAGCACCATCCCCTCCGGCCAGATTTGACAACAGATGTCATGATATGTGGGACAATCATGAAGGATGTGCACTGGGGTCTGTATTCCAGTGCCACAAGGGTACTCACTTTGAGTGAGATAGGTTGATCCTGTGTAGTTGTGACAGGAGTTAGCAGTGTCCAGTTCTCAATCTAAACAGAAGGCGGGGTATGGTTACGCGAGATTCAACGCTTGTTGTGACGATAGGAGAAGGATTTCTAGACTGTGCTGTGCCAGTCGGGGTTTACTCCGCTGAAGACCGCTGCTTCCCAGGCTACGTTGTTCTGATATACTGGAGATCTGAAAACACGAGCAAGCTCACACGCCGTTTCACTGGTGGCCACCAGAAAGGTGGGATTTGTTCATGCGAGGTCCAACGCTTGCTGTGACTGTGCTGTGTCGGTCTGGGATTTACTCCGCTGGAGACTGCTACTTCCCAGACTGAATTGGTCTAACTAAGATCTGAAAACGAACAAGCACATACGTCATTACATGCCTAGCATAGACCTAGTTAATTTCTTGTTCAGCCCTTTGCCTCCTTCAGTGGAGGCTTATGCGATCTTTCTTGTCAATGCCTTTGTTTCTTTGTCCTTATTTTGTCTGTCCATACAAAATATTGTGAAACATCAAACAGTATCACTTCAAAATACGTGTATGTTAATTGTTTCTTGAAGCTGATGCATTCCTGGTGCATGACTTGTTCCCGCATTTGGGGACACCCTGTCCCTGCCTTTTAGTTTATTTGTTGTTTTCTTTTGAGTTTGTGTTTGTTTGATTGTGTTATTCATAGTCTGGTTTTAAAGTAATTTTGTGCACGATGAAAAGTCTAATTATAGTTTTAAAGTCATTTGTAAATAGAGTGAAGAACAAGCTGTCTGCGTGTTACTTTTGCTTACTTATTTCTGTTTAAATAGTATACTTGTTTCTGTTGTTGAGCTCTGTTACTCGGCGAACTGCTATATATACAGTAGAATAGTTGTTCTGGAGTTAGGTCGATGTTTTGTTTGGTTTTCCCTTTATCACGTTCTGTCTCGGTAAATGTCATTCTAGGTATTGAGGTGTAGTTTGTACATGTTCCAGTAGGCCTAAGTTGTAGATTATGTTGCCATTCATAATGCTATTCTACTGTGAACAATTCTGATGATTTTAGTCACTGCCATTCTCTATTATGGACACACTTTTTATTATAATGTATGTCAACGAAAATGCTGCTATTACTAGATATGGCAACGATGTTTGTGTGCAATCACTTTGGCAAAGAATATGGTTCAATGTAGTTTATATATGGCCTAATCACAATGTCAACGAATTTTACTGTTGTTTAAGCACACTAGAGAAACAATGCATGGAGTTGTGTTAGCGTTTTTTAATCGTCTGTTTTTCTGTATGATACTGCTGGTCTAATGGCTGGCTCTGCAATGAAGATAATACTGTTCTTATTACAGCTGTTATCCTGATTGTTCCAACCATAGCCTGTGTACATACACAGGCTCTGCTTCCAACCGTGCTTTTGTCCTTGTGCTGAACGATTCTGTACCCTCCGATGCCATAAAGCAGAGAGCGTGCTGATGAAAAGGGTGGTAGCATCGTGATGTTCACCACACACACACTCTCTCTCTCTCTCTCTCTCTCTCTCTCTCTCTCTCTCTCTCTCTCTCTCTCTCTCTCTCTCTCTCTCTCTCTCTCTCTCTCTCTCTCTCTCTCTCTCTCTCTCTGTGTGTTTTTTTACTGCTGTAGCCATGACTATGGCCGCGAGGAAAATCACTTTCATTTATGCATTGTGTGCAAATAATTATACTAGTATATGCAGTTCTCTTACTAGAAAGCACTGACACAATGCAAACCTCCGTCCAGAATCTGTAAGATTCGAGTAAGAATCTGGACAACGTAAGGCTTTTTATATTAGTCATTCTGTTATTTGAACTTTGTAAACTATCTCATTCTGGTTTTGGTTATAATTCTGGGCTGTCTTCCATTTTGTCCCCCCCCCCACCCCATCCCCCTCACATTCTCGCATTGAAAATGTTAACCGAAAAGCAACACTCTCATGAAAATGGTTAAGATTGCCTAGGATGATTTTTTTTATGAAACTGAAAGAAGCAGACTTTGAGGTTAAGGATCACAAACATGAGGGGGTGACTAAGGTACAAGGTTGCCTAATTGTGCTACCTGTAGGCCCTACATTTTAATGATGCAATTTTGTTGACCAAAAGTAACGAAAGCAGGAAGCAATCACGAGGTGATATGAAATGTGCTCAGGAGAATATATCTACCTACGGTCCCTAGTCCCCGCCCCGCCCCCTTTTCTTTAATTACATCTTTATTTCTTTTGATGATCGCTTGACACGTTTAACATTCACATAAAAAATGTTACTATAAATGAAAACCAATCCGACAGTGCAGTAACCAGATAATAATTTGATAAATGAAATCCTTGATTTACGCGAACCAAACAACTCTTAAATCGATTAACCATCTTCTGCATTTAAGCACCATGCATTTCATCTACACACTGCACTGCGAACCATCAAATAGTAAGTTATCAAACCCACTAATACATCAAGCATTCATAGCATAGCATAGCACAGCATGGCATAAAGGTAGGTTAGGCTTTTATTGTTGTAGTCTTTGCCCTCGAAATATGATTCGTGCCTCTTTTTGTTTGATCAGGAGAGACACACGCACACGTACACGCGCACGCACGCACACACACACACACACACATACACACACACACACACACACACACACACACACACACACACACACACACACACACACACACACACACACACACACACACACACACACAGTACAACTTTTGTGTCACCACACACATACACACAGTTGCCTGTAATCCAGTACACATCATGTAAAGTCTCTGCCAATGTCAAGGAAAATTGCAAGCAGTACAAACAAGTAACATGTTTTATTGCAAGGTTTAGCCTACTGGAATGAACATTCTTCGCCTCATTTTGTCTTGCAGAACATTAGCATCACTTTTCATCAATGACAGTCCCGAGAAAGTCACCACATCTTTGCAAAGACAATCATACAAATAGTATATTGATCCCCATCACCATAGATCGAAATCTAAAAAGAAACGCGATTGCCGGGTTGCAAATGGAAAGTGTTGTTCATGAAAAACAATGTAACTTTAGCGATAAATAGGCCTACGTTTGTCCAGAACTTTGCAGAAAGAAGTTGGGGACATGAAGGATTTACAAATCTTTGGATGGCAACAGAAAGGTGCAGAGCATATTCGCAGTTACAAGTCAAATTGGCTTAATTGTAGGCCTGAATAAGCACCATTACAACGGGAGGCCTACTTAAAATAAAATCCCACCTTTCGTCTGTTCCCATGCGCGCCTTTTTTCTGTGTAGAGAAACACAAGTAACAAAACGTCGTTAGAGGTATATTGGCATTCATTGAGAGCTCTCAGTCTTGGCCTGTTGGTAATGAAAACGTGAAAGTCCTTCATTAAGTAAAGAAGTAGGCCTAAATTATTCCACAACTACCTTTAACTCCTCAAAGTTGCAAGCGTTGGAGTGGTTAAGATGCGCGTCATCACTAGTCACAGCGGTCCTAGCACTAGGGAGAGTGGATAGCGATCTTCCACCCAGCCTGGTGTTATCCGGACACAAGCACCGGAATCGCCTCCTGACCATGAAGAGAAAGGTGTGGCGAAAGCTGCTCCACATCAGGCAGTAGAACAAGAAGTTAACGGCAGTGCTGAGGACGATTAGAGTGTCCGCGGTTACTGTTGCGGTGATGTCCCTCTCCGGGTTGAACACTTCAGCGCGCGAGAGACGCACGATGAAGAGGATGCTTGGAGCCAGCATGCACACGACGTACCAGGCGCAGATCCCGATCACAAACGCTGCCAGGTGATTGGCCGAGGACTCAGCCTGGGCGGACGTGTTCATGGATATGGTCCGCCTGCTTTGTTTGAAACGCCAAAGCGAGTGGATCAGAACGACGTTGGCGACGAAGATGCAGAAGAAAGGGATGAGATAGAAGAGGAGGATGGCGATGTACAAAGTGTACACCAAACCGTACGTGGTCAACTCGCGCTTCTCTTTGCACGAGGGCTCGTTGCTGAGGTCAAGGGCAAGGTCAAGCATGAAGGGTATGATCAGGAGGACGCCGACCGTCAAAATGGCCGCCGACCGTTTCAAGGTGCAGCCCACGCTACAGATCTTCTTGGCCAGGAAAGGCCTGGCGATGAAGATGCAGCGCTCTACGCTGATGTCCACCATGGTGTAGCTCACCCCCCACAGCCCGATCCCCCGCAGCACTTGCAGCACGGACACCAGGGCACGTCTGTGGACATTGGACAGCAACAGGATGGCTTGCAGGAGAACGATGGACAAGAACAGCATGTCGTAGATGGACAGCACTGACACCTGGGGATCAGAACCATACAACACACCATCAATGTTACTGCGTGCGCGACAGCAACTGACCTTGCTACTTATGTTTTAATTCTCGTTAAACAAATTAGTTTGATTCAGCGTTATTTCGGTGGCAACCCAGAAATACACATATATTAAAGTTAAAGCGATGTTCTTTGAGTCATACTCACATCCATCCACTTCAGTTTCATTGAGACCCGCCCTGTGAGCAGTTTTGTTCACAGACAGAAAGAAACAGGTGAAGAGACAAAAACAAAAACATAAGCTCCTTATGACTTGAGGCGGTTGAATGCGAACAGACGAAGAAATAGACATACATTTTTTGTGGTTTGGAATTGTAAGGCAGAATGGTAATAGCCCAGGAGAGATCAATGTTATCTACAGCTTACATAGCCGCAGAGAAAAAAACACCCACCTACACCTAACCTTGTTGTTTATGTAGCGTATGCCACAGAATCGTCACGCCTGTACAGCTCAATAATCGGTGTTTGGTCTAAATAATGAATAGTTAGCTCCGGGGACGTAGGGCCTACGTGTATTGTGGACTAGGACCGAACAGAATGGTGATAGAATCGATCTGAGCAGAAAATCAATAGGATATTGTTAAACTATCCACCCTTTCTTGTCACTTCCCAGTAAAGAAGACTGAGTGGAAAAAGTTGCTTGTAGGAATGAGGGGGACACACAGATGGCTTAGAGCTTAAAGGTGAAGCGCTATGTAAATTTTCTTTAATAAATATATTTACTGAAATCAAAGAGTTAAGATCAGCCGCCAAGAATTGAGTGAAAATGATGTTTAAAAAACAATTGTGGTTAGCCCAGAGGGAAATACAATTTCAGGTTCTGTTTGTTCAGAAAGGGCACACAAACATGCAAAAGTTAGAATTTTGTTTTAGCTACATTTAGAGATTCATTTCGAAATACTACAGACACACACACACACACACACACACACACACACACACACACACACACACACACACACACACACACACACACACACACACACACACACACCTGCACACTGAGTGATGACCGGTGCTGTCTGTGGCTGGCCACCCTCAAGGAGACAGCGGCCCCCAGGATGCCCAGCACGCTCAGCACCAGCTGCACCACGGCGTTCATCTGCAGTGTCCACGACAGGTAGTCCGTCAGGTGCACGCACAGCCCAAAGCTCCTTACCATCAGGTACTCCAACGACTGGGTCGGCGTGCTGGCGTTGGTCTCACTGCTGATCATGACTAACATCGCGACCATTGGCCTGGTAGTAGGTGATGTGTACTCACAAGATCCAATACCTGAGATGGTAGGAGAAAGATTTCTATAGTGTGGTTTCAGTTAGGGTTCACCCCGCTGAACACAGCTGCTTCCTATGCTACACTGGTCTAACTGGAGATTCTTCTGCGTTCCCAGGCCACGTCTAGATCACCAGAACAGTCCTGAGGGCGAAGTCTGCCGTCTTCAGCGCCTCCCAGAGCTTATCTTGAAGCACCATCCCCTCCGGCCAGATTTGACAACAGATGTCATGATATGTGGGACAATCATGAAGGATGTGCACTGGGGTCTGTATTCCAGTGCCACAAGGGTACTCACTTTGAGTGAGATAGGTTGATCCTGTGTAGTTGTGACAGGAGTTAGCAGTGTCCAGTTCTCAATCTAAACAGAAGGCGGGGTATGGTTACGCGAGATTCAACGCTTGTTGTGACGATAGGAGAAGGATTTCTAGACTGTGCTGTGCCAGTCGGGGTTTACTCCGCTGAAGACCGCTGCTTCCCAGGCTACGTTGTTCTGATATACTGGAGATCTGAAAACACGAGCAAGCTCACACGCCGTTTCACTGGTGGCCACCAGAAAGGTGGGATTTGTTCATGCGAGGTCCAACGCTTGCTGTGACTGTGCTGTGTCGGTCTGGGATTTACTCCGCTGAAGACTGCTACTTCCCAGACTGAATTGGTCTAACTAAGATCTGAAAACGAACAAGCACATACGTCATTACATGCCTAGCATAGACCTAGTTAATTTCTTGTTCAGCCCTTTGCCTCCTTCAGTGGAGGCTTATGCGATCTTTCTTGTCAATGCCTTTGTTTCTTTGTCCTTATTTTGTCTGTCCATACAAAATATTGTGAAACATCGAACAGTATCTCTTCAAAATACGTGTATGTTAATTGTTTCTTGAAGCTGATGTATCCCAGGTGCATGACTTGTTCCCGCATTTGGGGACACCCTGTCCCTGCCTTTTAGTTTATTTGTTGTTTTCTTTTGAGTTTGTGTTTGTTTGATTGTGTTATTCATAGTCTGGTTTTAAAGTAATTTTCTGCACGATGAAAAGTCTAATTATAGTTTTAAAGTCATTTGTAAATAGAGTGAAGAACAAGCTGTCTGCGTGTTACTTTTGCTTACTTATTTCTGTTTAAATAGTATACTTGTTTCTGTTGTTGAGCTCTGTTACTCGGCGAACTGCTATATATACAGTAGAATAGTTGTTCTGGAGTTAGGTCGATGTTTTGTTTGGTTTTCCCTTTATCACGTTCTGTCTCGGTAAATGTCATTCTAGGTATTGAGGTGTAGTTTGTACATGTTCCAGTAGGCCTAAGTTGTAGATTATGTTGCCATTCATAATGCTATTCTACTGTGAACAATTCTGATGATTTTAGTCACTGCCATTCTCTATTATGGACACACTTTTTATTATAATGTATGTCAACGAAAATGCTGCTATTACTAGATATGGCAACGATGTTTGTGTGCAATCACTTTGGCAAAGAATATGGTTCAATGTAGTTTATATATGGCCTAATCACAATGTCAACGAATTTTACTGTTGTTTAAGCACACTAGAGAAACAATGCATGGAGTTGTGTTAGCGTTTTTTAATCGTCTGTTTTTCTGTATGATACTGCTGGTCTAATGGCTGGCTCTGCAATGAAGATAATACTGTTCTTATTACAGCTGTTATCCTGATTGTTCCAACCATAGCCTGTGTACATACACAGGCTCTGCTTCCAACCGTGCTTTTGTCCTTGTGCTGAACGATTCTGTACCCTCCGATGCCATAAAGCAGAGAGCGTGCTGATGAAAAGGGTGGTAGCATCGTGATGTTCACCACACACACACTCTCTCTCTCTCTCTCTCTCTCTCTCTCTCTCTCTCTCTCTCTCTCTCTCTCTCTCTCTCTCTCTCTCTCTCTCTCTCTCTCTCTCTCTCTCTCTCTCTCTCTCTGTTTTTTTTACTGCTGTAGCCATGACTATGGCCGCGAGGAAAATCACTTTCATTTATGCATTGTGTGCAAATAATTATACTAGTATATGCAGTTCTCTTACTAGAAAGCACTGACACAATGCAAACCTCCGTCCAGAATCTGGACAACGTAAGGCTTTTTATATTAGTCATTCTGTTATTTGAACTTTGTAAACTATCTCATTCTGGTTTTGGTTATAATTCTGGGCTGTCTTCCATTTTGTCCCCCCCCCCACCCCATCCCCCTCACATTCTCGCATTGAAAATGTTAACCGAAAAGCAACACTCTCATGAAAATGGTTAAGATTGCCTAGGATGATTTTTTTATGAAACTGAAAGAAGCAGACTTTGAGGTTAAGGATCACAAACATGAGGGGGTGACTAAGGTACAAGGTTGCCTAATTGTGCTACCTGTAGGCCCTACATTTTAATGATGCAATTTTGTTGACCAAAAGTAACGAAAGCAGGAAGCAATCACGAGGTGATATGAAATGTGCTCAGGAGAATATATCTACCTACGGTCCCTAGTCCTCGCCCCGCCCCCTTTTCTTTAATTACATCTTTATTTCTTTTGATGATCGCTTGACACGTTTAACATTCACATAATTTTTTTTACTATAAATGAAAACCAATCCGACAGTGCAGTAACCAGATAATAATTTGATAAATGAAATCCTTGATTTACGCGAACCAAACAACTCTTAAATCGATTAACCATCTTCTGCATTTAAGCACCATGCATTTCATCTACACACTGCACTGCGAACCATCAAATAGTAAGTTATCAAACCCACTAATACATCAAGCATTCATAGCATAGCATAGCACAGCATGGCATAAAGGTAGGTTAGGCTTTTATTGTTGTAGTATTTGCCCTCGAAATATGACTCGTGCCTCTTTTTGTTTGATCAGGAGAGACACACGCACACGTACACGCGCACGCACGCACACACACACACACACACACACACACACACACACACACACACACACACACACACACACACACACACACACACACACACACACACACACACACACACACACACACACAGTACAACTTTTGTGTCACCACACACATACACACAGTTGCCTGTAATCCAGTACACATCATGTAAAGTCTCTGCCAATGTCAAGGAAAATTGCAAGCAGTACAAACAAGTAACATGTTTTATTGCAAGGTTTAGCCTACTGGAATGAACATTCTTCGCCTCATTTTGTCTTGCAGAACATTAGCATCACTTTTCATCAATGACAGTCCCGAGAAAGTCACCACATCTTTGCAAAGACAATCATACAAATAGTATATTGATCCCCATCACCATAGATCGAAATCTAAAAAGAAACGCGATTGCCGGGTTGCAAATGGAAAGTGTTGTTCATGAAAAACAATGTAACTTTAGCGATAAATAGGCCTACGTTTGTCCAGAACTTTGCAGAAAGAAGTTGGGGACATGAAGGATTTACAAATCTTTGGATCGCAACAGAAAGGTGCAGAGCATATTCGCAGTTACAAGTCAAATTGGCTTAATTGTAGGCCTGAATAAGCACCATTACAACGGGAGGCCTACTTAAAATAAAATCGCACATTTCGTCTGTTCCCATGCGCGCCTTTTTTTTCTGTGTAGAGAAACACAAGTAACAAAACGTCGTTAGAGGTATATTGGCATTCATTGAGAGCTCTCAGTCTTGGCCTGTTGGTAATGAAAACGTGAAAGTCCTTCATTAAGTAAAGAAGTAGGCCTAAATTATTCCACAACTACCTTTAACTCCTCAAAGTTGCAAGCGTTGGAGTGGTTAAGATGCGCGTCATCACTAGTCACAGCGGTCCTAGCACTAGGGAGAGTGGATAGCGATCTTCCACCCAGCCTGGTGTTATCCGGACACAAGCACCGGAATCGCCTCCTGACCATGAAGAGAAAGGTGTGGCGAAAGCTGCTCCACATCAGGCAGTAGAACAAGAAGTTAACGGCAGTGCTGAGGACGATTAGAGTGTCCGCGGCTACTGCTGCGGTGATGTCCCTCTCCGGGTTGAACACTTCAGCGCGCGAGAGACGCACGATAAAGAGGATGCTTGGAGCCAGCATGCACACGACGTACCAGGCGCAGATCCCGATCACAAACGCTGCCAGGTGATTGGCCGAGGACTCAGCCTGGGCGGACGTGTTCATGGATATGGTCCGCCTGCTTTGTTTGAAACGCCAAAGCGAGTGGATCAGAACGACGTTGGCGACGAAGATGCAGAAGAAAGGGATGAGATAGAAGAGGAGGATGGCGATGTACAAAGTGTACACCAAACCGTACGTGGTCAACTCGCGCTTCTCTTTGCACGAGGGCTCGTTGCTGAGGTCAAGGGCAAGGTCAAGCATGAAGGGTATGATCAGGAGGACGCCGACCGTCAAAATGGCCGCCGACCGTTTCAAGGTGCAGCCCACGCTGCAGATCTTCTTGGCCAGGAAAGGCCTGGCGATGAAGATGCAGCGCTCTACGCTGATGTCCACCATGGTGTAGCTCACCCCCCACAGCCCGATCCCCCGCAGCACTTGCAGCACGGACACCAGGGCACGTCTGTGGACATTGGACAGCAACAGGATGGCTTGCAGGAGAACGATGGACAAGAACAGCATGTCGTAGATGGACAGCACTGACACCTGGGGATCAGAACCACACAGCACACCATCAATGTTACTGCGTGCGCGACAGGAATTGACCTTGCTACTTATGTTTTAATTCTCGTTAAACAAATTAGTTTGATTCAGCATTATTTCGGTGGCAACCCAGAAATACACATCTATTAAAGTTAAAGCGATGTTCTTTGAGTCATAATCACATCCATCCACTTCAGTTTCATTGAGCCCGCCCTGTGAGCAGTTTTGTTCACAGACAGAAAGAAACAGGTGAAGAGACAAAAACAAAAACATAAGCTCCTTATGACTTGAGGCGGTTGAATGCGAACAGACGAAGAAATAGACATACATTTTTTGTGGTTTGGAATTGTAAGGCAGAATGGTAATAGCCCAGGAGAGATCAATGTTATCTACAGCTTACATAGCCGCAGAGAAAAAAACACCCACCTACACCTAACCTGTTGTTTATGTAGCGTATGCTTAATCGTCACGCCTGTACAGCTCAATAATCGGTGTTTGGTCTAAATAATGAATAGTTAGCTCCGGGGACGTAGGGCCTACGTGTATTGTGGACTAGGACCGAACAGAATGGTGATAGAATCGATCTGAGCAGAAAATCAATAGGATATTGTTAAACTATTTTTCTTGTCACTTCCCAGTAAAGAAGACTGAGTGGAAAAAGTTGCTTGTAGGAATGAGGGGGACACACAGATGGCTTAGAGCTTAAAGGTGAAGCGCTATGTAAATTTTCTTTAATAAATATATTTACTGAAATCAAAGAGTTAAGATCAGCCGCCAAGAATTGAGTGAAAATGATGTTTAAAAAACAATTGTGGTTAGCCCAGAGGGAAATACAATTTCAGGTTCTGTTTGTTCAGAAAGGGCACACAAACATGCAAAAGTTAGAATTTTGTTTTAGCTACATTTAGAGATTCATTTCGAAATACTACAGAACACACACACACACACACACACACACACACACACACACACACACACACACACACACACACACACACACACACACACACCTGCACACTGAGTGATGACCGGTGCTGTCTGTGGCTGGCCACCCTCAAGGAGACAGCGGCCCCCAGGATGCCCAGCACGCTCAGCACCAGCTGCACCACGGCGTTCACCTGCAGTGTCCACGACAGGTAGTCCGTCAGGTGCACGCACAGCCCAAAGCTCCTTACCATCAGGTACTCCAACGACTGGGTCGGCGTGCTGGCGTTGGTCTCACTGCTGATCATGACTAACATCGCGACCATTGGCCTGGTAGTAGGTGATGTGTACTCACAAGATCCAATACCTGAGATGGTAGGAGAAAGATTTCTATAGTGTGGTTTCAGTTAGGGTTCACCCCGCTGAACACAGCTGCTTCCTATGCTACACTGGTCTAACTGGAGATTCTTCTGCGTTCCCAGGCCACGTCTAGATCACCAGAACAGTTCTGAGGGCGAAGTCTGCCGTCTTCAGCGCCTCCCAGAGCTTATCTTGAAGCACCATCCCCTCCGGCCAGATTTGACAACAGATGTCATGATATGTGGGACAATCATGAAGGATGTGCACTGGGGTCTGTATTCCAGTGCCACAAGGGTACTCACTTTGAGTGAGATAGGTTGATCCTGTGTAGTTGTGACAGGAGTTAGCAGTGTCCAGTTCTCAATCTAAACAGAAGGCGAGGTATGGTTACGCGAGATTCAACGCTTGTTGTGACGATAGGAGAAGGATTTCTAGACAGTGCTGTGCCAGTCGGGGTTTACTCCGCTGAAGGCTGCTGCTTCCCAGGCTACGTTGTTCTGATATACTGGAGATCTGAAAACACGAGCAAGCTCACACGCCGTTTCACTGGTGGCCACCAGAAAGGTGGGATTTGTTCATGCGAGGTCCAACGCTTGCTGTGACTGTGCTGTGTCGGTCTGGGATTTACTCCGCTGGAGACTGCTACTTCCCAGACTGAATTGGTCTAACTAAGATCTGAAAACGAACAAGCACATACGTCATTACATGCCTAGCATAGACCTAGTTAATTTCTTGTTCAGCCCTTTGCCTCCTTCAGTGGAGGCTTATGCGATCTTTCTTGTCAATGCCTTTGTTTCTTTGTCCTTATTTTGTCTGTCCATACAAAATATTGTGAAACATCAAACAGTATCACTTCAAAATACGTGTATGTTAATTGTTTCTTGAAGCTGATGCATTCCTGGTGCATGACTTGTTCCCGCATTTGGGGACACCCTGTCCCTGCCTTTTAGTTTATTTGTTGTTTTCTTTTGAGTTTGTGTTTGTTTGATTGTGTTATTCATAGTCTGGTTTTAAAGTAATTTTGTGCACGATGAAAAGTCTAATTATAGTTTTAAAGTCATTTGTAAATAGAGTGAAGAACAAGCTGTCTGCGTGTTACTTTTGCTTACTTATTTCTGTTTAAATAGTATACTTGTTTCTGTTGTTGAGCTCTGTTACTCGGCGAACTGCTATATATACAGTAGAATAGTTGTTCTGGAGTTAGGTCGATGTTTTGTTTGGTTTTCCCTTTATCACGTTCTGTCTCGGTAAATGTCATTCTAGGTATTGAGGTGTAGTTTGTACATGTTCCAGTAGGCCTAAGTTGTAGATTATGTTGCCATTCATAATGCTATTCTACTGTGAACAATTCTGATGATTTTAGTCACTGCCATTCTCTATTATGGACACACTTTTTATTATAATGTATGTCAACGAAAATGCTGCTATTACTAGATATGGCAACGATGTTTGTGTGCAATCACTTTGGCAAAGAATATGGTTCAATGTAGTTTATATATGGCCTAATCACAATGTCAACGAATTTTACTGTTGTTTAAGCACACTAGAGAAACAATGCATGGAGTTGTGTTAGCGTTTTTTAATCGTCTGTTTTTCTGTATGATACTGCTGGTCTAATGGCTGGCTCTGCAATGAAGATAATACTGTTCTTATTACAGCTGTTATCCTGATTGTTCCAACCATAGCCTGTGTACATACACAGGCTCTGCTTCCAACCGTGCTTTTGTCCTTGTGCTGAACGATTCTGTACCCTCCGATGCCATAAAGCAGAGAGCGTGCTGATGAAAAGGGTGGTAGCATCGTGATGTTCACCACACACACACTCTCTCTCTCTCTCTCTCTCTCTCTCTCTCTCTCTCTCTCTCTCTCTCTCTCTCTCTCTCTCTCTCTCTCTCTCTCTCTCTCTGTTGGTTTTTACTGCTGTAGCCATGACTATGGCCGCGAGGAAAATCACTTTCATTTATGCATTGTGTGCAAATAATTATACTAGTATATGCAGTTCTCTTACTAGAAAGCACTGACACAATGCAAACCTCCGTCCAGAATCTGTAAGATTCGAGTAAGAATCTGGACAACGTAAGGCTTTTTATATTAGTCATTCTGTTATTTGAACTTTGTAAACTATCTCATTCTGGTTTTGGTTATAATTCTGGGCTGTCTTCCATTTTGTCCCCCCCCCCACCCCATCCCCCTCACATTCTCGCATTGAAAATGTTAACCGAAAAGCAACACTCTCATGAAAATGGTTAAGATTTCCTAGGATGATTTTTTTATGAAACTGAAAGAAGCAGACTTTGAGGTTAAGGATCACAAACATGAGGGGGTGACTAAGGTACAAGGTTGCCTAATTGTGCTACCTGTAGGCCCTACATTTTAATGATGCAATTTTGTTGACCAAAAGTAACGAAAGCAGGAAGCAATCACGAGGTGATATGAAATGTGCTCAGGAGAATATATCTACCTACGGTCCCTAGTCCCCGCCCCGCCCCCTTTTCTTTAATTACATCTTTATTTCTTTTGATGATCGCTTGACACGTTTAACATTCACATAAAAAATGTTACTATAAATGAAAACCAATCCGACAGTGCAGTAACCAGATAATAATTTGATAAATGAAATCCTTGATTTACGCGAACCAAACAACTCTTAAATCGATTAACCATCTTCTGCATTTAAGCACCATGCATTTAATCTACACACTGCACTGCGAACCATCAAATAGTAAGTTATCAAACCCACTAATACATCAAGCATTCATAGCATAGCATAGCACAGCATGGCATAAAGGTAGGTTAGGCTTTTATTGTTGTAGTCTTTGCCCTCGAAATATGATTCGTGCCTCTTTTTGTTTGATCAGGAGAGACACACGCACACGTACACGCGCACGCACGCACACGCACACACACACACACACACACACACACACACACACACACACACACACACACACACACACACACACACACACACACACACACACACACACACACACACACAGTACAACTTTTGTGTCACCACACACATACACACAGTTGCCTGTAATCCAGTACACATCATGTAAAGTCTCTGCCAATGTCAAGGAAAATTGCAAGCAGTACAAACAAGTAACATGTTTTATTGCAAGGTTTAGCCTACTGGAATGAACATTCTTCGCCTCATTTTGTCTTGCAGAACATTAGCATCACTTTTCATCAATGACAGTCCCGAGAAAGTCACCACATCTTTGCAAAGACAATCATACAAATAGTATATTGATCCCCATCACCATAGATCGAAATCTAAAAAGAAACGCGATTGCCGGGTTGCAAATGGAAAGTGTTGTTCATGAAAAACAATGTAACTTTAGCGATAAATAGGCCTACGTTTGTCCAGAACTTTGCAGAAAGAAGTTGGGGACATGAAGGATTTACAAATCTTTGGATGGCAACAGAAAGGTGCAGAGCATATTCGCAGTTACAAGTCAAATTGGCTTAATTGTAGGCCTAAATAAGCACCATTACAACGGGAGGCCTACTTAAAATAAAATCCCACCTTTCGTCTGTTCCCATGCGCGCCTTTTTTTTCTGTGTAGAGAAACACAAGTAACAAAACGTCGTTAGAGGTATATTGGCATTCATTGAGAGCTCTCAGTCTTGGCCTGTTGGTAATGAAAACGTGAAAGTCCTTCATTAAGTAAAGAAGTAGGCCTAAATTATTCCACAACTACCTTTAACTCCTCAAAGTTGCAAGCGTTGGAGTGGTTAAGATGCGCGTCATCACTAGTCACAGTGGTCCTAGCACTAGGGAGAGTGGATAGCGATCTTCCACCCAGTCTGGTGTTATCCGGACACAAGCACCGGAATCGCCTCCTGACCATGAAGAAAAAGGTGTGGCGAAAGCTGCTCCACATCAGGCAGTAGAACAAGAAGTTAACAGCAGTGCTGAGGACGATTAGAGTGTCCGCGGTTACTGTTGCGGTGATGTCCCTCTCCGGGTTGAACACTTCAGCACGCGAGAGACGCACGATGAAGAGGATGCTTGGAGCCAGCATGCACACGACGTACCAGGCACAGATCCCGATCACAAACGCTGCCAGGTGATTGGCCGAGGACTCAGCCTGGGCGGACGAGTTCATGGATATGGTCCGCCTGCTTTGTTTGAAACGCCAAAGCGAGTGGATCAGAACGACGTTGGCGACGAAGATGCAGAAGAAAGGGATGAGATAGAAGAGGAGGATGGCGATGTACAAAGTGTACACCAAACCGTACGTGGTCAACTCGCGCTTCTCCTTGCACGAGGGCTCGTTGCTGAGGTCAAGGGCAAGGTCAAGCATGAAGGGTATGATCAGGAGGACGCCGACTGTCAAAATGGCCGCCGACCGTTTCAAGGTGCAGCCCACGCTGCAGATCTTCTTGGCCAGGAAAGGCCTGGCGATGAAGATGCAGCGCTCTACGCTGATGTCCACCATGGTGTAGCTCACCCCCCACAGCCCGATCCCCCGCAGCACTTGCAGCACGGACACCAGGGCACGTCTGTGGACATTGGACAGCAACAGGATGGCTTGCAGGAGAACGATGGACAAGAACAGCATGTCGTAGATGGACAGCACTGACACCTGGGGATCAGAACCACACAGCACACCATCAATGTTACTGCGTGCGCGACAGCAATTGACCTTGCTAGTTATGCTTTAATTCTCGTTAAACAAATTAGTTTGATTCAGCATTATTTCGGTGGCAACCCAGAAATACACATCTATTAAAGTTAAAGCGATGTTCTTTGAGTCATAATCACATCCATCCACTTCAGTTTCATTGAAACCCGCCCTGTGAGCAGTTTTGTTCACAGACAGAAAGAAACAGGTGAAGAGACAAAAACAAAAACATAAGCTCCTTATGACTTGAGGCGGTTGAATGCGAACAGACGAAGAAATAGACATACATTTTTTGTGGTTTGGAATTGTAAGGCAGAATGGTAATAGCCCAGGAGAGATCAATGTTATCTACAGCTTACATAGCCGCAGAGAAAAAAACACCCACCTACACCTAACCTGTTGTTTATGTAGCGTATGCTTAATCGTCACGCCTGTACAGCTCAATAATCGGTGTTTGGTCTAAATAATGAATAGTTAGCTCCGGGGACGTAGGGCCTACGTGTATTGTGGACTAGGACCGAACAGAATGGTGATAGAATCGATCTGAGCAGAAAATCAATAGGATATTGTTAAACTATTCACCCTTTCTTGTCACTTCCCAGTAAAGAAGACTGAGTGGAAAAAGTTGCTTGTAGGAATGAGGGGGACACACAGATGGCTTAGAGCTTAAAGGTGAAGCGCTATGTAAATTTTCTTTAATAAATATATTTACTGAAATCAAAGAGTTAAGATCAGCCGCCAAGAATTGAGTGAAAATGATGTTTAAAAAACAATTGTGGTTAGCCCAGAGGGAAATACAATTTCAGGTTCTGTTTGTTCAGAAAGGGCACACAAACATGCAAAAGTTAGAATTTTGTTTTAGCTACATTTAGAGATTCATTTCGAAATACTACAGAACACACACACACACACACACACATACACACACACACACACACACACACACACACACACACACACACACACACACACACCTGCACACTGAGTGATGACCGGTGCTGTCTGTGGCTGGCCACCCTCAAGGAGACAGCGGCCCCCAGGATGCCCAGCACGCTCAGCACCAGCTGCACCACGGCGTTCATCTGCAGTGTCCACGACAGGTAGTCCGTCAGGTGCACGCACAGCCCAAAGCTCCTTACCATCAGGTACTCCAACGACTGGGTCGGCGTGCTGGCGTTGGTCTCACTGCTGATCATGACTAACATCGCGACCATTGGCCTGGTAGTAGGTGATGTGTACTCACAAGATCCAATACCTGAGATGGTAGGAGAAAGATTTCTATAGTGTGGTTTCAGTTAGGGTTCACCCCGCTGAACACAGCTGCTTCCTATGCTACACTGGTCTAACTGGAGATTCTTCTGCGTTCCCAGGCCACGTCTAGATCACCAGAACAGTCCTGAGGGCGAAGTCTGCCGTCTTCAGCGCCTCCCAGAGCTTATCTTGAAGCACCATCCCCTCCGACCAGATTTGACAACAGATGTCATGATATGTGGGACAATCATGAAGGATGTGCACTGGGGTCTGTATTCCAGTGCCACAAGGGTACTCACTTTGAGTGAGATAGGTTGATCCTGTGTAGGTGTGACAGGAGTTAGCAGTGTCCAGTTCTCAATCTAAACAGAAGGCGGGGTATGGTTACGCGAGATTCAACGCTTGTTGTGACGATAGGAGAAGGATTTCTAGACTGTGCTGTGCCAGTCGGGGTTTACTCCGCTGAAGACCGCTGCTTCCCAGGCTACGTTGTTCTGATATACTGGAGATCTGAAAAACACGAGCAAGCTCACACGCCGTTTCACTGGTGGCCACCAGAAAGGTGGGATTTGTTCATGCGAGGTCCAACGCTTGCTGTGACTGTGCTGTGTCGGTCTGGGATTTACTCCGCTGGAGACTGCTACTTCCCAGACTGAATTGGTCTAACTAAGATCTGAAAACGAACAAGCACATACGTCATTACATGCCTAGCATAGACCTAGTTAATTTCTTGTTCAGCCCTTTGCCTCCTTCAGTGGAGGCTTATGCGATCTTTCTTGTCAATGCCTTTGTTTCTTTGTCCTTATTTTGTCTGTCCATACAAAATATTGTGAAACATCAAACAGTATCACTTCAAAATACGTGTATGTTAATTGTTTCTTGAAGCTGATGCATTCCTGGTGCATGACTTGTTCCCGCATTTGGGGACACCCTGTCCCTGCCTTTTAGTTTATTTGTTGTTTTCTTTTGAGTTTGTGTTTGTTTGATTGTGTTATTCATAGTCTGGTTTTAAAGTAATTTTGTGCACGATGAAAAGTCTAATTATAGTTTTAAAGTCATTTGTAAATAGAGTGAAGAACAAGCTGTCTGCGTGTTACTTTTGCTTACTTATTTCTGTTTAAATAGTATACTTGTTTCTGTTGTTGAGCTCTGTTACTCGGCGAACTGCTATATATACAGTAGAATAGTTGTTCTGGAGTTAGGTCGATGTTTTGTT
>CM065680.1:26373179-26393133 GCA_017654935.2 Phymorhynchus buccinoides
GTAGGGTGATTTCTACCTCCTTTGTTCCCTGCGACTTGTGTCTTCCTTGTGTCATGGAAGTTGTTGCCATGAGGTGAAAGGGTGAGTGAGTGTCATTATCAACAACGCAGAAGCAAAGATTATGCTAGTTGCTACTAACCACTGTAATGGGTTTAAAAAAATAAAAAAAATAATTAAACCTAACACTACAGTAGTAGTGTACGTATGTGTGCTTCGGTCATTGTTTGCACATGGGCATGTGGGTGGGGGGCGGAAGAGGGGCTGCATAAGTGAGATCATTTACTACTTGTATGTGGAAAGATAACCGTGTGTGCACAGGCACGCATCAAATGTGTTTGGGTGTGTGTTTGTGTGCGTGCGCGCGCACGCGTCATTTCATGTTTTATCACTTTTGACCTAGTTTCTTTTAAATTCTTATGTCTGGTGTGCATGTTTACATCTTTAATTAATTATGATTATGTGTGTTTGTGTCTCGTCCTCTATCTCTCTCTCTCTCTCTCTCTTCCTCTCTCCCTCCTCTCTCTCTTCCGCTCCTCCTCTCTCTCTCTCTCTCTCTCTTTCTTGTTTCTTTCTGTCCTCTCTCACTCTCTCTCTCACTCTCTTTCTCTCTCAAAAAACACTTAATGGATTATATGGAGACCCACAATCTATTCTTCCCATTTCAGTCTGGATTCCGCCGTCATCATTCTTGCCATACTGCCCTAACCCGTCTTTGTGATACATGGTTATCCTCAGTCAACCATAGCAGGATCAATGGTACAGTTTTCCTTGATTTCAGAAAAGCCTTTGATCTAGTTAATCATGACATATTGCTACAAAAACTCAGTGTTTACTTTCAAAACACAGCAGTTATAGCTTTTTTCAATCTATAGCTAATTAGTAGACGTCAGCATGTTTAATTTACATGGCAGATTCTCGTCAGTAGGAAGACTTCAATGTGGAGTGCCCCAAGGCTCTATTCTTGGACCTCTCCTTTTCTGTATTTTTATCAACGACCTTCCAATGCTTGTATCAAACGATGATATTGATTGTGATCTATTTGCGGACGACAGTTCCCTCCACAGTAATCATACTGACACACAAACTGTAGAATTATCTTCTTTTTTTTTAAAGCATAAATGACACTTCTGAATGGTGCTTCATAACCATATGGTACTCAATCCAAACAAAACTAAAATTATTGTAATAACATCGCGTCAAAAACACCAACGGCAACCCATCACCATATCCCTAAAAATAAATGATAATCCAATTGAACAAGTTAATGAACATCGTGTCTTAGGTGTTATCATTGATAACCAGTTTAAATGGCAATCACACATCAACCATGTCTGCAAACAGGTCGCCCGCAATTTATTCCTCCTAAAAAAAACCCTTAGCCACTATGTTGACACCCATAATCGCAAGCTGTTTTTTATGAAGCTCACTGTCTTAGTCATATCAGATTACGCTTCTACAGTCTGGAGTGGAGCAAGTCGAAACCATATCAAGCGCATTAACTCCTTGCATAGAAGGGCAGCAAAACTCATCCTCCCTTGATAGTAATCTAACTACTGATCAGAAACTTAACGAGTTACAAATTTTACCCGCTAGACAAACACCTGCTCTACAATAAAATGTTTTTTTATGTTTAAAGTTCATTCAGATATTGCACACCTATACCTTTTTAACTTCATTCATACAGCAGCGCAACGTTACAATTCAGCAAAATACATACTACCTCGTGTCCGTATATCGACCTATTCAAGTCAAGCTTTGCGTATTATGGACCAACTATATGGAATTTTCTTCCCATGTCTATCAAAGCCTGCCAATCATTACAAACTTTTAAATTACATGTATGGAAATTTCTTCTTGAGGACGATACGCCATCACAGTAAGTTACTATACTATAACTATACTATTTGTGCCATCGATTTTAGTATAGGCATAAAATTATAGTGACATTTCTAATGAGCTGTCTTATTACAGCACTATAGTCCTATTGTTATTTGTTTGACTTCTTGTGTTTATTTTATTCTGTTTCATTTTAATTTTTAACCTTTCCTTTGATATGTCCATCTATGTACACTGATTTGTGTATTTTATAATAATCACTTTATAAGGTATTATGATTAATCATCTTCTCAATTATGTAACGTCTTGTTGAGGAGGTGGGGAGGGGGCTAAAGTGGAAGACAGTCCAGAATTATATTATTAATTAGACTATAATTAGACTGTCCGTCATGCAGAAAATGATTTTAAAACCAGACTGTGAACAACAATCAAGCAAACCCAAACCCAAAAGAAAACTTAAAAAAATAAACTAAAAGGCAGGGACAGGGTGTCACCGAATGCGGGAACACGTCCTGTACCAGGGATACATCAGCTTGCTTCAAGAAACAATTAACATACACGTATTTTGAAGTGATTCTGTTCGATGGTTCACAATATGCTGAATGGACAGGGTACTTACAAGGGTACTCACTTTGTGTGAGATAGGTTGATCCTGTATAGACAACATAAGGACACAGAAACAAAGGCACTGACAAGAAAGATCGCATAAGCCTCCACTGAAGGAGGCAAAGGGCTGAACAAGAAATTAACTAGGTCTAGGCATGTAATAGCGTATGTGCTTGTTCGTTTTCAGATCTTAGTTAGACCAATTCAGTCTGGGAAGTAGCAGTCTCCAGCGGAGTAAATCCCAGACCGACACAGCACAGTCACAGCAAGCGTTGGACCTCGCATGAACAAATCCCTTCTTTCTGGTGGCCACCATTGAAACGGCGTGTGAGCTTGCTCGTGTTTTCAGATCTCCAGTATATCAGAACAACGTAGCCTGGGAAGCAGCAGTCTTCAGCGGAGTAAACCCCGACTGGCACAGCACAGTCTAGAAATCCTTCTCCTATCGTCACAACAAGCGTTGAATCTCGCGTAACCATACCCCGCCTTCTGTTTAGATTGAGAACTGGACACTGCTAACTCCTGTCACACCTACACAGGATCAACCTATCTCACTCAAAGTGAGTACACTTGTGGCACTGGAATACAGACCCCAGAGCACATCCTTCGAGATTGTCCCACCTACCATGACATCTCTTGTCAAATCTGGTCGGAGGGGATGGTGTTTCAAGATAAGCTCTGGGAGGCGCTGAAGACGGCAGACTTCGCCTTCAGGACTGTCCTGGTGATCTAGACGTGGCCTGGGAACGCAGAAGAATCTCCAGTTAAACCAGTGTAGCATAGGAAGCAGCTGTGTTCAGCGGGGTGAACCCTAACTAAAACTACACTATAAAACTCATTCTCCTACCATCTCAGTTATTGGATTTCGTGAGCACACATCACCTACTACCAGGCCGATGGTCGCTATGTCAGTCATGATCAGCAATGAGACCAACGCCAGCACGCCGACCCAGTCGTTGGAGTACCTGGTGGTAAGGAGCTTTGGGCTGTGCGTGCACCTGACGGACTACCTATCGTGGACACTGCAGGTGAACGCCGTGGTGCAGCTGGTGCTGAGCGTGCTGGGCATCCTGGGGGCCGCTGTCTCCTTGAGGGTGGCCAGCCACAGACAGCACCGGTCATCACTCAGTGTGCAGGTGTGTGTGTGTGCGCGCGCGCGCGCGCGCGCGCGTGTGTGTGTGCATGGGACACCGCGTGTGTGTGTGCGTGCGTGTGTGTGTGTGTATGTGTGTGCAGTGTGTGTGTGCGCATGTGTATGTGTTGATTGTGTGTTGTTGTGTGTGTGTGTGTGTGTGTGGTGCGTGTATGTGCGTGTTGCATGTTGTGCACGTGCCGTGTGTGCGTGTGCGTGCGTGTGTGTGTATGTGTGTGTGTGTGTGTGTATGTGTGCAAGTCTCTCTATGTGTGCATCTTCTGTAGTCTTTTGAAATTAATCTCTAAACATAGCTAAGACAAAATTCTAACTTTCGCATGTTTGTGTGCCCTTTCCTTTTTAAAGTTAAAAGTGGAACCTGAAGTTGTATTTCCCTGTGGGCTAACCACAATAAAAACAAACATGATTTTCTCTCACTTCTCGGCGGCTGATCTTAATGGGAGGTGGGAGGTAACATGAAAGAGTGGATAGCTTACCAATATCCTATTGATTTTCTGCTCAGATTGATTCTATCACCATTCTGTTCGGTCATAGTCCAGAATACACATAGGCCCTATGTCTCCGGAGCTAAATATTCATTATTTAGACCCAAAACCGATTATTGAGCTGTACAGGCGTGACGAGTACGCTACATAAACAACGGGTTAGGTGTAGGTGGGTTGTTGTTTTTCTCTGCGGCTATGTAACTACTTTGATTAACGAGAATTAAAACATAAGTAGCAAGGTCAATTCCTGTCGTGCACGCAGTAACATTGATGGTGTGCTGCATGGTTCTGATCCCCAGGTGTCAGTGCTGTCCATCTACGACATGCTGTTCTTGTCCATCGTTCTCCTGCAAGCCATCCTGTTGCTGTCCAATGTCCACAGACGTGCCCTGGTGTCCGTGCTGCAAGTGCTGCGGGGGGTCGGGATGTGGGGGGTGAGCTACACCATGGTGGACATCAGTGTAGAGCGCTGCATCTTCATCGCCAGGCCTTTCCTGGCCAAGAAGATCTGCAGCGTGGGCTGCACTATGAAACGGTCGGCGGCCATTTTGACGGTCGGCGTCCTCCTGATCATACCCTTCATGCTTGACCTCGCCCTTGACCTCAGCAACGAGCCCTCGTGCAAGGAGAAGCGCGAGTTGACCACGTACGGTTTGGTGTACACTTTGTACATCGCCATCCTCCTCTTCTATCTCATCCCTTTCTTCTGCATCTTCGTCGCCAACGTCGTTCTGATCCACTCGCTTCGGCGTTTCAAACAAAGCAGGCGGACCATATCCATGAACTCGTCCGCCCAGGCTGAGTCCTCGGCCAATCACCTGGCAGCGTTTGTGATCGGGATCTGCGCCTGGTACGTCGTGTGCATGCTGGCTCCAAGCATCCTCTTCATCGTGCGTCTCTCGCGCGCTGAAGTGTTCAATCCGGAGAGGGACATTGCAGCAGCAGTAGCCGTGCAAACTCTGATCGTCCTCAGCACTGCCGCTAACTTCTTGTTCTACTGCCTGATGTGGAGCAGCTTTCGCCACACCTTTCTCTCCATGGTCAGGAGGCGATTCCGGTGCTTGTGTCCGGATAACACCAGGCTGGGTGGAAGATCGCTATACACTCTCCCTAGTGCTAGGACCGCTGTGACTAGTGATGACGCGCATCTTAACCACTCCAACGCTTGCTCCTTTGAGGAGTTAAAGGTAGTTGTGGAATAATTTAGGCCTACTTCTTTACTTAATGAAGGACTTTCACGTTTTCATTACCAACAGGCCAAGACTGAGAGCTCTCAATGAATGCCAATATACCTCTAACGACGTTTTGTTACTTGTGTTTCTCTACACAGAAAAAAAAGGCGCGCATGGGAACAGACGAAATGTGCGATTTTATTTTAAGTAGGCCTCCCGTTGTAATGGTGCTTATTCAGGCCTACAATTAAGCCAATTTGACTTGTGGCTGCGAATATGCTCTGCACCTTTCTGTTGCGATCCAAAGATTTGTAAATCCTTCATGTCCCCAACTTCTTTCTGCAAAGTTCTGGACAAACGTAGGCCTATTTATCGCTAAAGTTACATTGTTTTTCATGAACAACACTTTCCATTTGCAACCCGGCAATCGCGTTTCTTTTTAGATTTCGATCTATGGTGATGGGGATCAATATACTATTTGTATGATTGTCTTTGCAAAGATGTGGTGACTTTCTCGGGACTGTCATTGATGAAAAGTGATGCTAATGTTCTGCAAGACAAAATGAGGCGAAGAATGTTCATTCCAGTAGGCTAAACCTTGCAATAAAACATGTTACTTGTTTGTACTGCTTGCAATTTTCCTTGACATTGGCAGAGACTTTACATGATGTGTACTGGATTACAGGCAACTGTGTGTATGTGTGTGGTGACACAAAAGTTGTCTGTGTGTGTGTGTGTGTGTGTGTGTGTGTGTGTGTGTGTGTGTGTGTGTGTGTGTGTGTGTGTGTGTGTGTGTGTGCGTGTGTGTGTGCGTGCGTGCGTGCGTGCGCGTGTACGTGTGTGCGTGTGTCTCTCCTGATCAAACAAAAAGAGGCACGAATCATATTTCGAGGGCAAATACTACAACAATAAAAGCCTAACCTACCTTTATGCCATGCTGTGCTATGCTATGCTATGAATGCTTGATGTATTAGTGGGTTTGATAACTTACTATTTGATGGTTCGCAGTGCAGTGTGTAGATGAAATGCATGGTGCTTAAATGCAGAAGATGGTTAATCGATTTAAGAGTTGTTTGGTTCGCGTAAATCAAGGATTTCATTTATCAAATTATTATCTGGTTACTGCACTGTCGGATTGGTTTTCATTTATAGTAACATTTTTTTATGTGAATGTTAAACGTGTCAAGCGATCATCAAAAGAAATAAAGATGTAATTA
Organism: Phymorhynchus buccinoides; assembly: GCA_017654935.2. NCBI lineage: Eukaryota > Metazoa > Mollusca > Gastropoda > Neogastropoda > Raphitomidae > Phymorhynchus > Phymorhynchus buccinoides. The sequence goes on from CM065680.1 coordinate 26,379,649, forward strand.
AAGAAAAGGGGGCGGGGCGGGGACTAGGGACCGTAGCTAGAGATATTCTCCTGAGCACATTTCATATCACCTCGTGATTGTTTTCCGCTTTCGTTACTTTTGGTCAACAAAATTGCATCATTAAAATGTAGGGCCTACAGGTAGCACAATTAGGCAACCTTGTACCTTAGTCACCCCCTCATGTTTGTGATCCTTAACCTCAAGGTCTGCTTCTTTCAGTTTCATAAAAAATCATCCTAGGCAATCTTAACCATTTTCATAAGAGTGTTGCTTTTCGGTTAACATTTTCAATGCGAGAGAATGTGAGGGGGATGGGGCGGGGGGGGGGGGGGGGGGGGGACAAAATGGAAGACAGCCCAGAATTATAACCAAAACCAGAATGAGATAATTTACAAAGTTCAAATAACAGAATGACTAATATAAAAAGCCTTACGTTATCCAGATTCTTACTCGAATCTTACAGATTCTGGACGGAGGTTCGCATTGTGTCAGTGCTTTCTAGTAAGAGAACTGCATATACTAGTATAATTATTTGCACACAATGCATAAATGAAAGTGATTTTCCTCGCGGCCATAGTCATGGCTACAGCAGTAAAAACCAACACACAGAGAGAGAGAGAGAGAGAGAGAGAGAGAGAGAGAGAGAGAGAGAGAGAGAGAGAGAGAGAGTGTGTGTGGTGAACATCACGATGCTATCACCCTTTTCATCAGCACGCTCTCTGCTTTATGGCATCGGAGGGTACAGAATCGTTCAGCACAAGGACAAAACCACGGTTGGAACCAGAGCCTATATATATACACAGGCTATGGTTGGAACAATCGGGATAACAGCTGTAATAAAAACAGTATTATCTTCATTGCAGAGCTACCCATTAGACCAGCAGTATCATAAAGAAAAACAGACGATTAAAAAACGCTAACACAACTCCATGCATTGTTTCTCTAGTGTGCTTAAACAACAGTAACATTCGTTGACATTGTGATTAGGCCATATATAAACTACATTGAACCATAGTCTTTGCCAAAGTGATTGCACACAAACATCGTTGCCATATCTAGTAGTAGCAGCATTTTCGTTGACATACATTATAATAAAAAATGTGTCCATAATAGAGAATGGCAGTGACTAAAATCATCAGAATTGTTCACAGTAGAATAGCATTATGAATGGCAACATAATCTACAACTTAGGCCTACTGGAACATGTACAAACTACACCTCAATACCTAGAATGACATTTACCGAGACAGAACGTGATAAAGGGAAAACCAAACAAAACATCGACCTAACTCCAGAACAACTATTCTACTGTATATATAGCAGTTCGCCGAGTAACAGAGCTCAACAACAGAAACAAGTATACTATTTAAACAGAAATAAGTAAGCAAAAGTAACACGCAGACAGCTTGTTCTTCACTCTATTTACAAATGACTTTAAAACTATAATTAGACTTTTCATCGTGCACAAAATTACTTTAAAACCAGACTATGAATAACACAATCAAACAAACACAAACTCAAAAGAAAACAACAAATAAACTAAAAGGCAGGGACAGGGTGTCCCCAAATGCGGGAACAAGTCATGCACCAGGAATACATCAGCTTCAAGAAACAATTAACATACACGTATTTTGAAGTGATACTGTTCGATGTTTCACAATATTTTGTATGGACAGACAAAATAAGGACAAAGAAACAAAGGCATTGACAAGAAAGATCGCATAAGCCTCCACTGAAGGAGGCAAAGGGCTGAACAAGAAATTAACTAGGTCTATGCTAGGCATGTAATGACGTATGTGCTTGTTCGTTTTCAGATCTTAGTTAGACCAATTCAGTCTGGGAAGTAGCAGTCTCCAGCGGAGTAAATCCCAGACCGACACAGCACAGTCACAGCAAGCGTTGGACCTCGCATGAACAAATCCCACCTTTCTGGTGGCCACCAGTGAAACGGCGTGTGAGCTTGCTCGTGTTTTCAGATCTCCAGTATATCAGAACAACGTAGCCAGGGAAGCAGCGGTCTTCAGCGGAGTAAACCCCGACTGGCACAGCACAGTCTAGAAATCCTTCTCCTATCGTCACAACAAGCGTTGAATCTCGCGTAACCATACCTCGCCTTCTGTTTAGATTGAGAACTGGACACTGCTAACTCCTGTCACACCTACACAGGATCAACCTATCTCACTCAAAGTGAGTACCCTTGTGGCACTGGAATACAGACCCCAGTGCACATCCTTCATGATTGTCCCACATATCATGACATCTGTTGTCAAATCTGGCCGGAGGGGATGGTGCTTCAAGATAAGCTCTGGGAGGCGCTGAAGACGGCAGACTTCGCCCTCAGAACTGTTCTGGTGATCTAGACGTGGCCTGGGAACGCAGAAGAATCTCCAGTTAGACCAGTGTAGCATAGGAAGCAGCTGTGTTCAGCGGGGTGAACCCTAACTGAAACCACACTATTGAAATCCTTCTCCTACCATCTCAGGTATTGGATCTTGTGAGTACGCATCACCTACTACCAGGCCAATGGTCGCGATGTTAGTCATGATCAGCAGTGAGACCAACGCCAGCACGCCGACCCAGTCGTTGGAGTACCTGATGGTAAGGAGCTTTGGGCTGTGCGTGCACCTGACGGACTACCTGTCGTGGTCCCTGCAGGTGAACGCCGTGGTGCAGCTGGTGCTGAGCGTGCTGGGCATCCTGGGGGCCGCTGTCTCCTTGAGGTTGGCCAAGCCACAGACAGCACGCGGTCATCACTCAGTGTGGCATGTGTGTGTTTGGTGTGTGTGTGTGTGTGTGTGTGTGTGTGTGTGGTGTTGTGTGTGTGTGTGTATGTGTGTGTGTGTTCTGTAGTATTTCGAAATGAATCTCTATGTAGCTAAAACAAAATTCTAACTTTTGCATGTTTGTGTGCCCTTTCTGACAAACAGAACCTGAAATTGTATTTCCTCTGGCCTAACCACAAATTGTTTTTTAAACATTCATTTTCCAACTCAATTCTTGGCGGCTGATCTTAACTCTTTGATTTCAGTAAATATATTTTATTAAAGAAGAATTACATAGCGCTTCAACCTTTAAGCTCTAAGCCATCTGTGTGTCCCCTCATTCTACCAAGCAACTTTTTTCCACCTCATTCTTCTTTACTGGAAGTGACAAGAAAGGGTGAATAGTTTAACAATATCCTAGTGAGTTTCTGCTCAGATCGATTCTATCACCATTCTGTTTCGGTCGCTAGTCCACAATACACGTAGGCCCCTACGTCCCCGAGCTACTATTCTTATTTTAGACAAACACCGATTATTTGAGCTGTAACAGCGTGACGATTAAGCATAACGCTTACATAAACACAGGTTAGGTGTAGGTGGGTGTTTTTTTCTCTGCGGCTATGTAAGCTGTAGATAACATTGATCTCTCCTGGGCTATTACCATTCTGCGTTAAATTCCAAACCACAAAAAATGTATGTCCTACTTTCTTCGTCTGTTTCGCATTCAACCGCCTCAAGTTCACTAAGGAGCTTATGTTTTGTGTTTGTCATCTTCACCTGTTTTCTTTCTGTCTGTGAACAAAACTGCTCACAGTGGCGGGTTTCAAATGAAACTGAATGGATGGATGTGAGTATGACTCAAAGACATCGCTTTAACTTTAAATAGATGTTGTATTTCTGGTTGCCACCGAAATAATGCTGAATCAAACTAATTTGTTTTAACGAGAATTTAAAGCATAACTAGCAATGTCAATTGCTATCGCCACGCAGTAACAGTGATGGTGTGCTGTGTGGGTTCTGATCCCCAGGTGTCAGTGCTAGTCCATAGGGCTCACTACATGCTGTTCTTGTCCTGCATCGTTATCATCTGGCATAGTCGACCAATCCTGTTGCTGTCCAAATGTCGGCACAGACGTGCGCTGGGGTCCGTGCTGCAAGTGGCTAGCGGGGATTCGGGGTGATGGGGGGTGAGCTACTACATGGTGTGGACATCAGGCGTAGAGCGGCTGTCAATCATTCATTCGGTCCTTGAGGAGGTCCTTTCCTGGCTTCAGAAATCTGCTAGGCCGTGGGCTGACAGGCTTGAAACGGTCGGCTGGCCATTTTGACAGTGAGCGGTCCTCAATATCTGGATCATACCCTTCATGAGCTATGACCTTGGGCCTTTGACGCTCAGTTCAACGAGCCTTCGTAGGCAAGGCAGAAGCGCGAGTTGACGCACGTAACAGGTTTGGTGTACACCTTTGTACATCGGACGATCCTTCGGAGGCTTGTCATCTGACTATCTCTTCCCTGTTCTTCTGGCATCTTCGTCGCTCAACGTCGTTCTGATCGGCAAGCACTAAGTCGCTTTGGCGTTTCATCAAACAAATCTAGGTCGTATCGGCATGATGTCTCTAGAAGGCATCGTCCGCACCAGGCTGTAGTCTCTTCGGCCTAATGCGACACTGGCAGGCGTTTGTGATGCGGATCTGTGCCTGGTAGCGTACTTCTTGTGCATGCTGTGCTCCAGGAGGTGTCATTCCTCATCTAATCGTGCTGTCTCATCGCGTGGCTGAAGTGTTCTAAGACCCGGAGAGGACCATCACCGGCAATCTAGTAACCGTCTGCAGCTCTAATCGTTCCTCAGCACTGTCTGTTAACTTTCTTGTTCTTATCTGCCGTGATGTGGAGGGCAGGGCTTTCCGGCCACATGGAGGGAATCCTTTTTTCTTGCATGTTCAGGAGGAGGCGATTCCTGGTGGCTTGTGTCCGATAACACGGCAAATTAGGGTGCAATCACATACGGTCAGCTGCGTTCACCAGAGCTGGGTGCAAGATTCGCTATCGCGAGCATACTACACGCTAAGTTGCTAGACCTCTGATCTGTGACTAGTGATGATCTCAGTCGGCGATCCTTACCACTCGCCTAACGCTTGTGCAACTTTGGAGGGAGTTAAGGTAGTTTGTGGCATAATTTAGGCGGCTACCTTCTTTACTTAATGAAGTGTACTTTCACGTTTTGCATTATGCCAACAGGACCAATACTGGAGAGCCTCTCATGAAATGCCAATATAGCCTCTAACGACGTTTTGTTAGGCTATGGTTTCTGTCTATACTAAGCAGGAAAAAAAGGCGTGGGGCTGCATAAGGGAACGAGCAGAACGAGAAGGTGGAATTTTATTTTAAGTAGGGCCGCTGCGCGAGTTGTAATGTGGCTTAATTTTAGGGCTCTTACAATTAAAGGACTATTTGACTTGTAACTGCGAATATGCTCTGGCAGCTCTTTCCTGTTGCCATCCAAAGATTTGTAAAAAAAAAAAATCCTTCATGTCGGCCCAACTTCTGGCGGGGCTAAAGTGTCTGGACAAATGCTTGAGTCCTTATTTAATTACGGCTAAAGTTACCTTGGTTTGCCCGAAGGGCAACAGTTTCCATTTGCAAAAACCCGCAATACGGCGTTTCTTTTTGATGTATTTGCGAATCTATGGTGATGGGGATCAATATCTATTTGTATGATTGTCTTGCAAAGATGTGGTGACTTTCTCTGACTGTCATTGATGAATAATAGCTGATGCTTAATGTTCATGCAAGACAAAATGAGGCTAAGAATGTCTGTCCAGTAGGCTAAACCTTGGCAATAAAGATCATGTTACTTGTTGTATCTGGCTTGCTTAATTTTTCACTTGACATTGCAGAGACTTTACATGATGTGTACTGGATTCACAGGCAACTGTGTGTTATTTTGTGTGGTGAGCAAACAAAGTTTGTACTGTGTGTGTGTGTGTGTGTGTGTGTGGAAGTTTGGTATGGGTTGTGGTGTGTGTGTGTGTGTGTGGTGGTGTTGTGTGTGTGTGTGTGTGTGTATGTGTAGTGTTGTGTGGTGCGTGCTGCGCGTGTACGTGTGCGTGTGTCTCTCCATGATCAAATCATAAAAGAGCACGAGTTCATATTCGAGCGGGCTAAGAGACTACTGTAAGCAATAAAAGCCTACGGGCGTTACCTTGATGCCAGATGCTGTGGCTATGGCTTTATGCTGATTGATAATGCTTGATGTATTTATGTGTGTTTTGATATAACTTACTATTTGATGTTCGCCTTAGGCAGCTGTGTAGATTTAAATAAGGCATGGTGCTTTAAGATACTGCAGAAGTATGGTATATCGATTATTATTAGAGTTGTTGGTGGGAGGCTAAATCAAGGATTTCGATATTATCAAATTTTATTATCTGGTACTGGCTTTACTGTCGGATTTTTTTTCATTTATAGTAACATTTTTTATGTGAATGTTAAACGTGTCAAGCGATGCATCATAAAGAAATAACAGATGTTAAATGTAAATAGAAAGGGGCGGGAGTGCGGGGAGCTAGGACCGGAGGTAGATATATTCTGCGCTGAGGCCACATTCTTATATCACCTCGTGATTGCTGGATGCTTTTTCGTTACTTTTGTCTTTAGTATGCAAAATTGCTATCGATTATTAGAATGTAGGGGTCCTTTACAGGTAAGGGCATGCAATATTAGTGGCATTGAACTCTTGTACGCGGTTTAGATCTATCCGACTATATTTGGTCTTCCTAGCGAAGCGCGCCGATCGATGTTTTGATGGATCCTTAATACCTCAATGTCTGGCCTTTCTTTTCAGTCTTGCATAATAAATAAATAATCATTTTCGCCCTTAGCAATATCTTACAAGCTCATTTCATGAGGTTAGTGTTGGTTCTTCAGATTTTCGGTTAAACATTTTGAGGGTCGAGATTATAGTGAGTTGGGATGGGTGGGGGGGTGGGTGAGGGGGTGGGGGGCGGGACAAACATGGAATACATGTCCAGAATTATATAATACGAAAATCCGAATGACTGATAGTTAGAGCTACGTAAAGTTGCGAGAATAAGCAGAATGACTATTATAATAAATAAGGCTTACTGCTTGTCCTAGCTATTAGCTTACGTTCGAATCTACAGATTCTGGACTGGAGCGTTTGCTATTTGTCGAGTGGGCTTTCTGTAGTAAGAGATAGCTTGGCATATAACTTAGTATAAATTATTTGCAGCAGCCAATTAGCATATAATTCGATAAGTGTTTTCGCATCGCCGTTCACCTGTAGTCATTGGCATAGTCAGGCATGTTATAAAACGCAACAGAGTAGTGAGTAGACACGATGAGTATTTAGCGGCGTAGCAGTTAGAGAGAGCAGAGGAGTAGAGTAGTTAGAGAGAGAGAGTGTAGTGTGTGTGTGGTGAACATTTATCGACGATGCTTACCACCTCTTTTCATCATCACGCTTCTGCTGCTTTATTGGCATTCTGGAAGGTAGAACAGAATCTTTCAGTCAGCGAGCAGGCACAGCCTACAAGCATTAGCGGTTGGAAGGCAAGCTCTGTGTATGTAGGCACAGGGCTTAGGGTGGAAGCAATGCAGGATAAGTTCTGTGTATAAAAGAACATGTATTATGGCTTTCATGCACAGGAGGCCAGTCCATTAGACCAGGGCATTGTATCATACGAGAAAAACAAGAGACTGATATTAAAGTGATAAGAAGAGCGCTAACACATTGACTCTCATGGCTTTGGTGTCGTATTAGTGTGGCATTAATAATCAGACGGTAGTATAATATTCGTTGACTTGGTGATTTAGTACTGATATATTAAACTTACGAGTTGAACCTGTACTCTCTTGCTTCATAAGTTGTATTATATTGCACAGCAAAATCAGTTGGGGGCCTTATATCTAGTATATGGCTAGCTATTTTCGTTGACGATAGCATTATAATTAACAGAAGTTAGTGTCCTATATATTACGAGTAATGCTTAGGGAGCTAAAATCATCTCTTATGTAATTGTTCAGTACTAGTTATTTAATATGCATTATGAGATGGGCAGGATCTATAATCTTACAACTTGTAGGGCTTGAGCTGGAACATGTAGGGCTAATAACACTATCAGCTACACTCAAGTATACCATATTCTAATGGTAGCATTTACCGAGACGGATACGTGATTAAAGGGTAACCTAATAGCTAAAAACATGCGACGCTTAACTCGGGCTAGAACTAACTATTCTACTGTTTAATATAGGGCAGTTCGGCCGAGTATAGGCAGAGGGCTCAGACTAAGCTGAGAAGCATTAGTATATGAAAAAGCTCTATTTGAAAGGGCAGAATAAGTAGAGGGCGTTAAGTAACGTGACGCAGAGACAAGCTTGTTCTTCATCTCTAATTTACAAATGATTACTGGTAAACTGTTAGTATGCTATTAATTTAGACTATTTCAAAAATCGTGCGAGCAAACATTACTGATAATAATCTCAGACTATGAACTTGTAACACAATGCAAACACTATCATAACCAATGAGAATAACTAAGCAATAGCATACTAAAAGGGTCAGGCCATAGCGTGTTCCCGGAATATGCTGGAACTGAATATCATTGTCTACGGCAGATATGCATCGAGGCTTTCAAGAGAAGTGCTTAATTATAGGCATATGCGAGCTGTATTTTGAAAGTGTATACTGTTTAGATGTTATGCAAGGGCAATATTTTGTATGGGTCGATGACAAATATCTGGACGTAGGCTTGGAATGATAACAAAGGCTATTGACAAGAAGCTGATCCGGCATGAAGCCTCCTAGCGTGGAATAGGTAGTGCTTAAAAGGTAGCTGAACATAGATAATTAAGCTAGGGTTGCTATGCTAGGGGCGAATACGTAATGAAGCGTATGTGCTTGTTCGCTTTTTCGAGATCTAGTTAGAGCGGCAAGTTCAGTCATTGGGAGAGGTAGTGCATGTCCTCGGCAGGCGGAGTAAATCCCAGACCTGTACTACAGCTTATAGCAGTCTTACAAGGGCTAAGTTAGCGTTGGACGCTCGCATGAAGCAATAATCCGCTGTTAGCTACGCAACGCTATTCTAGGTGGATGCGCGAACCTTAGTGAATAGCGGCTTGTGAGCTTGCTCGTTTTTTCTGCAAGATGCTCGCATGTGATGAGTCAGGAACAAACGTAGGCCTTGGGATAGTGCAGCGGTAATGTCAGCGGAGTATACACCAGACTGGGCTATGTACTCATGGCACTAGTGCCTTAGTAAATGACACTTCTGCTCTATCGTCTACAACAAGCGTGAATCCTTCGCGTATATCCATACCTGCCTTCTGTTTATGATGAGATGACCTGGACAGGTGCTAACTCGCTGTCTATACACCTTACTTACAGGATCAACGCTGACTCTCCGCATAGTGAGATGAAACGCCTTGTGGCACTGGTAATTACAGTCCCCCAGTGCTTTTCAACAATCTGCTTTGCATGATTGTTCCCTACATCATCGATGGATGCATCTGTTGTGCAAGTATCTGGGATGGGTAGGATAGGGGGGTTGCTTCTAAAAGTAAGAGCTGCTGGGAGTCGCTAGATAGACGAGGCTTTTTAGACTTCTGCTCGCTGGTCATGACTGTTCTGGTGATCTTAGACTCGTACGGTCTGGATACGCAGTAAAATCTCGGGCAGTTAGACTGAGTTGTAGTCTATGTAGGATAGAGCAGCATGTGTTTCTCAGGATGCAGTCGGGGTGATACGCCTTAATGAAAACAACTAACTTGATAAGAAAATGCTTCTCCTAGCCATGCCTCAGGTATTCGGATCTATGTGAGTACTATCGATCACCTGACCTACTCTCAGGCTCTAGATGGTCGTCGATGTTAGTCATGATCTAGGGCAGTGAGACGCAAGCGCCAGCACGGGGCCGTCGCGGAGCGCTTAGGTCGTTGGAGTACTATGTATCGGATGAGGATGGGCTTTGGGGGGTGCTGCGCGTGCTTAAACCTGACTGTTAGCTTACTCTGTCGTGGTACATCTGCATGTATGAAGCAGGCCGTGAGTTGCCAAGGGCTGGTGCTGAGCGTGGCTGGCATCCTGTGGGCGCGCTGTCTTCCATTGAGTATGTGTGGCCAGCCACAGAGCAGCATGCGGCGGTCATCAGCTCAGATGTGGCAGGTTGTGTGGTTGTGTGTGTGTGTGTGTGTTTGTGTGATGGTGTGTGTGTGGTGTGTTATGTGTGTTGTGAGTGTGTGTGTGTTCTTAGTATTTCGAATATGTAATCTCACTGTATGTTATGCTCATAACAAAATTCTTATTAAGATTCTTATCTTTTGCAATGTTTGTGTGGGCTCCTGTTGGCCTGACAACTTAGAAATGCCTGAATATTGTATTCGCCTCTGGGGCTATACCAGCATTATTGTTTTTATAATACATCATTTTCACTCAACTTCCTTGGGCGCTAGATGCTTTAACGCTCTTTGATTTCAGTAGATAGTGATTTGTATTAATGAGAAGATTTTCAATTAGCGCTTCTACCTTTAAGCTCTTAAGCCATGCTGTGTGTCCGCCTCTTGCTGATTATCTAGCACTAGGTAAGCGAACTTTTTTGCCACTGCAGAATCTTCTTTAGCTGGGTTAAGTGACTAAGAAATGGTGAATAGTTATATAACTATTATCGATCTTAATGATTTTTTTTCCCTGCTAGATGCGATTTTATGTCACACCTTTCTGATCGGGTCCATATGTCCACTAATACACCTTTAGAGCGCCGCGCTGGGCGTGCGGGCACCTGGAGTTTGCCAAGGCTACTTATTCATTATTTAGACTAATACACCGATTATCTGAGCTGTAGCGAGGCTAGTGACGTATTAGGGCTTTTACGCTATACATAATACAACTTACAGGTTAGGATGTTTATTGGTGGCGTTGGTTTTTTTCTCTGGTCGGCTATGTTAAGCTGTAGATTAACATTGTATCTCTCGCATGGGTCTATACGCATTCTGCTTACACATTCCTAAACGCAGCTAAAAAATGTATGTGCTTATTTTCTTCGTCTGTTGTCGCAGTCAATTCGCGCCTGCAAGTCATAAGGAAGGCTTATGTTTTTGTTTTTGTCTCTTCACCTAGTCATTTCAGTTTGCTGTCTTTATTACAAAACTGGCTCATTACTAGGTGACTACGCTGGCCCACCCTGAGGGCGGGTTTCAATGACTTCTGAAGTGGATTGTATGATATTATGACTCAAGCGTAACATATGGATTTACTTTAAAATGGTATTTCTGGGTTGGGGGCCACCGTGAAAATTTAATTTGGCTGAATCAGTTATACTAATTTGTTTAACCGAAATTAAAGTGCATGACTCTTTTGGAGCGCAAAGGTCTAATTGGGCTGTCCTTGGCGGCAATATAGCAGTAACATTGATGGTGTGCTGTGTGATTGTTCTGATCCCAGGTGTTCGACGTATGCGTGTCGCATCTACGACATGCTGTTCAGGGTCGTCATCGTTCTCGCCGTTCTGCTAAGCGCATCCTGTTGGGGCTGTCGCATATTGTCCAGCCAGTACGTGCTCCTAGAGTGTGCGCCGTGCTTGCAAGTGGCTAGCGGGGGGAGTCGGCTGTGGGGGTGAGCTACGACCTATGGTGGTAGCGATTAGCATGTGCATAGTTAGTGAGCGGCTGCAATCTTCAATACCGCCAGAATTTGCCTGGCCAAAGAATATCTGGGCAAGCGTGGGCTGTTCACCTCGTGTGAACACTGGTTGCGATGCGGCCATTTTGACAGTCGGGGGAGCGTCCTCTCTGATACATACCCGTTCCGATGTCTCTTAGAACCTTAGCCTCTTATACCTCAGGCAACGACCCCTGCTGTGGCACACAAGGATAGTAACGCGAGTATTGAGGGGCAGCGTACGAGTTTTGTGGTGTTAGCACTTGTACCTATCGCGTCATCACTCGCTCTTCGGATTTTTCTTCAGGTCCCTTTCTTCTGCATCTTCGTCGTCGCAACGTCTCGTTCTGAATGCGGCAGCTCGCTTTGGCGGTGTGCAGGCAAATGCAGCGGGCGGACGGCGTATCCCCATGTCCCTCGTCCGCTTCGTCGAGTGTCTGTAGTGCCTTCGGGCCATCACACTGTGTTAAGTATCTTAGCGTTTGTGATCGGGATCTGTGCCTGCTACGGTATGTGCGTTAGCATGTGGCTGGCTCCAACAGCATACCCTCTTCATCAGTGCAGTGGCTCTCAGCGTGCTAATGTAGTTCAAACGTTTACCGATGGAGAGGGAAGCTACGAGTTGCACGCGCAACGTTAACCGTGGACGACTCTAATGCGTCCTCTTGTTAGCAACTGCTGTTAGACTCCTTGTTGCTAGCCTGCCGGATGTGGAGTGCTTACATTTCGCTGCACACGTGCTTGGGGGGGACATTCGATGGTCAGTGAGGCAGATTCGCTTGGTCCTTGTGTCCGTATTTGATATCACTCTAGACTGGGTGGAAGTATCGCTAGACTCTCGGGCCTAGTGCTTGAATGACCTTACTGTGATCTATATGATGAGACCTTCGCATCTCTAATCGCCACTCCTAACGGCTTGCAACTTTGAGCGAGTTAAGGTTGAGTTGTGGGAATTAGTATTAGGCTCTTAGCATTCTTACTTAATGTAGGCTTTTCTCACGTTTTCATGTACTATTAGCTATACAGGGTCGCAGGAGACTGGAGAGCTGCTCCCCCCTTCGTAATGGAATGCCATATGAGCCTCTTAACGTACGTTTTGTTTACTTGTGTTTCTCTAATAAAAAACTAGCAGAAAAAGAAGCTGTCGGCCATCTTATAGTGCAACTATTATATCGAAAGGTGGGATTTTTTTAAGTAGCGTGCGCTTCTATGATAAGAGTCCGTTGTATGCATGGTCCTTATGTTAGGCTCTACAATTATATGATCATTCTTTAATTTGTACTTGTACGTGCGATAATATGCTCTGTCGTACATTATTTACACTTTTCTAGTTTGCCGATCCAAAATGATTTGGTTAAGTATCCTTCATGTCCTGCGCTAATCCGGGTGTGGTGGGAGTGATTTTTCTGGCAAAGTTCTGTGACATAACGTAGGCCTATTTATGATGCGCTTTAAGTTACATTGTTTTTCATGTATACAACACTTTTCCATTTTGCTAACCCGGCATATTTACATCCGTTTCTTTTTAGTTATGTTGTGAACACAATCCCCACGGGGCGTCCTATGGTGATGGGTAATGCTATTATACTATTTGTTATGTATTGGCTTTGGCCAAGATGTGGTGACTTTCTCCGGACTGTCATTGATGAAAAGGTGATTGGCTAAATGTTCTGGCAATAGTACAAAATGATGTCGAATAATGTATTCTAAAAAGATTCCGAGTAGTGATCTGAAATACGGGATCTTGGGCAATAAGCATGTTACTTGGTTTGTTACTGGCTTGGTGCTATATTTTGTGCAACTTGATCTACTTGGCAGTAGACTTTATCTTATAGATGTTGTACGTGGATTATGCAGGCGAACCTGTGTGTATGTGGTGTGGTGATATCTAAAGTTGTACTGTTGTGTGTGTGTGTGTGTGATGTGATGTGTGTGTCAGTGTGTGTGTGTGTGTGTGTGGGTGTGTGTGTGTGGTGTGTGTGTGTATGTTTGTGTGTGTGTGTGCGTGCGTGCGGCGTTGTAGCGTGTGCGTGTGATCTCGCTGCT
>CM065680.1:26393633-26466133 GCA_017654935.2 Phymorhynchus buccinoides
ATGCTTTTTCAAATTATTATTATTTGTTATTATGCTGGAACAGACGGTCCAAAATTATGCAAACAATCTAACAATAAATGTATAAGCTTGATATTTTTTCCCCTACAGTATCCTAAAGATCTTTCTGCAGTACACTGACACTTACTTTCAACATTTTATCTTTCATTTATCTCCACAGCTTACACTGACATGCAAACATGTTGTGGAGAATAGTCTTGAATATCGGCGGAAAAGCAGATTCCTTTCTAATGAGTGAATGAGCTAAAGCAAGCACATGTACACATAATTAACTTTTGACCACCTGAAAAAAATGCATTTGATTCCCAAAATCTTAACCTGATGTGCATGAATTCTACAAAATTTCTAAACCAAGGACACGAATAAAATAGTGAAAATGATAGCTGCTTTTACGCATCATGAACCAACATCAGCATGGACTTATTCTCCAGGCACTGTCACACCCTCTCTTTTTTTCATTCTTTATCGCTTCGACAGTCAAGAGGCATTCAGAATTTCAAGACGAAGATTTCACACATAAACAACGAAATTACTTCCACCCAATCACAAGGCGCTCGTCATAAGTTCTGCCATTTTCCGGTGTTGATCACCAAATACGCACATTGGTTTAAAGCAGGCAAAATTGCTTGCCCACAAACCAGTAGACTGTACACATAAGAGTCACGTCTCTTGCTTGGCAAAAATAAAAACCCACACAAAAACCCACCTTACAGCAAGAGATACAATTTGTCAAAGTTCACAGTTACAAAATGTCCGATATCTGCAGAAGCTTTCAATGGTGAATGGATAAAAGATGCAAAAATGGACAAGCGAAATGATAGGATGCAGTCATTTAAACGACAATAATTTCCCATGAAATGGAGCAACAGGGAAGCTTTCCATGAATGTATGGGTTTTACACCGTAACACGGCCTCACAGAGACCAACTGTCCCTTGAGAACACATATACACACACACTCACATAACCACTGATCCAGCAGACATTTAAGAAAAATGCTGAAAGATGGAGTCTTGATGCAAGAGATGGAAACGGAGCACCGCAACTGACCTCCCTGCTGATGTGGAATGGACAATCCTGGCACCTGCACATGCACGGAGTTCTTACACACCTTTAAACCTCAGGTGCATTCACATAGTCATGTATGCATACAATCTGTCACACGCACAGAGTTCTTACACACCTTTAAACCTCAGGTGCATTCACATAGTCATGTATGCATACAATCTGTCATACGCACAGAGTTCTTACACACCTTTAAACCTCAGGTGCATTCACATAGTCATGTATGCATACAATCTGTCACATGCACAGAGTTCTTACACACCTTTAAACCTCAGGTGCATTCACATAGTCATGTATGCATAATATCTGTCACACGCACAGAGTTCTTACACACCTTTAAACCTCAGGTGCATTCACATAGTCATGTATGCATACAATCTGTCACACGCACAGAGTTCTTACACACCTTTAAACCTCAGGTGCATTCACATAGTCATGTATGCATACAATCTGTCACATGCACAGAGTTCTTACACACCTTTAAACCTCAGGTGCATTCACATAGTCATGTATGCATACAATCTGTCACACGCACAGAGTTCTTACACACCTTTAAACCTCAGGTGCATTCACATAGTCATGTATGCATACAATCTGTCATACGCACAGAGTTCTTACACACCTTTAAACCTCAGGTGCATGCATTCACATAGTCATGTATGCATAATATCTGTCACACGCACAGAGTTCTTACACACCTTTAAACCTCAGGTGCATTCACATAGTCATGTATGCATACAATCTGTCACATGCACAGAGTTCTTACACACCTTTAAACCTCAGGTGCATTCACATAGTCATGTATGCATACAATCTGTCACACGCACGGAGTTCTTACACACCTTTAAACCTCAGGTGCATTCACATAGTCATGTATGCATACAATCTGTCACACGCACGGAGAGAGCTTACTTCCATCATTAACACAAATTACCAGGAATGGCTGTCAAATGAAAAATGAAAAAAAAGAGAAAGAAAAAGATAAAAAATCAACATAATGCTGGAAACAAAGAGAGACAAACTACGACTTTATGCAGAAGTACACATTTAACACGGTTTGGAAATGATAAGACAAAGGCATTTTAAAAGAAAAACTAAGCCATGTAAAAAACACCACCATTCTCTCAAACTAAACCCAACAAACTGATCCGTAACTACATGGCCTGGAGTCAGAAGTGGAACAAACTTGTCACATCGAAAAATCAAATTTCTATGTACACTGTAGTCAAATAAAAAGTAATATATCTATTAAAAAACAAAAACAAGATTGGTTATACTCCTAGGAGTCAAGTCATCTGACCCCTTTCATGCCATTCCAAAACACAAGATACTATGTTGCTCTCCCTTAAAGATCATGGGGCACAAAGCAAAGGGAATAGAAGCCTGCACAAGCCCCCAAACCACTGAACAGAACTCAGAAGCTGACTTGTCAAAACAACACAACTCAATCTTTAGCCAACCATCAAATGACACGAAACTCCACACAAAAGAAATATCTCAAAAGCAGTATACCCCCGTGCGGATACCCACGTATGTATAAATAGTTCTCCCACCTTCTGGAAGTTCTGTGCTTGTAACTTCCTCTAATCTGTCACTCTCTTTGACTCTGCCTTTTCCCTTTGCTTGCTGTTATCTACTATCTTTCCGCCTTTCCGATCCATCCACCTGCCTTTTTTCAAGAAACACTTTCAAAAACATTTTCTCCAGCCGAAGTCAGACATGCTGGGTCTAATTATTTCTTACTTAGACGCAAAACAGATCTGCGCTCATAATTGACAGGAAACTGTCTGAGTGATCGAAGAAGAAGAAAAGCAGTATCTCACAGAAAGTGCAAACTCTGTGCAACCGTGCCCAAATATAAACATGCTGCGCTGTCGACCCCTGCTCCTGTAGGACTCTGTCCTTTTCCAGTCACAAAACCTGGAATTTCAAACCTTTATATTCCCACTAACCATTCCTTTAATTTGGGTAGCAAACTGGCGTCCTAAATTTCCCCAGTTCACTTGCAGAAATATTCAGCGCTACGACGACAAGGTTTAGCCTTTGTGAAGAATAATGAATCCATTTTTGAGTCAAGTTCCTTCACAGAAGGCAAGACACCAAGAATAAGACACAGACACTATTGACCTGAATCCCAGTAAGAACTCACTAGAGTACCTCCCCAACGCACTTCTGTCATCAAGCAACATTCAAAACCATCATCGCATTCTTTCTCATAAACAAAATAATAATAGAATCACCAAAAATAAAGAGAGAAAACAAATCTATACACATATATCATATATAATATATAAAAACAACAACAAAATAACAACATATAATATATATACTCTATAAGAATAACAACCGAAACACCCAAACCCATCTTAATGTAGCTGATACTGAGAGTAAAAATTGCGGAAGTAACCAAATATGGAGGACCAGATACGTTTAGATGATGGCTGGAAGACCGTGGTGCCAGTTTGTATACACCTCAATTTGCCAGCCTACCACCCTCCCCTCCTTAATAAAAAATAAATAAACAAATAAATAAATAAATAAACAAACAAAAAGGAAAAAAAAGAAGGGACATAACCTGACACCACACACCCTTAATGCACACAAACTCAAGCTTTTCCTTCAATTATTTGCTGTGCATTCACAAAATTCTTCGAAAAGAAACTGAAAAAACCCAACGGTGGACAAACAATTGGTAAAGGAAAGCACATGTTTGGGTCATGTAGATGCATAACGCGTCCTTCTCACATATGTAAGCCTCTCGGAGTGCTATGTTCCTGTCCTCCATAGTCCTGTCCACAAATTAACACATGAGCTCTCTCTACTTTCCCACACACTTACATAAACATGCTACATCCATCTTTACACCAAGTTTCTGTCCCAAAAAAACACGGAACCCAACTGAAGTTTTTCTCACACACAAGAAACGAGTTTGTGAGGCTCCTAAAATCCTTCCACTTGTGTCAACAATGCTTTATCGCCCTTCTCAAATCTATTTCTAATGGGACACCCCTTTGATGAATTACACATTTATTATCTAACAAATGAGAGCTACCTGAAGATCTAGTCTAATTGAACAGAGTATGTCACAATCATAGCTCTGGTCCACAAATCCATCATTACACAGTGTGCTGTTAGGTGATGCGAGTTGAGTTTAACATCGCAGTAGTGTGAGGAAAAGTGTTTTTTCCCAAAGGGTTTGGGGTTCCCATCTACGCACTATTTTCCTAGGCGACACCTATGTAAGAAAGGTCAGCAGCCGTTCACCACATGTGTAAGTCTTGAGGTGAGAATGACACAAAGATTTAACAAGTCAAAAACGTTCACAATACTATGCAAAAGATCAAAGCTAGGAATTCAAGCAAAAGGGGTACATTTTCTACATTAAACACTATGCATCACTTTCAGTGTCCTTGTCCATGGCATTGCACATTTTACACAAATTTCAAGACATACCTCAGAAAAGAAACACTATTTTTTATCTAAAAGAAAAGAAAGAAAAAAGTCAGCTTATACACAAACATTTTGTGCACTATCTAAACAGAGTATCCTAGGATCACTGACAGTGCAATGGTCTGAGAAAATCTGCAATTTCAAAATCCTTTTGAACAACAAGCCAAATACACAAGATTTTGTTGTAAAATTGCCATATCGCCTATTTTCATCCCACACTTAGTGGATTTCTGAGAGGTCTTCAGGAGCCCAAAGTGGTTGTGTACAATCTTTCAGCACACATGTCCAAGAAGATGTCTACGTGGGTGTTGAATGTAGACAACCCATCTGGCCAGCGCTGGATGCTGCAGTGGAGAACCAGATGGCAGATTTTACCACACAGCAGCACGCCCAGCCAACACTCCTAGCAATCCAGCGGGGTGGTGTTGTTGTCGTTGTTGTGAGGATCATGATGATATAATGACACGGTGCCAAAATCTACTTATATTTTCGGAGCCAAGATGAAATATGCTAAGCCTACATGACTGTTTCTTGATGTCACAATCTCCGATAGCCATGATGGAGACCCATGTAGAGACAGACGAGACCCGTTCCAAAGGTGTTGGCTGGCAGGCTCCCACTGTCGGTGAATGGGCATGAATCGTGTGCAGACCTGGCAGGCAGGCTGTCTGGTGGTTGTGTTCCCTGGGAGGGGGTGTTAGATGGGCATGTGGGCCATCTGGTAGAAGTCTGGGTCGTCCTCGTCCTCCACCTCAGAGTCCTCCTCCTCTTTGTCCAGCTGCACAACACGCACACAGTGCACAGATCAGGTGCCGCTTACTTTAAAACACATCGTTACAAATGCATAAGGACATGTTCGCACAATAAAGCGCCTCACATTGAGTGCACTCCCCCACATTTCAACAAAAACCTGATTTTGTACAGAAAAGTTTCTTTGTAAATCATTGGTCACATTATAAGGCGATAGGTCTAGGTAAGGAAAAACAGAATTGTCTTATAGTGCATAAAACACGGTACATAAAGCACATACCAATAAGGTAGGATAAGCAGCACTGTGCTATAATTTAAATAAATGCCAGAAATGAGACAGACAGACAGACGGACAGACAGACACACACACACACACATTTCAACACATTTCTTCAGAACAAAGCGATGAACAATATTCTCCACTCGATTCATCTCCTGAGAACAGAAGCATACAAAACATCAGTCATCTGCACCAACGAAGGGGATGCAACCAACATACACAGGCAACTGAAAGAATGACATGCACGGAAATCAGAAGCATATGTAGACAAGGCACTACAGTCTCTGTGATAAGTCTCTGTGACTAGATTATGCCAAATACCAAATACAGTGGAACCTCAGTATTCCGACCACCACAATGACCGGCCAAACTGTCCTTAATGGCAAGGTGGTCGTTATACTGGAGACTCTTTCAGTAATAAACAGAGAAGAGGCTGAACAAAACTGTCCTGATTACTGGAGTATCCGCCATACCGACTCTTTCAGTAATAAAAAGAGAAGAGGCTGAACAAAACTGTCCTGATTACTGGAGTATTCGCCATACCAAGACTCTTTCAGTAATAAACAGAGGAGAGGCTGAACAAAACTGTCCTGATTACTGGAGTATTCGCCATACCAAGACTCTTTCAGTAATAAACAGAGGAGAGGCTGAACAAAACTGTCCTGATTACTGGAGTATTCGCCATACCAAGACTCTTTCAGTAATAAACAGAGGAGAGGCTGAACAAAACTGTCCTGATTACTGGAGTATTCGCCATACCAAGACTCTTTCAGTAATAAACAGAGAAGAGGCTGAACAAAACTGTCCTGATTACTGGAGTATTCGCCATACCAAGACTCTTTCAGTAATAAACAGAGGAGAGGCTGAACAAAACTGTCCTGATTACTGGAGTATTCGCCATACCAAGACTCTTTCAGTAATAAACAGAGGAGAGGCTGAACAAAACTGTCCTGATTACTGGAGTATTCGCCATACCAAGACTCTTTCAGTAATAAACAGAGAAGAGGCTGAACAAAACTGTCCTGATTACTGGAGTATTCGCCATACCAAGACTCTTTCAGTAATAAACAGAGGAGAGGCTGAACAAAACTGTCCTGATTACTGGAGTATTCGCCATACCAAGACTCTTTCAGTAATAAACAGAGGAGAGGCTGAACAAAACTGTCCTGATTACTGGAGTATTCGCCATACCAAGACTCTTTCAGTAATAAACAGAGGAGAGGCTGAACAAAACTGTCCTGATTACTGGAGTATTCACCATACCAAGACTCTTTCAGTAATAAACAGAGGAGAGGCTGAACAAAACTGTCCTGATTACTGGAGTATTCGCCATACCGAGGATTGACTAACTTGATCCACACACACAGACTATACAGACCTCCTGCAGCTCCTGCTTTGTGAAGATGCGGTTGATGACGCGGTGCCTGATGGGCATGAGCAGGATGAGGGCGAAGGGGAAGATGAGGGCGGCGGAGGTGGACTTGATGGCCAGCAGCACCAGCAGCAGCACCAGCTGGATCACCGTGAACAGGTGCATCCGCAGAACGCGCACCTGGCAACAACGCAAACACCAGGCCATGCACTCTCTTCTTCCTCAACGATCAACAACAGCAATGCACTCTCTTCTTCCTCAACAAACACCATGCCATGCACTCTCTTCTTCAATCAACAACAGCAATGCACTCTCTTCTTCCTCAACAATCAACAACAGCAATGCACTCTCTTCTTCATCAACAAACACCATGCCATGCACTCTCTTCTTCCTCAACAATCAACAACAGCAATGCACTCTCTTCTTCCTCAACAATCAACAACAGCAATGCACTCTCTTCTTCCTCAACAATCAACAACAGCAATGCACTCTCTTCTTCCTCAACAAACACCATGCCATGCACTCTCTTCTTCCTCAACAATCAACAACAGCAATGCACTCTCTTCTTCCTCAACAATCAACAACACCATGCAATGCACTCTCTTCTTCCTCAACAATCAACAACAGCAATGCACTCTCTTCTTCCTCCTTAACAATCAACAAACACCATGCAATGCACTCTCTTCTTCCTCAACAATCAACAACAAACACCATGCCATGCACTCTCTTCTTCCTCCTCAACAATCAACAACAAACACCATGCAAAGCACTCTCTTCTTCCTCAACAATCAACAACAAACACCATGCAATGCACTCTCTTCTTCCTCAACAATCAACAACAAACACCATGCCATGCACTCTCTTCTTGCTCAACAATCAACAAACACCATGCCATGCACTCTCTTCTTCCTCAACAATCAACAAACACCATGCCATGCACTCTCTTCTTCCTCAACAATCAACAAACACCATGCAATGCACTCTCTTCTTCCTCAACAATCAACAAACACCATGCAATGCACTCTCTTCTTCCTCAACAATCAACAAACACCATGCCATGCACTCTCTTCTTCCTCAACAATCAACAAACACCATGCAATGCACTCTCTTCTTCCTCAACAATCAACAAACACCATGCCATGCACTCTCTTCTTGATCAACAAACACCATGCCATGCACTCTCTTCTTCCTCAACAATCAACAAACACCATGCAATGCACTCTCTTCTTCCTCAACAATCAACAAACACCATGCCATGCACTCTCTTCTTCCTCAACAATCAACAAACACCATGCCATGCACTCTCTTCTTCCTCAACAATCAACAAACACCATGCAATGCACTCTCTTCTTCCTCAACAATCAACAACAAACACCATGCAATGCACTCTCTTCTTCCTCAACAATCAACAAACACCATGCAATGCACTCTCTTCTTCCTCAACAATCAATAACAAACACCATGCCATGCACTCTCTTCTTCCTCAACAATCAACAACAAACACCATGCAATGCACTCTCTTCTTCCTCAACAATCAACAACAAACACCATGCAATGCACTCTCTTCTTCCTCAACAATCAATAACAAACACCATGCCATGCACTCTCTTCTTCCTCAACAATCAACAACAAACACCATGCCATGCACTCTCTTCTTCCTCAACAATCAACAACAAACACCATGCAATGCACTCTCTTCTTCCTCAACAATCAACAACAAACACCATGCAATGCACTCTCTTCTTCCTCAACAATCAACAACAATCACCATGCAATGCACTCTCTTCTTCCTCAACAATCAACAACAAACACCATGCAATGCACTCTCTTCTTCCTCAACAATCAACAACAAACACCATGCAATGCACTCTCTTCTTCCTCAACAATCAATAACAAACACCATGCCATGCACTCTCTTCTTCCTCAACAATCAACAACAAACACCATGCAATGCACTCTCTTCTTCCTCAACAATCAACAACAAACACCATGCAATGCACTCTCTTCTTCCTCAACAATCAACAACAAACACCATGCAATGCACTCTCTTCTTCCTCAACAATCAACAACAAACACCATGCAATGCACTCTCTTCTTCCTCCTCAACAATCAACAACAAACACCATGCCATGCACTCTCTTCTTCCTCCTCAACAATCAACAACAAACACCATGCCATGCACTCTCTTCTTCCTCCTCAACAATCAACAACAAACACCATGCAATGCACTCTCTTCTTCCTCCTCAACAATCAACAACAAACACCATGCAATGCACTCTCTTCTTCCTCCTCAACAATCAACAACAAACACCATGCCATGCACTCTCTTCTTCCTCCTCAACAATCAACAACAAACACCATGCCATGCACTCTCTTCTTCCTCCTCAACAATCAACAACAAACACCATGCAATGCACTCTCTTCTTCCTCCTCAACAATCAACAACAAACACCATGCCATGCACTCTCTTCTTCCTCCTCAACAATTAACAACAAACACCATGCAATGCACTCTCTTCTTCCTCCTCAACAATTAACAACAAACACCATGCAATGCACTCTCTTCTTCCTCAACAATCAACAACAAACACCATGCAATGCACTCTCTTCTTCCTCAACAATCAACAACAAACACCATGCAATGCACTCTCTTCTTCCTCAACAATCAACAACAAACACCATGCGATGCACTCTCTTCTTCCTCCTCAACAATTAACAACAAACACCATGCAATGCACTC
Source organism: Phymorhynchus buccinoides (assembly GCA_017654935.2). Classification (NCBI taxonomy): domain Eukaryota; kingdom Metazoa; phylum Mollusca; class Gastropoda; order Neogastropoda; family Raphitomidae; genus Phymorhynchus; species Phymorhynchus buccinoides. The sequence continues at coordinate 26,403,306 of CM065680.1, forward strand.
TCTTCTTCCTCAACAATCAACAACAAACACCATGCCATGCACTCTCTTCTTCCTCCTCAACAATCAACAACAAACACCATGCCATGCACTCTCTTCTTCCTCAACAATCAACAACAAACACCATGCCATGCACTCTCTTCTTCCTCCTCAACAATCAACAACAAACACCATGCCATGCACTCTCTTCTTCCTCAATCAACAACAAACACCATGCAATGCACTCTCTTCTTCCTCAACAATCAACAACAAACACCATGCCATGCACTCTCTTCTTCCTCAACAATCAACAACAATCACCATGCAATGCACTCTCTTCTTCCTCAACAATCAACAACAAACACTCTGCAATGCAGGCTTTTTTCAAGCACAATCAAGGTGCATCTTCTTCTACAAACAACAGTCATGAACAGGGACCAGGGCCATCCTTTCAGGGATCTATAGTACTCTTTTCGCTGATCTTCCTAAGATCGGAAAAAAACTAGAGAGTATGAGTTAAACAAAGGAGAGATCCTCTGTGTGTGTGGGAGAGGGAGAGAGAGAGAGAGAGAGAGAGAGAGAGAGAGAGAGAGAGAGAGAGAGAGAGAGAGAGAGAGAGAGAGAGTCACAGTGAGTGAAAGCATTGTGCTCCATTTCACGGAGAGTTGCGAGTTCCGTTTCACTTCTTAGTGGATTCCATCACTTTTCATGCATTTCATCACTTATGGAAGACCTTAAATTCCTCACATTAAGCATTTTTAAACCACCAGCACCATATTTTTTTAAATGACAGATTTATTTATTTTTATTACTTTTTTTGCCCTGTTCCATAAAAAGATGTATAAATCGTTTTTCAAAGCAGTAATAAAGTCACCTGGGGGATCAGGTAGGTTGATCAAGAGATGAACTATTTTTGACAATATTAAAGTCATGATTACTGTTATCTTACCAAAAGGGGTGAACTGTCGTTTCTTCCATGTCAAAATTCTTCTCATTGCTAACAGTTTATATTCATAGTTTTGTTTGTTTTTATTAATGTATCATTTTAGTGAAATAGTAAAGCGCTTGGAGATTTCGGAGGATTTCAAAGAAAACTATTTGGAAGATTATTTTGGAAGGAGAATGGGCCAATAAGTCCGAAAGATAGTAGATGACAGAGAGCAAAGGGAAAGGCAGAGTTAAAGACAGTGACAGATAAGAGGAAGTTACAAGCACAGAACTTCCAGAAGGTGATAGAACTAGTTGTACGAAAGACCTTCCCGGTATCCCAACGGAGAGAGATGCTATCTGTGTCACACACGATTGACAAGCACAAACACACATGTACCAATGCACGCGTCTGTGGAAGAGTGACTCATGGACAAACCCAGCACCGCGGTAATCGAGGTGTACCTCTCGGTGACCCACTCACCCTTCGCACGTATCCCACGGAGGGGTGGTACTTGACAGGCATGAGCAGCAGCTTGATTCGCTCAAACATCTGGACGCCGCTCATGGCCGACACCCCCAGGTACAGAAACACCCCGAACAGAGACATGACAGGTATGGCACGTAACACTGGACCCAGCAGTAAGGATAAACCTGCACACACCAAACAGCAAACAACTTAAAAATGTGAGCGAGTGTTAAAAGAATCAACACACACATTGCAAAAGAGCACAATTTGTGCCCAAACGTTAACAACCCTGCTTCAACCCTTTCGCCGCCAGCCATTTTTTTAGCAAACAAAAATACCATTAAACTGAACAGGGTAGAAATCAAAATGTATCTGCAGTATTGGGAATTTCCATGTGAAATGCATAACATTAGGCCTATCCTTACCTCCCAAAATTAAGAAAATAAGGTCTTCAGATAACAGGCCCTGACTTGATGCCTTTTAGTGACATGGGTGTTAAACCATTATGGTGCGCAAATGCGACATTGGTGGTGAAAAGGTTAAAATCTACAGCAAAACTCAACTTATTGTTCTTAAGTGATGTTCGACTGTCTCTCCACAAGACCAAGCAGGTCCTCGACTCTCCCCTCACATGGCTGTTGTGTGAGTCCAAAGATGTTCTTAAGTATTAATAAGACAAGTCTCTGTCATGTACTGGATATAAAAAATAATGAAAATGTTAAACCAAACTGCCTCATATCACCAAGCAAAGGCATAACCATGTCTTTGTAAACTGAAAATAGCTGACCAGACAAGAATGTTCGCTGATTAACCCAAAAATATTTAAAACCTTTTATAAAACTGATCTATACACAAGCGGGCAACAAAGTTGGAGAGCTGAAACTGTCTTTCACTACTGAAGACAGTTGATCAGTGAAGTTTTTCACACTGCTACTAACTAAACTATATTGACTTGTACAACAAATTCTTACAAAGATTTTCTCCAGCCAAAGACGGACATGCTGGGCCAATTTCTTATTTAGGCGCATAACGGCAGCATGACGCATCTGCGCTCATTTGACAGGAAACTATCTGAGCGATTGACACAGACGACGACCTACACACAAATAGACAGAAAAGTCGGAAAGGCGAAACCATGTCTTTTACTACATAAAAAAAAGTACTCACTGTCCCCAACCTCTCTCACCTCAAAACATTTTTATTTTATTTTTTTCTTTATTTTTTCTCTTTCTTGTTTTCCCCCAGATTTGTGTTCACAGCCTTGCTCTTTGGCTTCAACTTTGTTGTATCATTTACGTGTTGGACTGTAGAGGGGAAGTATTGTTTTTTATTTTGATCTTGTTGGATTTTTGCTCCTTCTGTTGCCTGCTTTTTGCTCCTTTTGATATATTTGCTGTTTGCTGTTTAATTGTTTGTCTGTGTTGATAAAGGCGCGTTCGCCGAAATAACCAGTAGTTTTGCTTTGTCTCTTGTGAATACAATAACGTCACTTTACACTTGTTGTGTAGTTGTTTGTTTGTTGTATGTTTTACTACAGAAGAGAGCTGATAAGTGTACAACAGCTGAATCAGTCAAGTTCTTCAGACTGCTACTGTCTGAACTGCTGTACACGCAAGGTAAAAAAAAAGTCTTAGGCCGTGTACACACATAAGCGGAGATTCTGTGCGGAAACCCGTGGGCAATCCATAAATAAGTGAAACAAAGAAGGGAAAAGATTTGAGCATGTGTCCCAATTTCCCCTATATGCGTAAACTTTTATCCTTCTTTCTTCCACTTGTTTAGGGTTTTCCGTACGGAACTTACGCATCTAATGTGAACCCAGCCTAAGCCAGCTAGTGTCTAAACTGACCTATACACAAATGGACAGCAAAGTTGGTGAGGCGCTGCTCCTTGACGCCGATGAGGTGGGGCTTCTCCCCGGGGGCGTGGGTCTTGCTGTAGGAGCTGAGGGCGGACACGTGGGCCATGGTGCGCACGGTGGCCGCGCACATCCAGGGCAGGCCGAACAGCGAGCACAGCAGCGTGATGGCCCCCATCAGGAACTGGTCCAGGTGGAACCCGCAGCCCTTCTTCAGCCTGCGCTCCTTCTTGTTCAGGATCATCCTGCATGAAAACAGCATGGTGTGATATAGCTACCTATCTAATCAACTCACTTCAGCTTGCGCTCCTTGTTCAGGAACATCCTGCATGAAAACAGCATGGTGTGATATAGCTACCTATCTAATCAACTTATTCAGGAAGAATCCCTTCTTCAGCTTCTTGTTCAGGATCACCCTGCATGAAAACAGCATGGTGTGACATAGCTAACTATCTAATCAACTTATCAGGGAAGAATCCCTTCTTCAGCTTGCGCTCCTTCTTGTTCAGGATCATCCTGCATGAAAACAGCATGGTGTGACATAGCTACCTATCTAATCAACTCACTTCAGCTTGCGCTCCTTGTTCAGGAACATCCTGCATGAAAACAGCATGGTGTGACATAGCTAACTATCTAATCAACTTATCAGGGAAGAATCCCTTCTTCAGCTTGCGCTCCTTCTTGTTCAGGAACATCCTGTATGAAAACAGCATGGTGTGACATAGCTAACTATCTAATCAACTTATCAGGGAAGAATCCCTTCTTCAGCTTGCGCTCCTTCTTGTTCAGGATCATCCTGCATGAAAACAGCATGGTGTGACATAGCTAACTATCTAATCAACTTATCAGGGAAGAATCCCTTCTTCAGCTTGCGCTCCTTCTTGTTCAGGAACATCCTGTATGAAAACAGCATGGTGTGACATAGCTAACTATCTAATCAACTTATCGGGGAAGAATCCCTTCTTCAGCTTGCGCTCCTTCTTGTTCAGGATCATCCTGCATGAAAACAGCATGGTGTGACATAGCTAACTATCTAATCAACTTATCAGGGAAGAATCCCTTCTTCAGCTTCTTGTTCAGGAACATCCTGCATGAAAACAGCATGGTGTGACATAGCTAACTATCTAATCAACTTATCAGGGAAGAATCCCTTCTTCAGCTTCTTGTTCAGGAACATCCTGCATGAAAACAGCATGGTGTGACATAGCTAACTATCTAATCAACTTATCAGGGAAGAATCCCTTCTTCAGCTTGCGCTCCTTCTTGTTCAGGAACATCCTGCATGAAAACAGCATGGTGTGATATAGCTACCTATCTAATCAACTCACTTCAGCTTGCGCTCCTTCTTGTTCAGGATCATCTTGCATGAAAACAGCATGGTGTGACATAGCTACCTATCTAATCAACTTATCGGGGAAGAATCCCTTCTTCAGCTTGTGCTCCTTCTTGTTCAGGATCATCCTGCATAACAAAAACAAGAGAAACTGCTTCAAAAGTCTTTACCAATAGTGATAGTAATAAGGAGACAAATGATTAGTGCAAGTAACTGGGATTTCAAAGTGGAAATTAAAACTTGAATCAACCAGTAATTCTGTTGAAACTGAATCACAAAAAGTAGTAACTTTTGTTTCACTAAACATTTCCTGAATATTTTTCTAACAACCTCAGGCCAGTAATGATGTTCGCCTCAAGCAGCGACGTCTCGAAGGTGTTAACTGATGGACTCTATCATTAAGAGCAAAAGAATGGATTTTTTCTAAAAATGCTAAATTCATTAAAAGAACCAATCAATAACATTTACTGTCAAAACACTGCCTTAAAGGAGTAAATTAGACTGGCTTAGACTGTTTGTAGCCTCTCTAGCTCCCTTTCCACGCAACAGCGACCGACTCACTCCGTGATCTGGACCTCCATGAAGAGGAGGATGAAGATGAGGAAGGCGGGGATGATGGAGGCGAAGACGACCCACACGGGTGTCTGCTGCTTCATGCCCATGGGGTTAACGAACCAGCCCCGCTTTTCGGGCCGCGTGGGGCTCAGGGTGTCCTGCACCTGCAGCTTCTGCACGCATGAACAACAGTAATCAGCACACAGTACACGAATTCCCCTCATTCTGGCTCCTTTCAGTTTTCCACAGAGAGCTATTTGTTTCAAGTTATTTCTTTTAACAGCGGCACATATTCTCATCATTGACTGTGGTTAGGGATAGGAAAAGACCTTACAAGTGGTATGCCACCATAAAACAATGTAAGCCTAATGGATAAAACACTATAAATTGGTTTATGCTGGTGACGAGTGTTAGCAAAAGGCATGAACTGGAAGGAGCTGAGAAAAGCTACTGTGAGCAGCATGTCATATCCCTCCATGAAAATTGAGGAATTTTTATTAATTCTACTATCTATTTTATCTATATACTTACCATTCCACTACAAAGTGCATATTTGTACAAGATTAGCTTGGAAGACAGAACAAAATCAAGAGTGTCTTACTACCACAACTCCCAATCCACGTAACTTCCGGTGTAGCAGACTACTCACTTTCTTGAAAGCAAGCACCCAATAAAAGGGAAGGTACACATTCAAAAACCATTAGGAGGGAGGTGGGAGGGTCAATTAAATGTAGTGGAATGGTAATTATATATATAAAATAGATAGTAGAATTAATAAAAATTCCTCAATCTATTCTATCATCCTTACCATTCCACTACAAAGTGCAAGATTACCAACAAGGAGGAGGGTAATGGTAAAGCACTACTCTGAGACCACGGAACAAACCATGACAGAGATATCACATAAACACACACATACCCTCTAGAATAAGAAGGTAAATCCGCAAAGCATGTTACATATCCCCCAAAAGACTTAAAATAAGTCTATAAAAACAAACAGACAAAAGTCATACCTCAAAAGGACACCGTCTTGGAGGACAACACAGCACGGCGAATACCAAAAGTGTTGTCCTGCCGGAGAGTGGAAAACTCGCGCAGATAGTAAGAGGTAAAGGTAGTCTCCGACTTCCAGAAGGCGGAGGACATAATGGCAGGGACTGGAACACCCCTGACCAAGGCTAGTGAGGTGCTAATAGCCCTAACTTCGTGAGCCCGTATACCTGGGGGCGCAGAACGATCGGCGTGGGAGTAGGCTAGTCGAATCAACTCGACTAACCAGCGAGCCAAAGTGGCCTTACGGATATCGCTTGAATAATTGGAATTCAAAGAAATGAAAAGGCGGCGCTTCTGGCTACGGAACGAGGCTGACCGAAGGAGATACGTGCGCAAACAGCGAACCGGGCACAGACATCTATCCTCATCGTCCGGAGCGAGGATGTTAGAGAGACTCTCGATAACAACCAACGGAGAAGCTTGCTGAGCCGATTGATTTTTCGCACGGAATTCCGGTAGAAAAGACAGGGAGATCGAGGAACCATCCTCCGCGAACTCATAATCATTAACTAAACCACTAAGAGCGTGGATACCACTCACACGTCTCGCTAAGGCAAGACTAACAAGGAAAAGCGTCTTAAAAGAAAGAAGCTTAAAAGATAACGAAGAAAGCGGTTCACATTCTGACCTGAGAAAGTGAAGCACAAGAAAAACGTCCCATTGCGGAAGTCTGATGGTTGGGCGAATTGACTTATTACGCAAACCATCCAAAAAATGGGAAACCAAAACAGAAGAAGCAAAGGAAGGTTGACGACCAGTAGCAATAGAAATAGTGCTAATAACCGCCGACTTATAACCTGACAAAGTTTGGGCCAAGAGGCCCTTCTCATTATGCAAATGAGACAAAAAGGAAACAAACTGAGCACCAGTCGGGTGCAAAGGAGAAAAAGACTCAACTGTACAGAAATTGAACCAAGAGGTCCAACGCAAGGAATACAAGGTATTAGTGCTTTGACGGCGGGATTGAAGAATCACTTCAATGGCTTCACTTCTCAGACCCTGTGACCGCAACCCTGACCGCAAAGTAGCCAAGCGGTCAGATGAAGGACGGCAGGATTTCGATGCGGAACGCCTGTGCGCGGTTGAACCAGAGACCTTGGGGTCAACTGGAGGGGAACACCCGGCACGTGGGTGAGAGCTAACAGCTCGGGGAACCACGGACTGTTTTCCCATCTTGGCGCTATGAGATGAGAGCAGGACGCTCCCGAGCGCACTTTTCCAACACCCTTGGAAGAAGAGCTGTGGGTGGGTAGGCGTAGGCCCACAGACCCGACCACTGGAGACTGAAGGCATTCCTTGCCCATGCCAAGGGATCTGCCATCGGGGAGACGAAGAGCGGAAGACGCCGGCTGAAGCGAGTTGCAAACAAGTCGATGTGTGGGTTTCCCCACATCGACCAAATGGGTTGAAGGACCTGATGGACGAGAGTCCACTCCGTTGCAATCACCTGGTTGGAACGGCTCAGCTGGTCGGCGAGAACATTCAGCTTCCCGGGAATGAACTCCACGGTTAGATGAATGGAATTCCGTGCAGTCCAAAGCAGGATCTCCTCTGCCTTCCTGGAGAGTGAAGGCGATTTCGTGCCCCCCTGACGCTGAAGGTATGAGAGGCACGTGGTGTTGTCGCCACAAACTGTGACCCACTTGCCTCGTAGCAGGGGAAGTAGCGCTTTGAGCGCGAGCGAAACCGCCTCCATCTCCAGAAAATTGATGTGGAGAGACGACTCTGCTTCGGACCACAACCCCGAAACCTCCCGCCGGTCCAGATGAGCCCCCCAACCTTCCTTTGACGCATCCGTGAAAAGGAATTCTTGATGGTGGAGAGGCCGAATGGGAACTGAGGACCCCAGCCAAACCGTGTCCAACCACTGGAGGACTGAACTGCGAAACCACGGGCCCAAAACGACCTGAGATTCCAGAGGAAGATGAGAAACCCCGAGTTCCGCACACTTCCGTTGTAGAGGACGCTTGTGCAGACGACCCAGAGGCAAGAGGTCTGCCAAGGACTCCATGAAGCCCAGCAACTTGAGAAGTTGACGAACCGTTGCTGAACCCGCCAACAGAAGGCTTTCCAGAAAGGACTGAATGGACTGGATTCGCTCCGAAGACGGACAGACCGTGAACGTCTGGGTATTGAATACCATCCCCAGATATTTGAATTCCTGGGCCGGAGTCAAATCCGACTTTTTGACGTTCACGTTGAAGCCAACCTGGACGGTTAGGTCCTGGAGCTCCGAGGTGTGTTCCTGGCACCGGTCCCTGGACTGAGCCAAGGTGAGCCAGTCGTCCAGGTACACCTTGAGACGGATCCCCCTGGACCTGGCCACGCCGACGAACTCCCTGACCACCATGGTGAAAATCCATGGGGCCAGAGAGAGCCCGAAGGGAAGGACTACGAACTGATAAGTCGTGTTCCCCCATACGAACCTCAAGAGATGCCTTCGATCTGGGTGGATCGAAACATGGAAATAGGCATCCTTGAGGTCTATGGAAGTCGCCCAATCCCCCGGCTGGATGAAGTTGCGAACCGAAGCAGCCGTCTCCATTCTGAACGCCATGGGGCGCAGAAAAGCATTGAGAGGAGACAAGTCCAGCACTGGACGGAACTCGCCGTTCTTCTTTGGTACAGTGAACATGCGCGAGTAGAAACCCGGGCCCGGGTTGGGTACTGGAATCACAGCACCCTTGTCCAGAAGGGACTTGACCTCTGCGTCCAAGATCTGAAAGCGAAGAGGATCTGCAGGGGGAGGAAAGACAATAGGCACCCGCGAGAGAGGAGGTTCCGCGAGCAGCGGAAAGCGGAACCCATCCCGCACGACACGGAGGATCCAAGAGCTGACTGACAGCAGAGACCACTGAAGGTGATGCTGAGCCAGAGAGTCCACACTTGATGGAACAGCCAACTCGGGATCCACCCGAAGCCGCGCGGGCCCTACTGAAAAGGAGGGTAGCGTTTTGAGTTCTGAAAACGAGTAGAGCGATTTGCACCGCGCTGGAAGGGCCTGCCCCGAGCCGAAGGAGAAGGGTACGGCTGAGAAGAGCCACGGAACGAGTTCCTCAACGGCTGTGGAGTACGAAAGCGAGAGGAAGAAGAAGAGGCCCGACGGGCTGAAAATGCACCACGCTGCTGGAAACGAGCAGGAGACACAGAAGCAGAACGAGAGGGTGGCCTAGCCCTAGCCGCCAAGGTCTGCAAAGTAGCTAGGACCCTGTCATTGTGAGAGAGGGACTGACGACCCGAACACGCCTCCTTAACTTTGGACACCCTTGCCGAAGCAAAAATTCCTGAGGAAGGGATTGGGTCCGAACGAAGGGCACGACGTTCCACCTCCAACATGGCAAGAGAGGACTGTTGGAGAGCTTGATCCCTGAAAAAGGCCGAAAGCCTACTACGCAAGGTAGCGAGGCCCAGAGCGGTGAGTTGAACTGAATCACGCAAGGCTGACAGAAGGCAGCCTAAAGCCTGCTCATCAATGGCATCCGCAAGACGAAAATCCTCAGGACGGCCCGTGGAGGTCCTGCCCAACAGAGTGGGAAGACCGTGCAGCATAGAAGTAGCCGTGGAACAATGCATCAATGATTGCGAGACAGCCTTCTCCAGAGACAAGTAAGACTTGGCAGGGATGGACACCGACCTGATGGAAGGACCATTCAGCAACAGACCAAGATCAGAAATTTCCTCCTGGGAAAGAGCCGAAAAGGCTGGAATCGGCAAAAACTCACTCTCCATGGGAAGAACTGGGGCGAACTGAGGAACCACAGGACATGAACCGGACAGAGAAGGAATAGGTGGGGACACCTCCTGTTCCCTTCTAGACTGTTTAGCTCTAGACCACATGTGTGTGTCAGCCAAATCGAGAGCATCACAAATCGACGAAGAGCACTGCAAGACCAGTCTATGACCACGCCGAGACTGAAGGGTACCGAAAGCATCATCCTGGGGCAGAACCTGAGAGGACTCCACCGAGACAACATCCTGGCAGTAAGGCTGCAAGGCCGCCAGATACCCTTGTATGCCAGAAACAGAAGGATCAGAAAAATCCTCTTCCATAGGATCCACCGTGTGATCCGAAGCCGTAACCGACGCCGCCGGCTGAGCTGACTGACCCAAGGAAGAACGACGCGACAAAAGGTCCATAACTTCCTGGTGAGAGTAGGACCGCTGAGGAACCTGCCCTGAAACCGGTGGAACCATACCAGCGGTAACGGGCGTGACCGGTACGGGCCGAGGCAAACGTCCCATGGACTGAATGCCTGCCGTCGTACGGTCCTGGGCCTGGGGACCACCCACGGCAGAGGCCGTAGCCGCCGTGCCCGTGGTGGACCCGCGAGACCATGTCGCCGTGGCCGGTCCGCTCCGGAGAACCCCGGGTGCGGATGCCGGCCCGGTGCCTAAGGCACCGAGGCTGCCGTCGCCAGGGAAGCTACCCCCATTAGCGGCATCGTCCGTTTTTCGGCCGGCATCACCAGGCGTAATGGTGGCATCGGTGGGTACCGCCCGGTTGTCTATAGCTCTGTAAGACAAGTCGGACAGCACCACCGGTTTCTTCGCAGCTTCTTCTTCCAGAACCGGAAGTGCCCGTGCGGTATCATGAACGCCAGGAACCAATGGGGTACGGGAGCTAGCTTGGCTAGAAGAGCCGTACTGACCTTGTTCGGGAAAAACCCGGATGCCGGTTTGCAGCTCCATCCGTGAGAGATCTTCAACGGACAACGAATCCTGGAGTGGAAGACCAACCGTCGAAAAGGCCGGGTCATCGTCCAAAACACCCAACAAATCAACATGAGAATCATCCACCGAAATGTGCTGGACCAAACCAGCCGAGTCCACTTGGGAGAAGGAGAACGGCATGGCCGAAGACAATTCGCCCGTAGAACGCAAATGAGCCAGCAATTCCGACACCACTTGCTTTGTATCTTGAACCGAACGCGAAGAGTGAGACTTACTCGAACTTCTTGACCGAGAATTTGACTTGGACAAAGACTTCTCTGAAGGACTCGATTTTAGAAAACGGCCCTTGTCATCCCTGGGAGGAGTAGGCTGAGGTTCCTTAGTTGAACTACTTGAAGGTTTGCCAACTAACGCCGAAGAATCTACAACTTTTTTAGAAGGAGTAGATTCCATAACGCGAAACCCGAAGCCAGAAGCCACGCCCACCTTTTGACCAACAGGCCCGAAATCTTCACAAAGATTACAACCAAAAAGGGGGGGAGGCCGAACGAACTTACCCAAGTAGCAAAGCAACACAAAGAAAACTAAAGGAAAACAAAAGACACTCATAAAGCTGAAAGCAGGAGAAAAAATTCCTGGAGAAACAGAATAACAAGCCTGCCTTCCATGCTAGCTTGAAAGAAAGTGAGTAGTCTGCTACACCGGAAGTTACGTGGATTGGGAGTTGTGGTAGTAAGACACTCTTGATTTTGTTCTGTCTTCCAAGCTAATCTTGTACAAATATGCACTTTGTAGTGGAATGGTAAGGATGATAGAATAGATTACCTATTATATATTCTCAGGCATTTCAGCACTTAGGTTTCAGAGATAAACGGATGCTGTTAATTCGCAGATATATAAAATCAACAGTTTGTTGAAAACTTACAGTTCTGGTTTATGTGAAGGAACAAAAAGCAAGATGGGTGGGGGGCTCCTGTTGTCTCATTTTTTAAAGATTGTCCATTTTTAGTTCAGTCATGTGACGTGGGTGCAATAGTGAGCTGTACTCACAGTCACATGCACTGAGCCACCAGTTGCCGTGCAGCAGTATACAATGAAGACAGGAGGCATGATACTACCCGGTGCCGATGCTACCCAAAAGCCATGAAGAAAGCGGTGTATATTTTGGTTTGAGAGAAAATCGTCTACATTCTTCTACCATTTTCCATTTTGTTACACTAGTTTACTTCAACATCATTTGTGTGACCAACAGAATGCGCCTATGAAAACAGATATTAATTTTTGTTTTACATAACTTCTTATTCTGTTGTAACCTAACACTAGCAGACTTATACTACTACATTTTTTATGATAATAACAAAAATCCATAAAGTTTAGTAACTGCTAGGAATCAAGTTGACGATAGTGCATTTATTTTTTGAAAAAAAAGGGCCTCTGCACAAATGAATGCCTCAAGATTGAAAGATAAATGTTTTCTTGCTATGCTGCCTTTTTCATTATTATCTACTGCCCCCCCCCCCCCCCCCCCCCCCCCCCCCCCCCCCCCCCCCCCCCCCCCCCCCCCCCCCCCCCCCCCCCCCCCCCCCCCCCCCCCCCCCAGTACTGACCTGAGTGTAGGTGTCCCGCATGAGGTAGTCCAGCAGGGACATGGCCAGGATGGCGATCAGCACCCCAAAGTCACCCAGCGCCCGACGCACCTGCACACCAAGGCTGCATGTCAACCATTTAACACACCCGAAATAAGGCGAAGCACTTTATCTTTCAACTCCAGACCTGTTTACCACCTACACAAGTCTTGAGTAGTCTGGACAGCTGAAATGAGTAGTTTGGGTGCAAAATGTGTAGTTTTATTCATTAAACCATCAAACAATGTTCACTGAAAACGAGTAATTAGAGCATCTTTTTCAATTTTGAAGAGTAGTGGAGGTCCAAGTTGAGTAGAATACTACTCGAAAAGAGTAGAGTAAACAGGTCTGCAACTCCCTCATTTACTTCTTCACTCACTCACTCTCACTCTCTCTTACATACACACATGCACATATACACAGACACACAAATGCAAATACACACAAACATGCACACAACTAAACTCTTGTCACCATCACAATACTCTGTCACCATCACAACATTATTAGCATAAAAACCCTTTCTGAAAAACTTACACTGCGGCCAGGAAACAGCTGTTGTGAAAGATCCATAATAAGCAAAATGGAATTTACAATGCGGCCAAAGAATCAGCTGTTGTGAAAGATCCAAAGTAGGCAAAATGAAATAGCACTGTGGAAAAGTAGGTGCACACAATAAAACTTACACTGCGACCAAGGAATTGGCTGTTGTGAAAGAACAAAAGGCACAAAAGTAAACTAATGCTGTGGCTGTTCAAAACGATCCTCAGTAAGCAGGCAAAAGTAAACTTACACTGCAGCCAAGGAATCTGCTGTTGCGAAATATCCTCAGTAAGCAGGCAAAAGTAAACTTACACTGCAGCCAAGGAATCTGCTGTTGCGAAATATCCTCAGTAAGCAGGCAAAAGTAAACTTTCACTGCAGCCAAGGAATCTGCTGTTGCGAAATATCCTAAGGAAGTAGGCAAAAGTAAACTTACACTGCAGCCAAGGAATCTGCTGTTGCGAAATATCCTAAGGAAGTAGGCAAAAGTAAACTTACACTGCAGCCAAGGAATCTGCTGTTGCGAAATATCCTCAGTAAGCAGGCAAAAGTAAACTTACACTGCAGCCAAGGAATCTGCTGTTGCGAAATATCCTCAGTAAGCAGGCAAAAGTAAACTTTCACTGCAGCCAAGGAATCTGCTGTTGCAAAATATCCTAAGGAAGTAGGCAAAAGTAAACTTACACTGCAGCCAAGGAATCTGCTGTTGCGAAATATCCTAAGGAAGTAGGCAAAAGTAAACTTACACTGCAGCCAAGGAATCTGCTGTTGCGAAATATCCTAAGGAAGTAGGCAAAAGTAAACTTACACTGCAGCCAAGGAATCTGCTGTTGCGAAATATCCTAAGGAAGTAGGCAAAAGTAAACTTACACTGCAGCCAAGGAATCTGCTGTTGCGAAATATCCTAAGGAAGTAGGCAAAAGTAAACTTACACTGCAGCCAAGGAATCTGCTGTTGCGAAATATCCTAAGGAAGTAGGCAAAAGTAAACTTACACTGCGGCCAAGGAACCGGCTGTTGCGAAAGATCCTCAGGAAGTAGGCGATGAGGAAGGTGCCGATGGTGAGGATGAGGGACAGGAGGGCGGTGTTGGGCTGCCTCAGGGGCTGGCGGTTGTAGCCGTGGTGGGAGAACCCCTCCTTGTGGACCAGCACCTCGCTGCTGTCGTTGGGCATGGCCGGCGCCACGGAGAAGTAGCTGGAGGTGCTGCTGGTCACGTTGCTGCCGTTGGTGGACGTGTAAGGGGAGTCATCCGTCATGTTGGGGTCGCAGTTGTACGAGGCCACCAGGGGATGCTCTTCGAAGGTCTGCAGGACAACACAACATAGGGAGACAAAGGTGCAGTCATGTGCTTGTTAAAAGGCAAAATGATAGATTTATATGGAAATCTGAACAAACCATGGAGCGTACACAAAAAGGTGCAACATATATATATATAAATACATAAGCATGATTTCATAAATGCATGCACATATGAATGATTTTCCAAACACTTTTTTTTTAAATCCACTATTTTTATGATGGATGTGAGCCTGTAACCAATGATGAAAAAGTTCAAAACTATATTTAAAGTCATTTACTATTGGAAAAATTAGGTCAAATGCTAAGCTATTCATGCAACAGTTTGTGTTTGCAACCTTTAGCCAACTTTTACAAGGCCAAACCGAACTCCAACAGAATTTAATCATATACAGCTGTCTTCCTCCGCAATATAAAGTTGTCAAACTTACTTCCATGCCTGACGCTTCTCATGTTTTGGTTCAATTTCGATCTTGCCCTTCTCTCTCTCTCTCTCTCTCTCTCTCTCTCTCTCTCTCTCTCTCTCTCTAGGACAGATTGGAAGACTAGGTGTTGCCTAAAATCTTTATCCTTGAAAAATAAAGTTAAAGTTTTCAAGTTTTCAAGTTCTCTCTCTCTCTCTCTCTCTCTCTCTCTCTCTCTCTCTCTCTCTCTCTCTCTCTGTGCCCAAGCCACTCACATGCACAAGCTTCTTGACCACTTCGTAGATGAAGATGATGGAGATGAGGATGGCGAAGATCTCCTCTGCGAAGCGTGTGACAAAGCGCACCAGGAAGCTGCCCTCCAGGGCCACAGTGATGATGGAGATGACGCACACGTACAGCCCGATCCAGCACCGCATCGGCAGGAACTCCACGTCGTACGACTCTGCAAACTGAATCACGCGCAACCACAAAGGTTCAGCACTTTCACAATCGCCACACACTTACACAATAAAAAGATGGTAAAGAAGTCTTGAAGCCTAGTTATTTCTAATCACTACACACAGCAAAAATGTTATTTCTGCAAAATACATCATCACATAGCTTAGCATTCTAAGAACCATCAATTACATGCTGCATGCAAGTTCAAAATGATGACAATTTAAGGCCAATCAGCCAAGCAAATGTTTTTGATAAAGTCTAATCCTCCAAACAGGGTGACCTCTACCAAGTTCTAACCATGCATAACTAAAGTCCCTTCACAAAAAGAATGGGGAAAATTCACATCTTAGAAGAAAAAAAGGACATATTCTTTTTAATAAAAAGAAAAAAGAAACGTCATACAATGATGCAAACTTTGATTTCTTTTGAAAATCATAAGAAATCTATGATGCGAGATGATGGGACCATGTAGAACCCTTTCAAATAGCTGCTAATTAAAGTTTCAAAAAGACAGACAGACAGAAAGAAAGACATTTTCCCCAAATGAGCACTCACATTATACAAGGACTGTTCAAACACTAGCACGGGGCCGGTAGCACCAATGAGAAGCAAGGGTTGTCCACAAAACAGGCTGAAAATCATGCCGGCCACTGAGGTGCACAGGATGGTCTCCGTCACACCCATCAGCCCATTGGTTTTCTCGTCTGAATGGACACACAGACAATGCACAGGTCTAAGAAACAAGAATCATTTCAAGACAACAATACATTTTTTTGAGTGTATGATTAAAAAAAAGAAGTAATAAGCGTAAACCCTCCCCATTCCAAATTAGCAAGCAGCCACAACAAAATAAATCAATAAATGATGAAATAAAAAAATTCTTTGTTTAATTGTAAGTCTTATAAAATGTATACATATTTAACAAAGATGACAAAACTTTTGTTCCAGAATTTAAAAAAAACAACAACTCTTTCTTGCATCAAAAACAGTGAGAATTAAAACAAATCTAAAGTAGATAAACAAATACACACAAAAACTTCATCTGTCATATTTTACAGAAGTTAAGCCTTACAATTTTCCAATTCTTTTCCTATCCTAATACAGAGTTAAACTCCCATAATTCCACATTCTCATACTGACCCAGCAGGCCGCCAAAGGCGATGCAGGGAGAGATGCAGGCGAAGAAGATGAAGATGGTGGCCATCAGGCACTTGAAGCTGAGGGCGTCGCGAAAGTCGCTGACGTAGAAGGGGTAGCGACGCTTGATGTCATTGATCAGCCCGCCAAAAATATGGCCTGTGCGCTTCAGGGGGTCTGCTGGAATGTCCGGAGAGCCTTTCTCCATCAGCGCTGAGACACAGATCATTCACAGCAATGGTCACTATAGTGTGAAGCGTTTTGGAGAGACTTTCTCCAACAGCGCTGAGACACAGATCATTCACAGCAATGGTCACTATAGTGTGAAGCGTCCGGAGAGACTTTCTCCATCAGCGCTGAGACACAGATCATTCACAGCAATGGTCACTATAGTGTGAAGCGTCCGGAGAGACTTTCTCCATCAGCGCTGAGACACAGATCATTCACAGCAATGGTCACTATAGTGTGAAGCGTCCGGAGAGACTTTCTCCATCAGCGCTGAGACACAGATCATTCACAGCAATGGTCACTATAGTGTGAAGCGTCCGGAGAGACTTTCTCCATCAGCGCTGAGACACAGATCATTCACAGCAATGGTCACTATAGTGTGAAGCGTCCGGAGAGACTTTCTCCATCAGCGCTGAGACACAGATCATTCACAGCAATGGTCACTATAGTGTGAAGCGTCCGGAGAGACTTTCTCCATCAGCGCTGAGACACAGATCATTCACAGCAATGGTCACTATAGTGTGAAGCGTCCGGAGAGACTTTCTCCATCAGCGCTGAGACACAGATCATTCACAGCAATGGTCACTATAGTGTGAAGCGTCCGGAGAGACTTTCTCCATCAGCGCTGAGACAGATTATTCACAGCAATGGTCACTATAGTGTGAAGCGTCCGGAGAGACTTTCTCCATCAGCGCTGAGACACAGATCATTCACAGCAATGGTCACTATAGTGTGAAGCGTCCGGAGAGACTTTCTCCATCAGTGCTGAGACACAGATCATTCACAGCAATGGTCACTATAGTGTGAAGCGTCCGGAGAGACTTTCTCCATCAGCGCTGAGACACAGATCATTCACAGCAATGGTCACTATAGTGTGAAGCGTCCGGAGAGCCTTTCTCCATCAGCGCTGAGACACAGATCATTCACAGCAATGGTCACTATAGTGTGAAGCGTCCGGAGAGACTTTCTCCAGCGCTGAGACACAGATCATTCACAGCAATGGTCACTATAGGGTGAAGCACATCAAGAATAGCTATGATACCATTTGGGGGCATATCAGAGCTGTTTACCCCAAACTTTCACTGTCAGTAATCCCAAGCTTTCAAATCAGTAATCTCCTCCCCCCCCCCCTCGTGGGGATACCGGGGGGGTCTTTTGTATAAAAAGTTCCCCCACCTTCTGGAAGTTCTGTGCTTGTAACTTCCTCTTATCTGTCACTCTCTTTGACTCCGCCTTTTCCCCTTGCTTGCTGTCATCTATTATCTTTCTGCCTTTCCGACCCATTCTCCTGCCTTTTTTCATGAAACACTTTCAAAAAGATTTCCTCCAGCCGAAGACGGACATGCTGGGCCTAATTATTTCTTACTTAGGCGCATAACGGCAGCATGACGCATCTGCACTGATATATTGATAGGAAACTGTCTGAGCGATCGAAGAAGAAATCAGTAATCTGAGGCATCTGTCAGTAATCCTCAGAACGTGATGAATATGACTATTTACGATAATCATTTAATTCTTATTTTGTGACTGCAATTAACCCCTTGACTGGCAGAGAAAATTAAAGAAAAAAAATCATTGTACAAATTATGACATGAAAAAGACAACTGATAGAGCCAATCTGGCAAAATGGTCTGGGGAAATAACTCTCTTGACTGTGTTAAAGCAAAAGCCAGCGTATCAGAGTTATTCCTCTTCATCTGATAACAACATCAGTGGAAAACTATCTGCATAAAAGACACATAAAAACTGATGTGTGTGTGTGTGTGTATGTGTGTGCGTGTGCGTGTGCGTGTGCGTGCGTGTGTGCGTGCGTGCGTGCATGCGCGCGTGCATGTGTGCGTGCGTGTGCGCGCGTGTGTGTGTGCAGCAGTTCCATTCTTCCGAATCAATGCAAGAAATCAATCATCTAAATCAATCTGGTGTTTCTGCCTACAAAGCCATAGCTGTATGTGAAAAAATGCATTTTTTTTCCTAAATAGACATGCTTTTTTTAAAAATTCACATACTTTCATGTTTCAAACTTTAAAAAATCAAACCGAGCATCAGAATTACAGGATCAAAAATAGCATAGAAAAGAAGTAAGAGAGAATCATATTTATACCAACTTTCTTACAAAAAAATGTTCAAGGGCAGACATAAGTCATCCAAATGTGCTAAGAATTTCGACAGCAAATAAGCAGTGAATCAACAACAACAACAAAAACGGAACAAAACAAAGCGGTTCCACATTCTTTCCTCGAGAATGCAAACAAACGAACACACAATGATAAAATCGATACTGGGAAATGATGAAATCAAGCTACCTCTTCATTATTCTCTCCCTTCCACATCCTCCAGCTAACATTGTTTCAAGCCAAGCTTCACTATACTGTTCATAGCCCACACCCAGAAGACCGACAAGCTATCTACATACAATAACATTATGGTCAAAGTAACAGAACATGGAAAACACAATAATTTTCTGACTGCACTACTACCATAACTATAAATCTGCTCCATTCCTTTTGCTAAAAAGGTTTGTAGTTGAACATAGAGTACTGACGAGTCTACGCGTTGGAGGGGTCAGTGCGTATTCCCCCCCCTTGAAATCGTAGAGATTGTAAAGAAATCACGTCATGCTTGTGTCATTTTTTCCAATGACGTTTATTTCTTCCAGCTACCATTTTTCAAACAAAAGAGACCAACTTTCATGGAGTTAGAAGGTAAGATCCGAATCTACTCATTTTACTAATGGTTTCCTTTGCGCACTTGGTGTGGGGTGAAAGTTGCTATGGGTTACATATAAGTGTATATAGATAAAAATGCAACACCCGTATGTACGGTGCGCACTGACCCGTACCGGTATGCAATGACCAATTTGTCACAGTCTTCAGAAATCCGTTTGCTTCTAGAAAACGGTTTCAGTTACAAACCAGAGCATTGATACAATGGAAGCAGAAACATTTTAACATACGCTGGTGATGTAGATCTTTTCCACTATCAAACTGGAGATCCACAAATTGACGTCATATTACGATAATGCCTTAAGGGGTACGCAACTCCCTTCAGTACTCTGATAACTTTCAACCCCTCCTGAACAAACACACAATCTTATCTTCAAGCCAGTGTAGCCACAGTTGAGGGTTGTCACTTATGAGTACAGTACATGTGAGTTAAGGGGGGTAAAAGGAAAAAAAAGTATCCATTTAAATTATTTAAAGAAAATTTTCTTTCATCGCCACAAGCCACATTTTCGACTCCATGATACAGGATTTATAAAATCTTTTTATTTCTTATTTCTTTTTAGTTCAGGGTGGGGGTTGACTTATTGTAATCAAAAACATACAGAAATAGAAACATTAGACTGACAAACAGACAAATTAAGACCAAGAAACAGAAGGTTAGACTTGCATCATGCTCCTAACTAAAAGTTACTATGCTACCAAACTTGTTACGTAACCGATTCATCAACATGACTGTGTGGACAAATTATGTATCTATACAATTATAGACATGTAGTAGAATATGTGCACAAAAACAAATTCAGTTATATTGAGGGGTGCAACAGTTTACCATGGCACATCAAACTTATAAGAAAAACAACAAATTTAAATGGTCATACTGCCTAACAGCAAATTGCAAGCAATAAGAAAAAGAACTAATCAAAGTTTATTCTACTTATTTTTTATAGCATTAGAGAAACCAAGTCAGTGAAATGGTCCTTTTTTTCCAACCAAATTTAATAATACACTACGTTTTGTGAGTTACAGATTTTCTTTGTTTATTTCTGTTTTCCCTTAATTTCAAAGTATGCAAACTTATGTTTAAAAAATCATGATGATGTGCAAAATCTGTTAACCCTTTCACTGCTAGCCATTTTTAAACCAAATGTTTGTGTCAAACTTACCTGAGTAGAGAAAAGATGGTGTCTGCGATTCTGCAATCCCCCATGACATGTATGAAACAAGACCTTTCGTTATCTCAAAAAACTAAGAAGGTAAGGTCATTGGATAACAGACTCTGATTTGGTGCCTTCTAGTGACATGAATATTAAATCAGTGGAGTCAAAAGGTGACATCGGCAGCGAAAGGGTTAATGCTATCCATCATAGTTTTTACATTGCATCCTTTAAGCTCCATAATTGTCTCCTTTAGGTTTCTAAGGAGCCGCTGTAGCTCAGTTGCTGGCTCGTAATCCGTCAGGTTTGCGAGTGTGCAGGTTCGAATCCAGCTCGGGTCGCAGTGGTGTGTCCTTGGGAAAGGCACTTTACTCCTATTTTCCTCACTCCACCCAGGTGTAAATGGGTACCTGTCAGTTGAGGAAAAAGTCTTTCGGATGAAACTTAAAACCGAGGTCCTGTGTGCGAACGCATGCACAAAGATTTTGCGCACACGTTAAAGCCCATTCCATTATTCGGTACGAGTAGGCCATGTTGTGCCGGTGGAATGGATGACACAAACTCACATAGCATGCATCCTGTGCGCCAATTGCAGTCTAAACGAAGACTTTGGGTGTGGGGCAGGATAAACATCCCCAATAGGAAGAAGAAGAAGAAGAAGAAGAAGAAGAAGAAGAAGAAGAAGAAGAAGAAGAAGAAGAATGATGGTGTTTATCTTGTAAATGTCAAATATTCTAAAAATGTCTATTAAAAAACATTGGGTCCTCTAAATCTGACAATGGTTAACTTTCAAATTGCTGGTATGTTTCTTAATTTCTGTGTTTTTAACCTGAGTAATCCAATCTTCTAACTTGGAACAGTTAAGAAGGTTAGACAATTACTTTTCTATGGTTTGTGAAAACAAATATTTTCATAGCTATGTATGTCTTAGTCACCATTGCCATCATATTGCACACACCACTGGTGAAAACAACACCCAACATCACTAGTCTAACATTACTGGAGACAAACATCCAGTTAAACCAGTTAAAAAAATATATACATGAAAGAAATACTGAAAGAATAATGAAGGAAGAAAGAAAAACATAGGTGAGCGAAACAAGACATGAATGGAGAGGGTTCTTCCTTGCAGTACGTAGCCACAATCAACACACTGATTATTATCTCACGGGTTGGGTGATGAGGGAGAAATGAGAGAGAGAGAGAGAGGGGGGGGGGAGAGAGAGACAGAGACAGATACATGATGTGATGATGGGCAGGGTAAAACTAAAGACAAGGAGAAATGCAAAAAAAGGAAGAGAGACAAGAGAGATATGCATGTAGTAACAAAAAGTGTGTGTGTGTGTGTAGGAAATTTACTTCATGATTTATTTTTATTTTTTCACTAATTTGAATGGTTAGTTTTAATCTTTAAAGGGTACGTTTATTCTGTAAGATTACTGTTTTAAATTAATCGATTTCCAACATAACTTTATTCTTAGATACTCGTTTTACGTATTAGCGTAAAAGCTTTTGTTTTATCTATTGTGTATATTATTAGATGAAACGCTGCGCGCATGTGTGTGTGTGTGTATGTGTGTGTGTGTGTGCGTGTGCGTGTGCGTGTCATTTTCACTTAAGACTCTCTCTCTCTCTCTCTCTCTCTCTCTGCTCTCTCTCTCTCTCTCTCTCTCTCTCTTATGAGCGAGGGGGGCGGGGAGGGAGTGGGGGTGCTGCGGTTTGTGTGCGCTTGGGTTCAGTTGTGTGAATGTTCTATTTTAATATTTGAGCTGTGATCTTATTTATTCACTGTTTATGTTTTACGTGCCACCATAGATGTATATCCATGTTTTTTTGACAATACATTGTGTGACTTGTGACTTGTGAAAATAAAAGGCAGATTCTGAGTGAAAAAAAAGATAGACACTCCTTAGACAGGCATGCAAGTAAAATAACAACGAAAATGAGAGAAAATATAAATCACTTTTGGTGCAATTCATTTGTGTTTATATGATCCCACAGCAGAAACTTAATACAAATGTGAAGATATACATGTACTTAACATTATTAGAACAGGCAAGGCCAGTACGTCTCCAGACAAGGCCTCAGACTTTAGCCATAACGACTTATATGTCTCAAAAGAGAGTCCCAGAATGTCCTATGATGTTAAGTCGCTAAATCTTTCACTAAAATGTATATTAAAAAAGAAGAAGAAATAAATAAAAAAGGAGAAAGACAGGACAAGGAGGGCTAGAGAAAGAACTCAGAACTCGGAACTTTTAATTGTGAGGCCAACGACCTGTACACAAAGGAGTTGCTCAAAATAATACAAAACAATACGGGCTAGAGAAAGAGAGAGAGAGAGAAGATGAAATCTAGAACAACAGTGGGCTTAGCATGCACATACTACACAAGTGAGGGTCAGTCTGAGCAGCTATGGCGTTTCACTGCTATCAATCAATCTAAACGGTACAAGGCACTTTTTAAATTCACGGAACTCGACACACACACAACTACACTAGTGCTGTCCAACGGCCACCACAACAGCGATCCAGTTTGTCACATGACAGCCAGCTGCTTCAACCACAAATACACACACACTCAATGCTCACATACGCACATGACAAGCGTGCACACATACACATTCACACATACACACTCCAAAAAAACCCACTAGACTTGACAATCATTAAACTCTCTATTCCAAATCAAAGTAGGAAGTTTTGCCACAAACTGTGTTCTTTGGACAAAGCTAAAGATGCATTCCACTGGCTCTGCCATTTGTGTGGTGCATTAAAAACAACTGCTGCATGACTACAGTTGCAAATGTTTTCCTTGACTCACTGAAGCAAGGTTATTTCTAACAGTGCAATGCAGCATATTTGCCAATTTGTTTTTGCCACAGATGTCTTCTTTATAAAAAAAAATGTATTTCTAAGAATGATAGATTTAGTCTCTCTTGAGCTTTGATGTGAAAACTTCACTGCAATGAACACAGTGTGTGTGCATGGCAAAAGGGCATTAGTACCTCTTCAGCATGCAGCCTAACTATGGGCATTAAGTATTAACCCTTTCACCGCCAATGGCGCATTTTAGCACCACAATGGTTTAACGCCCATGTCACAAAAAAGCCTCGAACCAGGGACTGTTATCCAAAGACCATGTTTTCTTATACGCTATACATGTCATAGAGGAATCCCCAATATTGCAGATTTTTTTTTCTTTCACTACCCAGGTAAGCTTAATGGATTTTGTTTTGCTGAAAAATGGCTGGCGGCGAAAGGGTTAATTAAAATAGGTAGATAACATTAGTGACTTTGTTTGCTTTACACATATTTCTGGTTTCAGGAATTCATTATCAACTTGAGGATGTGGAAGTTAACTGAATCTCAGATATGTACCAGCACCCAAACCATCAAGATCACTATAAAAAAAAAATAATGCTGTTTCCTTTTGACAAACAGTAGAATACCGATATTATATTGGTATACCAATAATATTTAACCAAAGAGTAGACTAAGACAAACACACACACACACACACAACACACACACACACACACACACACACACACACACACACACACACACACACACACACATACGCACACACACTCAGCAGCAGCACAGGCACATCACCAGCACAACAGACAAAACAGGGTGGGGGGTCAGGGCAGCAGTAAACAGTGTCACACACTGACAAAACCCGTTGTTGGTCAGCCTGCGACGGCTACTTACTTGCGTTCAGCTTATCAAGAGTTCTCAAAACCATTGAGTACCGACGGCCCGAGTCGACCAGCTCTGAGGGGTCAAAGGGGTCACACAACAAGGTGTTATCAACAGACCACTTTCCCTCAACACACTCATTCTTCTTTGTTCAAGCGCTCTCTTTCTTCAATAAAAGCTTCTCAGTTCTACATCGCTCGTTTTGACCTGTAATATTCTTTTAGTGTAAGGGAAAACTTCTCGCTAGACCACAAATGTTCAGGTTTTTTCCTTACAAAAGTAACATTTTGGGGAGGATAACACAAATTCACCATTTTCCCATGAGCGCGGTTATGTTTCACGGTAAGTCCTTCCCTACCACGGTAAAAACCCTAACATCTTTCCATTGCTTACCTTTTACACGAACAGATTCATGGAAAGCAGCAAAAGTTACATGCAAATACACACATTAGCACACACACACACATACACACACACACACCCATGATATGCATAAGATCATCATGTACACAAAAATTCAAGCCCCCGCATAAATACACACACAACAGAAACACACGTTTACAACACATTTCCTCAAAAACAGCACAATGAAATCTCAAAACAAAGACCTTTTTAACAAACGCAATTGACTTTCACACGCGCACACACACACTCACAGACACACACGCCCTTCACCAACCTGATTGGACATGAGGGTGGAGATGGAGCGGCCCACCTCGTGGTAGTCCATGCTGGCTTTGTCTGGCCCCAGCAGCACGAACACGAAGCGCACAGGCAGCGGCACCTCCGTCAGGTTCTCCAGGCACTGGCCCTCCGCCAGCCGCACGAAGGCCAGCGCCGGCCGCGGCATGTAGTCCACCTGGCCAACCAGAACCGTGCTCACTTCAGACCCCACGGGGATCCGCCGCATGATGTCCGCCACGTGCCGCTTCGTCTGCTCCATCGGCACCAGCCCGATGTGCACCCCGTCCGTCTGCACAAAGCGGCGAGGTGGTTGGTGGTAGAGGGGAGCTCAATTTTTACAGGTATGGGTGATTCATTTTGCTATGAAGAAGGTCCATTTCGCACCATGGGACATTCATACAGATATCAGGGAGGTCAGTACTTCATAGTAGGAAGGTCAATTTAACAGAAATGGGCAACTCGTCGAGAAAGGTCAATTCTTGATATCAGGATGCTCAATTTTACAGTGATGGCATATCGGGAAGGTCCATTTTACAGCAATGGATGATGGAACATCTTGTTATCAGAAAATACAGTCTTACAGTAATGGGCAATTCAACTGGATATCAGAAAGGTCCTTACAGGTGTGGAAAATTCCTCTTGATTACAAGGAAGGTCAATTAATATAACTCATCTTGATATCAGGAAGGTCAACAGTAACAGGACATTTATCTTGATATCAGGAGGGTCCATTTTACAGCTACGGGTGATTCATCTTGCTATCAGGAAGGTCCATTTTACAGTTGTGAGAGATTCATCTTGATATCAGGAAGGACCATTTTACAGTTATGGGAGATTCATCTTGATATCAGGAAGGTTCATTTTACAGTTGTGAGAGATTCTTCTTGATATCAGGAAGGACCATTTTACAGTTGTGAGAGATTCATCTTGATATCAGGAAGGTTCATTTTACAGTTGTGAGAGATTCTTCTTGATATCAGGAAGGACCATTTTACAGTTGTGAGAGATTCATCTTGATATCAGGAAGGTTCATTTTACAGTTGTGAGAGATTCTTCTTGATATCAGGAAGGACCATTTTACAGTTGTGAGAGATTCATCTTGATATCAGGAAGGTCCATTTTACAGTTGTGAGAGATTCATCTTGATATCAGGAAGGTCCATTTTACAGTTATGGGAGATTCACCTTGATATCAGGAAGGTCCATTTTACAGTTATGGGAGATTCATCTTGATATCAGGAAGGTCCATTTTACAGTTATGGGAGATTCACCTTGATATCAGGAAGGTCCATTTTACAGTTATGGGAGATTCATCTTGATATCAGGAAGGTCCATTTTACAGTTATGGGAGATTCATCTTGATATCAGGAAGGTCCATTTTACAGTTATGGGAGATTCACCTTGATATCAGGAAGGTCCATTTTACAGTTATGGGAGATTTATTTTGATATCAGGAAGGTCCATTTTACAGTTATGGGAGATTCATCTTGATATCAGGAAGGTCCATTTTACAGTTATGGGAGATTCATCTTGATATCAGGAAGGTTCATTTTACAGTTGTGAGAGATTCATCTTGATATCAGGAAGGACCATTTTACAGTTGTGAGAGATTCATCTTGATATCAGGAAGGTCCATTTTACAGTTGTGAGAGATTCATCTTGATATCAGGAAGGTCCATTTTACAGTTATGGGAGATTCACCTTGATATCAGGAAGGTCCATTTTACAGTTATGGGAGATTCATCTTGATATCAGGAAGGTCCATTTTACAGTTATGGGAGATTCACCTTGATATCAGGAAGGTCCATTTTACAGTTATGGGAGATTCATCTTGATATCAGGAAGGTCCATTTTACAGTTATGGGAGATTCATCTTGATATCAGGAAGGTCCATTTTACAGTTATGGGAGATTCACCTTGATATCAGGAAGGTCCATTTTACAGTTATGGGAGATTTATTTTGATATCAGGAAGGTCCATTTTACAGTTATGGGAGATTCATCTTGATATCAGGAAGGTCCATTTTACAGTTATGGGAGATTCATCTTGATATCAGGAAGGTTCATTTTACAGTTGTGAGAGATTCATCTTGATATCAGGAAGGTCCATTTTACAGTTATGGGAGATTCATCTTGATATCAGGAAGGTCCATTTTAGTTATGGGAGATTCATTTTGATATCAGGAAGGGCCATTTTACAGTGGTAAAGGACAATTCAAATTATTCATGTTGATATCAGGAAGGTTAATTTCACAGTAACCTGCAACTCATCTTGATATCAGGAAGGTCACTTTTACAGTCATGGGCAATGAGGCTTTACATAGAAAATTATCTGCCCCTGTCTTGTGCCCTGAGATGCCAACGCCACCTACTTAAGATTATCGCCCTTGCCTGTCAGGAACTAGAAGTGCATAACCACAGAAAATGATCAGCTCCTGACTCGTCACCAGGGGGCATCGGCAGTTCGGGCCTAAAATGATTGCCCTTTCGGAGTAGTATAAAGCCTCATTCATATTCAAAAAGAAAAACAAATATCAATAAAAGTAAGCAACTTGAAGCAATTAAAATAGTTGTCTCCCTGGTGAAGACCACTAGATGAACAAAATCCCTTAGTCATGTGTCAGCGTGTGTGTGTGTGTGTGTGTGTGTGTGTGTGTGTGTGTGTGTGTGTGTGTGTGTGTGTGTGTGTGTGTGTGTGTGTGTGTGTGTGCATGTGTGTGTGTGAGAGAGAGAGAGAGAGAGAGAGAGAGAGAGAGAGAGAGAGAGAGAGAGAGAGAGAGAGAGAGAGAGAGAGAGAGAGAGAGAGAGAGAGAGAGAGAGAGAGAGGGGGGGAAGAGGGAGAGAGAAAATAAACATTTATAATCTGGGTTTTTTAAAAATAACATTTAATCCTATCTCCTATGCCTTTCCACACACACACACACACACACACACACACACACACACACACACACACACACACACACACACACACATTACCTGACAATGTATTGTCGTTTTGTCAGATAAACCCCCCTCACCCCACCCCACCCACCCACTTCTATATACAATATATCACCATATAAACTTTGCATCAAATGGCTGGCATTCATATGAAGAAATGTACAGTAATCATCGATTTGCACAAAACTGCCTGATAAGATGCACAAGGAAGACAGAGAGAAGTGTGAAAATGTGGGATGTAAACATATCCTATGATTGTGAGCTATAAAAGCTGTACATTAGTGTTATTTATTGACAAACAAATATTGTGAAGCAACTTGTAAACCAAATTCATGCATGTTATCAACAATCAGTAACACCACCAAAAAAATAATAAAAAATTGCAGAATGCTAAACAAATGAACAGGTTATAATGGGACACGAAATGCACATGTTCCAAAGTAATTATATGGAAATCATCTTGTATTGCATGTGGGGGAAAAATTCAGAACATAATACACAACACTGTATTATTCAGAATGCATAATTATGTTTTTGTTAAATGCAATCTTCTCAGGGTTTTGTTTTTTTAATCATAGCATGCCAACACAGATGCATCTATGCACAAAAATGTATGTTTGTGTGCATAAACACATGCACCTTCACTCTCTCTCTCTCTCTCTACTCCCCCCCCCACCCACCCACCCAATACACCTCCAATCTGTCTGAAGGTCTTTTACCTGAATTAGTTTTTATTGTAAATAGTGAATTAAAAAAATTAAAACCAAATGGGTGAGAGTCCATTTTTGAATGCTTACTTGACCAAGCGCATGCATACTGTGTTAATGGCTGTGCATATTCACCCACATGTATCTGTCTGTGAGGAAACTAGACCCTAAAGAATGGGAGTGTCCACTTTCAAATGCTCATTTGGTGAAGCGCTTATGTGTGTGCATGCCTGTCTAATTTTTTGGTAGCAAAAAAAAAAAATGTTCTTATGAATGCATGCAATAATCGCTGATACAAGTATTTTGCTTTCATCAGTATGTTTTGCTTTTGAATTCCACACTACTAATTTTGTAAATAAACTGGTGCACACTACCCTAACTGTATAAA
Organism: Phymorhynchus buccinoides; assembly: GCA_017654935.2. Lineage (NCBI taxonomy): Eukaryota > Metazoa > Mollusca > Gastropoda > Neogastropoda > Raphitomidae > Phymorhynchus > Phymorhynchus buccinoides. Next base: position 26,432,143 of record CM065680.1, read on the forward strand.
CCACTGAACATTACAAAAATCAATATAATACTTTGTGCTTATAGACACCTTAAGTGAATGCATCCAAAAGAATAAAACAACCAATCGTCCAAGAAATCTCCAAACGGTGTTCAGTAAGAAAATAGAATAACGTGAACACATGGGCGCTCCTGGGAAATTTCAAAAATCCTGCAAGGCAGGGGGTCCAGGGGCCGCCGGCCCAGTTAACAACTTGACTTAAACAATCCTAAAAATATAAAGTTCCTGGTAAAGACGTGTAAATATTTATTTGTATTCATTTCTTTTATATTCTACACATGCGAGAAACCAACAAAACTTTTATAAACAGGAAATTCAATTCGTTGCTTCTCAAATTCTTATAATCCAGCGACGCCGGCTCCAGGCAATAAAAAACAATCCTGCATTTCAGGACATCCTGAAAGCAGGAGCAACGATGTGAACATTACGAACAAAAAATATATAAATAAAACACAAAAACTGATCATCAATCTTACTTGCCAGTACAAAGGCACAGAAATGTAGCTCTGTAGGAAATTGGTGGAGAATGACAATGTGCATCAGGTTAAATGTGAATGTGGCATTACTTACTACAAAGAAAACAAAAAGGGAACGAGAAGGAGAGGGAATGGGGTAGAAGATTAGGTGTGTTGGGGAGGGGGGGGGGGTATATGGGAAAAGGCAAAACCACGCAGTCAATCAGGAAGATTGATAAATCATGTCTGGCTACGTTTGTTTTTTTCAAATTTAGTGTGGAGTGTGTGTGTGTGAGCGCATGCGCGCGTGTAGCGTGTGTGTGTGTGTGTGTGTGTGTGCGTGTGCGTGCGTGTGCGCATGTGTGTGTGTGTGTGTGCATGCGTGTGTGCATGCATGTGTGTGCGCGCATGTGTGTGTGTGTGTGTGTGTGTGTGTGTGTGTGTGTGTGTGTCAAGTCAAGTCAAAATTATCTTTATTGATGATAGAGGTAAACTACAAGCTTTTTTTCATCCTGTCAGTGTGAGTGAGCGCGTGTGTGTGTGCATGCGTGTGCGCACATGCATAAGACAGACAGAGGAGAGAGTGTGGTGAAAAAAGAGATTAAGGGGGCAGTGATAGGAGAGGATACTGTGTATGTGGTGATGGTGGTAAGCTATATGAGAGACAGACAGACATGGTGTGACAGACGGGCAGACAGACAGAGTCAGAAGTTGGGAGAGGGAGGCTGAGACAGGAGATTTAAGAGACCCTAGAGCGATAGGCACAGAAGCAAAGAGAGAGAGAAGGGAGGGAGAGAGGGAGGGAGGGAGGGACGAGAGAGAGAGAGAGAGAGAGAGAGAGAGAGAGAGAGAGAGAGAGAGAGAGAGAGAGAGGAAGAGAGATATAGGATAGGAGAGAGAGAGAGAGAGCACATTAATGAGACCCAAGAGTCTTGCACAGATAGCTAAGAAAAAGGAGGGAAAAAAGATAGCCTAGAAAAATGAAAAGGACAAATAGAGAATATAGAGGTGAACAAAAGTGACTGGGAGTGGACAAAAGAAACAGCAAACCGAGGATCACTCTATCACACACAGAGAACAAAATGACATAAGAACCAAACACAAAACACTGTCATAAAGGAAACAAAGACAAACACACACGTAATCTCACCGACAAGACTGTACAAGCTGTCAGCTAAGTACAAACACATCACACAGCAACAAGCTGTTCATGACACTACAGATGACTTTTTCTATAGATCTTACCATGCAAAATATAAATCTAACTACCATACAAGTTATATAATTTTATCTTAGAAAAGAATGTAGGTGTAAGACAGGCAGAAATCATTAGGTTGCATAAGGAATAAAAAACAACAACAACAACACAAAAGCGCAACAAAACTCTGGGTTCACAAAACAAAAAGAAACAAAAAATGGTCAACATTACATGGAAGAACATTGATAAGAGGCTGAAAATGAAAGATGAGAAGAGACTGTATGAGAAGAAGAGAGGACAAACAGAAAGAAAACGAATGATGAAACTACAAAGACACACCAGAAAACACAGAGAGAGAGAGAGAGTGAGAAAGAAAGTAGAGCAAGACAGAAACAAAGAAGAAAAGAGAATGGCCTAGAGAAAGACATTTACAGAGAACCACACTATAATAACACATGAGGAGAGAGAAAAAAACAACAGAACTGAAATCATGGTTATCAATTCCATATCTGATACAACAACAAAACAGCACAATTGCAATTAGTTTCAACAAATTCCCTACATCCCTTATACTTTCAGTTCCCTTCTCAATAACTGTCTTTCTTAGAAAAAACCCACCCCATAAATTTTGACTCCTTTATTTTAACAAATCCCACTGCCATTTAAATGAACACACACAGACATAAACAAATACAAGCGTCAGAATAAACACAAGAGCCTGTTGTTCAATCAACCACCATTGTTTATTCTTCTTCTTCTGCGTTCCCAGGCCATATGGCCATAATGGGTAAGGTACGTATGTGTCCGGTTTTCAGTTTTCACTGGTCTCCCCACTGCGTACAGCCGACACATTCCGATTTCGGAGGAGCTCAAAGGAGAAAAATTCTTTGGAAGATTTTTTTTTAAAGGCAGGAGAATGGGCCAATAAGTCAGAAATATACTAAATGATAGAAAGCAAAGGGAAAAGGCAGAATAAATGAGTGGTAGATTAAAGGAAGTTACAAGCACAGACCTTCCAGAAGGTGTGGGAACTATTTTTTTACCCCCCCCCCCCCCCCCCCCCCCCCCCCCCCCCCCCCCCCCCCCCTCCGCCAGTGACAGACCTTCTGAAATGGTCATACAGAACGATTGAAGGACCTTTTAAGATTATCATATTGTAGCAACTGCTTTGATTTCAGTAATGAACACTGTGGCAGTTCAAAACAACTAACAGCTTCAAACACAAAAATGAACACTCACAACACTTTATTGTACAAAAATCACAGCACTGCCAAACATAATAGGGGGAAATAGCCAAGCAGTTTTCCCCCAAATTTGTTTTAATGAAACAACCTAAAACAACAACACGGAAATAAAAGAGCAAGTAAAAAGGAATCAATATGAACATGCATTTTTTTTTAAATTGAAAAAGAACAAGCAAAATAAAACCCTCCTATAATAATAAAATATCTTAGGGTTGCTAGTTTGTGTGTGCTGTGTGTGTGTGTGTGTGTGTGTGTGTGTGTGTGTGTGTGTGTGTGTGTGTGTGTGTGTGTGTGTGTGCATGTGTGTATGTGTGTGAATGTGTTTATGTACAAGGCTTGAACAGTTGTCTCCATGCCGCCATTGGTGTGAATATTTTTATGAATTAAAAAAAAATGTCAAAGCTTGTACAGTTGTATGTTAGCAAAACAAATCATGCTTCTCTACGCAGTTTACCAAGATTGCATTACTTCTACCTTGCACTTAATGATCAGTCAATTATGACCCAAAAATCTCTGCTTCCCTCAGCATAATGCAATACAATTAAGCACCCTAATCCTTTCATTTGTAAGAAAACCACTAACTCATATCATGCTTTAATCTTTCCTTTTCAACTGTTAAAAAAACCCTGTGCAATCTTCCATAGTCTCTCGTAATCAACATGCCACTGCAAGAAACAAGATTCAAAAAATGGTCAATCCACAAAAAAGGGGAGGAAAATAAACTGAAAGAGAAATGTTCAAAAAGCTGGGGTGGACAAAAAAATGGAAAAAAGCACAAAGAAAAAAAAAGTAAAGGAGAGCAGAGAACTATTACCAGTTTATCAGAGAAGTGGACATAACTTTCTCTATAAATCAGGCCATCTTCCCCTTGGCTCTCCACTGGATACAGGCCATCGCCTATAGCCTGAGGCGGTCACCACACACAAAACACACACACACACACACAGAAAAAAGAAAGAAAAAGAAGTAGAAAACAAACCCAGTGTATGTGTGTATCATCATTCAGGGCATGCTCGTGATCGCCCAATGAAAACGGGCAGGTAAAAACAAAGAACAAAGGTAACTTTTTAACCAATCAAAAAAAGGGATATAGGAATGAAACAACTGAACTTAATCAGTTAGTCTTTCAAATACCATAGTCTGAATGAATAACATTTATTTAACAGCAAATAAAAAGGCAAATTACGACTCAAGTCTTCAATGCGATTTTGTTGCATATTATTTTTTTTACTTCTTGGCAACCTTAATGTCATCAAAATAGGGAGGTTTTTATCGTCTCCCTTAATGCCTCCTATGAATAATCATCAAATTCATGTGCAGTAGTAATCATTAAGAATTACAGACACAGGTAATTTTCAATTTATGCCAATCAGTTTCTTTGACCAATCTAATGTACACTAATAAATGGCTTATGCATCAACAATGCATCAAATGGCTTATGCATCTAGAATAACTATTAATCTTCATTTTTGCAACCATAACATAAAAATCACATTCTAACAAATGATAAAATATCGATAAAACAAGTTTTCAAATGATACAAATCAATTAATGGTTATGGGAAACTCGTAACTGTGACACACAAAAATCAACCAAAAAAATAAACGTGCAAGAAATCTGGATTTAATAGTTGAGCATAGTGGGCCTTTTAAATGAATTCATACTTTTCTGAGTATGCAGCAACTATCACAAACTGTTTTGTGTTTTGTTTATTATGTTGTTATTCTGGTGGGGTTTTTAATCCCTTGTGTTAAATTTGTACTTTGCTTGTGAATATTATCAAAGATATTCTAAAAGGGTAAGATGGATTACTTAAGAGCTCGGCAAACCGCGCTGATTTATCGTTAGTGTCGACAGTACACCATTCACAGTGACGGCTATCCAAAAACTCTGACTGGAACTTGAACGGAGAATTCAACTGGCCTATCGTCGTGTCAAATGTGTCCCGTTTAAAAGGGACATAACCAGTGTTTCTGTCCTCACTACTCATATAGGGAAAAGAGACCGGATGCTTATCTTCCCCTATACAGTCTTTGATATTATACAGACAATCTGGGGTAAGATAGGAAGGGAAGGCAGATTCTTGAGACAAAGTAACCAATACACCATTATACACACCAGAACACTATGTACGCTTCACCAATAACATTCCAAACAATAGACATAAAAATGTAGTGCATTTACTAACTCTATATGACAGAGTGTGAAATTAAAAAAAAGAAAACAGAACAGAAAAAAAAATCCATCTAATGTATCCACAATTACACAGATAATTCATGACCAAAACTGGTCAAACCTCATACACTTCTGACATGCTAAGATAATTTTCAGAAAATACCCTGATTTTGGGTGAACTATGGGGTAGATCAGTTCTATATTTAAACAAACAGAACTCACTCAGTCTTAATTCACACAAAGGCATCCCCACCCCCTAAACACTGATCACACACTTCCATCAAAACCTTGACAATTAGTTTATAGTCTGCAGAGCAAACCTTACATGCCATCATAGCTGGAGAGGTATTGCAAGAATGGTAAAACTTTAAAAAGAGGAACGATGGACGACATCGGAAACAAAACACAAGAGATATCAAATATGCTGAATGCCAATATAAATATGACAAAACCAAAAAATAAAGACAAACTGCAAAAGGGTAAAAGAAAAAAGGAGAGATAGAGGCATGAAATATCCGACCAATGCTAAATAACATGATTTATTCATTCAGTATTAATAGAAATTATAAAATAAATAAATAAATAAAATAACTCATAATTCTTTGAACTACACACACACACACACACACACACACACACACACACACACACACACACACACGCACGCACGCACGCATGCGTGAGTGATGAGCGAGCACACACACACACACACACACAAACAAGCACACACACACACACACACAACACACACACACACACACACACACACACACACACACACACACACACACACACACACACACACACACACACACACACACACACACACAATCTCTCTCTCTCTCTCTCTCACACGGACAACTCACCATGTTGTTATCAACATCCACCTTGACCATCTCCACCTTGGCCTTATCCTTGGGGTCAGTGGTGACGTGAGCAGGTGCTTGGTGGCTGTGCGGGGCGGGGTGGGGGTGCTTCTTGTCGTCGGCGTTCAGGTGAGAGTTGGAGCGGTGCAGGCCCAGCGACGACCCAAAGCTGGAGTGGGAGAACGTCTTGCGCAGCGACTTCTCGTGCTGGTGCCTGCAAGGCGAGAGAGAGGGGGAAACAAAAAATCCATGAAGTTCAATCGTCAAACTTTTACGGAGATTTGACAGAGCGAAAGTGTAAAAGAGAGAGAGTGGTAGGGAAAGAAAGAGAGAGAGAACTTGCAGAGAGAGAGAGAGAGAGAGAGAGAGAGAGAGAGAGAGAGAGGGGGGGGGAAGGTAGGTGAAATGGGAGGGGGTGAGGGGGAAAAAAAGATCAATAAACTTAATGACGACAGTGAGGCATGATACACGGAAATTAAATATACATGGACAATGATACGTTATGTAAGGTTAAGGATACAGATGCAAAAATACAAAAATAGGGAGAATTCCATAATTCGAAAGAGATCTCTCTATGTACCATGCTCATACACTGTCTGTCCCCCATTGGGACAAAAAGTAAACCAGTACAATCTTTTACTTTTATTTTATTCTTTTCACAGCACAGGACTAATTTCAAAAAGTATACACAGTTAGTGGTGTTTGTGGTTTCTTTAATCAAAAATAGGGTGACCAAAATAAGATTAATATAGTATCTATCTAGTGTAGGTAGGGTTCATCATGTATGTGTGTGTGTGTGTGTGTGTGTGTGTGTGTGTGTGTGTGTGTGTGTGTGTGTGTGTGTGTGTGTGTGTGTGTGTGTGTGTGTGTGTGTGTGTGTGTGTGTGTGTGTGTGTGTGAGAGAGAGAGAGAGAGAGAGAGAGAGAGAGAGAGAGAGAGAGAGAGAGAGAGAGAGAGAGAGAGAGAGAGAGAGAGAGAGAGAGAGAGAGAGAGAGAGAGAGAGAGAGAGAGAGAGAGAGAGAGAGAGAGAGAGAGAGAGTCAGAGAGAAAGAGAGAGAGAGAAGACAGAGAGAGAGAGACATAGAGAGAGAGAGCATAGAGAAAGTATGTGGGCATGTGTATGAATTCCAAATGCATGTTTTTGCACAAGTCCACGAGTATGCATGAACTTTCACTCTTTCAAAATCGTTTTTTTTATGACTGCAATAAATAAATAAATTACAAGTGAAAATTTTGAAAGACTTCAACAATAAAGCATTATTTTTCATTGCAATAAAAATTGTATATTACAGTGGAACCTCCCTTATAAGACCTCCCATTATAAGACTCCCTCCCATATAAGACCTACTTCTCTGAGACATTGCCCTTCTCTGTAAGTATTAAAATTACCTCCTTTATAAAACCCCTCCCTTATAAGACCTCATTTTGGATGATTTTTGAAGGTCTTATAAGGGAGGTTCCACTGTACTCACATAAATAGTAGGGGGAAAAGTACACTAGGGGAGAAATTCATACAAAATTGCCATAAAATGAAAACCATGCAAAATGCATACTTATATAAGGGTAGCGTGCCAGTTATTGTATCTTATGCAAAATACATTCCATTCAGAGGCATTGTCAGTGAAAGCCTTTGAAAGAATGAAACATGAGAAGAACTATGATCACTTCTTGAATATCTCCTATGTAAATAACTCTCCCTATATGCAAACAAAAGCCGTTATATACATATATATTTTTTTTTTTTCAAATGTAAATCATGCATAAGAAAAAAGGTTGACATCAGCAGGGCCCAATTCATAAAGACAATGGAATGATATGTGAATTATAAAATACATTATTATGACAGGTTATGTCAAATAAGATTCATCATCACATGTGCATGTGTGCTGATGCAGAACAACTTTTGTAACCATCCCAAAAAATGTCCCCCACAAGTTAAACAATAAATAGCAACAAAAAATTCAGGTCCTGGTGGCATATAAACTCAGATTTCTGTTAACACATTTTTAATGTCTGTCATATCAGCAAGCTATGCTCTTAAAAAACCCATCAGGTAATTCCAATGTACTGTCAATAAGGTGTAGAGTGGCACAGTGGTAACACGTTCGCCTCGTGTCAAGTAAACCCGAATTTGAACCTGGGTACAGGGGATTTTTCCTCTCACTTTGCACTAGGCCTTACAGTCTGAACGTGGAGTCTTTCGGATGAGACGATAAACCGAGGTCATGTGTGCCCATGCACTTAGCATACGTTAAACCCAGTGGCAAAGAAAAAGTTGTCACTTGGTCAAAATTTACCCACCCACCCTTTTCCTTCATCATCAGTCACACAGAAATTGCATGCAAAAAAAATAAATATAATATATATATATATATATTGGGTGGCACACCTCTGGCTGCGACGCACTCTCCAGGTGGGAGTAACCTGAATTTCATAGAGACGCCTCTGTGACTATAAAGTACCTATACCTATACCTAATTGACAATTGGCTAGCAGACCTGAAGGATTCCAATCTTAGTACACCTCCAGCCACATCTGCTGATAAAACCAAACAAAATGCTGCCCATCTTTGACACAAAGAAGCAACAGAAAGGAGCCTCAAATGAAGATAATTAAGGAGTCCATAAAACTAGAACTGTCCATCTGTGACCCCCAAAAAAGTGTCAGTATGAAATTTCAAGACTGTCTCTTCTCAAAATGCTACACATTTCTAGGATGCCTTGTCTTTAAAAAAAAAATAATGAATAAAATATAACAAAAAATCATAACAAAACACCTAATTTTATAACAAGAAAAGAACCTGCAAGGTAGTAGTGTTGAAACGTATGGAATTGGGAACTTGAAAACTTGAACTTTATTTTTCAAGGATAAAGATTTTAGGCAACGCCTAGTCTTCCAATCTGTCCTTGAGAAATGCACAGACCCGCAGAACCGATCTAAGGGGAAAGCATGCATTGCTATTACTTAGAACATCTTTCCGATGGTATTCCACTATACATGCACACAAATCCGCAGAATGGCACACACATATACAAACTGAAACAGCATTCACAGACAAAATGCTTTTTAAAATCTTTATCCCCATGTTACGAGAATGTTTTGCCCACAACACAAAGCCACACATAACGCTAGAACTCTCTCTTTACAGCTCAGGCAGGCATTGAGAGCGTCATGCACAGCACATGCTACATCACCTTCCCAGTCCACCACCTCTTCCTTTTCCTTACACATATTCTTTGAACAGACTTTGACAGTGTCACTCTCAAGCAAACTGATCAGAACTTTTTACATACTCGTTCTCACAAAAGAAAAAAAAAGCCGAAACAGATATCAAAATGAGATGATCACCATAACATTTGACCCTTCCTATCAAAAGCACATTCAACCCCCAAAACAGGAAACAAAAAGTAAAGAAAATGAAGAGTTTTTGCAAGAAACACGTCAAATCACCAGGAAAACACCCTTTACAGAGATCACAACACTCACTTTGCTCTGTTTTTCTAGAAATAAAACTGTCAAATCATTGATTCCTCCTTGGCAGAGGTGCTGGAAGTCAAATTCTTTCAGTGAAAGAGAAGGACGCCTTTTTTCTAATGGCCACCTGAGTTAGACCAAATCGTTTGCACAAAATTTCCACAATAAAAGCCTTTTTATTTAATTTTGTTTTAATTTTATACAGTTTACCAAAAGGAGTTTCGCTCACAACAAAGGAAATAGCTCCTTTTTTTTTTTACTGCACTACAAAGAAGAAAAACCTTCAAGTCAAGTCAAGTCAAAATCATCTTTATTGAGGGTTAAAGAATAAGCTGACCAAGCTTTTTTTCATCCTGCCCTTCAACCACAATGAGTGGCACTCCACCCACCCCATCAAAAATGGATTCTCTCTCCGGCATCTCCACAAAAGAGGAATCGTTTTGACGGTTTGATTTATCCTTGAAAAGGCCGTCTTTCTGGTGATCTCGACATGTTTTTTGAAAAAACTCATCCGTCAGTGTCCATCTTTAAAAAGCACACAGGAATGTTGCAAACCCTATGTATTTCTAAGCATTCGCCAATTCAGAATGAGTTGATTCAGAAACAATGTACCGCAGAAATTGTGGAAAAGCACTCAACTTTTATTAATGTGTACACTTCAGCCTCCAACAGAAGAAGTGAAATATTGAAGCAATGGAGCAACATATTTTCTTATGAATGAAAGTTTGTTTAACATCCTCCGGCCTGCAACAGGGGCACATATATGGGACATTAATAACTATAAAAATAGTGGGACGATCCTGGAGGTACTGCAATACCAGGAGAGTCCCGAAGTTTTTAAATGATTAAGATAGTACACGAGAATACATTCTATAAAATCATATTATCTTAAACAATGAAACTGACGTAAATATTCCATTTAAAGAAACACAGTGACAATGAAAATGGTGACAGTGTCATAATCCGCATGGTCCATATGAATGGGTTACTTCACAACTTTCATGGCACATTCACACTTTGTCCATGACCCCAAAACACATGCAACAGCGATACTGAAAGAAACAAATAAGGCATCAAACAAATCAACAGACACATTATATCCTGTGCACAGCTGCAAGGAACACCAACAAAAGGTTATGTCTACACTCTTAGATTGGAGTCCACCACACACTTTAGATAGGTGTTCGTTTCGGGGAACATAAAGCCAACAATGTTACCCTCTAACTTCCACAATTACAGTTACTGGCCAGCATGCATCCCTTGTTGGCCTTTCAAAACAAATCTGAAATTAATGAGCGTTCAAAACATTTTGGATTGATGAGCAATTGATTGTACAGCCAATGGAACACTAGCAACCATCCCTTGCATACCTGTTGGTCAGTTGAAAGGAGGATTATATAAGCAGTTTATACAGAATTTCAGTGAGCTTCAACGTTGCTATCATATACAACTAATGTGCATTAAAAATACTTCCAACGCACGCATTGTGTGAGAATACATGTATCTAAAGGAATGTGTGAAAACAAGTGACAAGGGTTAATGCAGCACGCTTATGATTTATGAGTATTTTTGTCACTGCTGATGGTTATTCTTTAGTAGAAGCAAATAAAGCTATTAATAGTTTTTTTAAATCATATGCTTGACTTTACATAGCAAGACATGTCAGCAGCTAAAACTAACTTCCGTTAATTCAAAGCAGCACAGAACAAAAATGAATAAAACTTACAAAAGCCACACCCAAACAAAACAAGCAATGTCAAATATTATACCACACGACATCAGACTACACAATCCTACATTCAGAGTGAAAATCAAAATTTATCTCACAACACAACCCCGACTTCAAACCAGCAGCAGGATGTCAGAATGTCACTTCTACCAAGCCATCCAGCAATAAGAAGCAAAAGACAGGCAACTCAAGGAGCACACAAAGCAAACAAACACACCAAAAATTACTGAGTGCACCAAGAAGAAGGCATGACATGAAAGGGATCAAAATAAAAAGAAGAGGGCTATTAAGGCTCAGACACCAAGCAGCAAACCTTTGGGAAGCATCAAGTCCTACAAGATTGGAGTAGGACTTGGTTCGCTGCAAGAAGGCGGATCGGCCGCTGACATGCCTGCAATGAGGCCAACGACACACCACTAAAACACCCCTTCAGCGACCAGCGGTTAGCATGGTGGCAAGTCATTCATCCACCCTTGGTTGCCTTCATACGGGCCAAAGATGATTGTTTGACTGGCACGTTCTCCCCCAAAACACACACACAAGCGTGCACACAGCCCCAAACCCCAAAACACGTGCTAGATTTAAATCACAAAAGTATTATACATTTCCATTTCTTACAACTCCAAACATAATCATTGCCCAGCAATAATCTACCCATACAGATTTTATGTGCAATAGACCCATAAAAAGATAGACTGCAGAACATAACACTCCCATCCCCATTCCTCATTCATCCCTCTTCCGTATTTCTATACCCCTCTCTTCACACTCCTACCTCTGTTCTCCGGATATCAATCTCCATGGTACGATTACCCTCATCAATTGACAATGACTATCATCTAGACCAAGATTTCATGTTCATGCAAAAGGGTCTTCTGAAGCACTGGAAACATCAAGCGATTACAATAGAATAGACAAATTTCCTTCTTTTTTGTTCATTATAAATGACGTTGGCTTTCACTGAAAAGGAAATACTGTGGTCAAACACGCATTGTAAGTAAAAGCAGGGTGGGTGCAAACAAAAAGCAAATAAACTCTAGTCCAAAACATTCTGGATTTTGATACACCAGCTGATTCATAAAAAGAATCTAAAAATATGGCAAGAACATTGAAGAATTTTTTTTTTAAACACTACTCTATAATATAATCTTACACATAAATTCACAAATATACACGTGTGCCCATCACCAAATCATGGCTACTGACTTTCATCTAAGGGAACACTATCTAAGATGAAGTCAAAATGTTAATTGAACGAATTCACACAATACACAGATTGTGAGTCGACCAAAATACAAATAAAGAATTAATACAACAAAAAAGAAACAAATCTCCCAAAGAAAATGTTTTGAAGCATATCACTGTTTTCAAAACACACCTGTGCATCTTTAAACCATTATTTGACTAAAAATTTCATTCATTTTTCAACCTGAATTTTAAAAAAGGCAAGGACCAGCTCATAAAATGCTTAGTGATTTCAGTAACAAATTGTTATTTCTCTGATCTGAAAAACAAAGTCAGCTTCATGCTAAACAATTAGAAAATCAAATCATTCAGACTACTCTGACTGAAAACTACGTGTTTTTTTATATTGCTCACTTTGCTTCTGTTTTGAAGATCCAAACTTTCGGTTGTAACTCAACATGGATTACAACGGATCATAAAAATAAAAAAAAACAGTTAATACACAAGTCCAACAAAGGAGTAGCAAAAACTGATTACTTCACATGTATAAAAGCATGCCACATCTTAAAAATGATCCAAACTTCAACAGTAATCAAGCTAAACCACTGCTGGATGAGGATGAAACGAGCCCTTACTTGTGTTTGAGCAGCAATGTGCGGATGAGTTTTCCCCGGTCCTCCTCCATCAGCAAATCCTGCAGCACCAGTTTTTCCACCACCGCGTTGACAATGGCTGGCAGGTCGTTGGCCTCAAGGTCAAACAGCAACACACCTGCAACGGTCCAGGATAAAAATAATGAACGCAGTTTGAAAAAGGAAGCCTCATTATTTCAGCTTATATAGCCCTCCATGTTAGCTTTCTCTCTTCTTTTTTTTTTCCCCTTCTTTTCAGGCCTTCGGTATTATGTATTGTGTTCTTGGGTGGGGTGAGTGGTGGTGATGGTAATGGTGTGTGTGTGTGTGTGTGTGTGCGTGCGTGTGCGTGCGTGCGTGTGTGCGTGTGTGTATATGTGTGCGTACATGCATGCCTGCGTGTATGTGTGGGTGGGGGGTGGTGTGTGTATGTGTATGCCTATTTGCATGTTTGTGAGCGATTATTTGCTTTGTTGTTGAATTTCTTGCTTTTAATTTTGTTGTTAAGCGCATAGAGCTCCACATTTGGTGGAGGAGTGCGCTATATAAATGATTCACTATTATTATTACTTTACAAACTTGTAAAGCTACATTCCTGGTTCTTCAAGATACCCAGAAGAGAAGTTCTGTATTACTTTTGGCCGTTTCGCATACAAATTAGTGTCACGGAGTTAACCAACGATGAACAATTTTTTTCAACAATTTTTACCAAAACACCCAGACAGTTGTTGATAAACCAAGAGAGTAAAGAAGCAAGCGATTCCCTTGTTTACTGGCCTTGCTCGAGGCCTTACACTCAGACAGTTGTGGATAAACCAGGAAAACTAAGAGTGCTGTGTTCCCCTTGTTTACTGGCCTTGCTCGAGGCCTTACACTCAGTTGTGGATAAACCAGGAAAACAAAAGAGTGCTGTGTTCCCTTGGTTGACTGACCTTGCTCGAGGCCTTACACTCATTGTGTTTAAACCAGGAAAACAAAGAGTGCTGTGTTCCCCTGGTTGACTGACCTTGCTCGAGGCCTTTGCGCAGTTCCAGCAGGCTGTGGAAGGAGAGGGAGGCCACGTGGGGCTTGCCCCACCTCTCCGCCCCCTCCTCTACGTCTTCCTCAAACTTGATCCAGCGGGCCTTCTCCCGCCACTCCAGCTCCGTGTCGCTGCCCATGTGCAGCTCATCCAGCTCCACAAACACCTGGAGAAAACGACATCAACATATGCATGCATGTACACATGCACAGGGACATACATTGCATGTGCACACACACACAAGCACTTGTACATGTGCACGCACATGCACCCATGTGTCTGTCCATGAGTGTGTGCATGTAAAGATGAATACACGCACAAGGGTGCACGCGCGCACACATACGGGCGCAGGCGCACGCACGCATGTACACACACACGCACACACACACACATACACACAAGTACCTACAGACACAGACACACAAACAAGGGTATGCTCGTGCGCGCGCACATTCACACACAAAAAGAGTAATAGTAATAACACAAAATATAATGCAGTACATAAAAGCTGTCGCAGCATTTCTATCAAGAATCACAGCAGACAAGAATCTGTTGAGAAGGCATAAAGCATCATAATATGAATAAGTGAGAGAATAAACTACAACAGCATAAGAGAAGAAGCTACAACAGCATATGTCTGACAGAGGTAAAATTCATTCTGTGTATTTTCTTCAAGAAGAACTCCTAGGGTAGAATCCACAAAGTTTACACATGCTTTTTCTGTTCTTTTATTCCTTTTTTTCCTCTCTTAAGCGATTGCTACTAATCTCACCATCATGGCGGTGACATTCCCTCTTTGGGGACAGACCACACTTGGAAACACAAAAGACAAACCTACAACCAGCCAGCTGCTTACCGTGTCATCTGTCAAGACTGAGAGGTTCTGAGACGAGAAGGGAATGATGAGGCAGAAAGTGGTAAAGGTTCGAGCATGGAGACAGGGTCAGGAAAGGGAATGTTTAATGTCAAACTCGCGTCTCACTGTCAACCGCTGAAGACAAAAACCAACAACAAAGCAAGTGTGTGGAATTGGGCTCAGAAAAACGCTTGAGATGTGTACTGGTATTCCAGCTCTTACCTCATGGGGACTATGATCGAACAATTTCTTTTTGGGACGTTCCCGCTTTTCTTTGTGGGACTTGCCGATGTGAACGATGGAATGTAAGGCTCCTTTCCTCTTGGCAATCTTGGAACGTCGCATGCCTGGCAGTTCTTCAAATCTGTGACCTGCGCAATTGACATCAGTGCTGTTCATGTTTGTTATTCTAATATGTGTCAACCAGTTCATAAATAAGGGCTTTCGCAGAGAAACAAAGCAGAACAAATTGTAAACAAAAGGCAAACAAAAACTAGAAATGTACTGTCAGTGACAGCGCAAACCCCACCAGATTAAGTTATAATTGTTAGCATACAGCAAACTTCAATGGTTAGATGACTTAAAACATACTAAACCTAAGTCCAATGGGGGTTTGCATGTGTGTGTGTGTGTGTGTGTGTGTGTGTGTGTGTGTGTGTGTGTGTGTTTGTGTGCCATAAGTGTGTGCCATACTGTGCCATGTGTGTGTGTGTGTGTGTGTGTGTGTTTGTGTGTTTGTGTGTGTGTGTGTGTGCCATAAGTGTGTACTATACTGTGCCATGCTGTGTGTGTGCGTGTGTGTGTGTGTGTGTGTGCCATAAGTGTGTGCCATAAGTGTGTGCCATAAGTGTGTGCCGTACTGTGCTGTGCTGTGCCATGTGTGTGTAATTGTGTGTGTGCGTGTGCGTGTGTGTGTGTGTGCGTGCGTGCGTGCGTGCGTGCATGAAAGCGTACGTGCATGTGGTATTCAATTTCATCCACACATAATCTGCCCCATCAGCCAATCCACTCACTGGACATCTGGTCAAGGTCGGCCTTGGGCAGGAGCTCGGCCTCGTCCACCTCAGTGGGTGATCCCTGGAGCCTCTCCTGGAGGTGCACCTCACTGCCCTTCTGGCGCCGCATGTTCAGGTCCTGCTCCTTGAAGTGCTCGTGCCTGTGGTGGTGACGGTGCTTCGACCGAGTGCTCTCCGTGCTGAATTGTCAGCACACATAAACAGCAATCAGCATCCTGTTTTGACTTTTTTAAATTTCTAGTACATACCCACCCGTGACCCTTTCCGTAATGTCCTCCCACTTTCTTGCCAAACAGAGAGCTGTTAAATTTCAGAATAAGAATACACATTGTTTTATCTTCGGCTTCTAGTCTTTACCCTAACCCTTACTCGACCCCTGCATGCACTTTCCCCAACCAACCACCCTATCCTGGCTTTCAAACCAAAGTCCTAAATAAAAGGTACATGATGTATTCAAAGCAATTTGAGTTGGTTTATTTGCAAGAGCTTTCCTCTTCCTCAATCTCTCTCAAAACTTTCAGAGGAGTGAGCTGAACATCCTCAACACATTTTCGTTTTTTTCTGCTCCGTTTTCCCCTGCTCCCTTCCCTCCTCCAGTCAAACCCACCACACCTACCCTCCCACATCCAGATTCATCCACGCTCCTTGCCCTTCCCAACTTTCGCACTGTTCACTTCCACATCAACAAATGACTTGTCAGTGGCCAAGGCTATGAAGTTTCGCTGCCTACCTGGCCACCCTCTTTATGGTGGCAGAGGGTTTGCCATTGGTGGGGGAGGTGGTGGTGGAGGAGGAAGAGGTGGTGGCGGAGGAAGAGGGGGTGCTGGATTGCTGCACGCACATCGGGGGCTCCTCCACCTCCTCCATCTTCGGCATGCTGGCATCGCCCCCTGGGATACAACACAAAAATGTGGTCATTCGTACATATGTGCATACACACAAGTATTCATGCACATGCACACACACACACACACTCACTCACACACAGGTTTCACAGGCACATTCTCTTCCTTTTAAAAAAACCAAAAAACAAACAATGTGTGATCTTCACATTCAATTTCATGTCTCGCACCAAAGTTCACTAATAGACATTTCTAAATTTAACACTCATTTGTAAAATGCATTTGCAGTTTTTTTGGTTAATCATCAAAGAATGACAAAAACGATAAGATAATGCGTGCATGGGAAAGGCGACAAAGGGAGTGCGCAGATAATGGGGGTGGTCTGTTTCCATTTTTAATGCAAGCAAATGTGTTTATAAATCTATCCATAAAGCTGCTCCATCTTACCTCTGCGACAATATTTCCATTTATACACCAGCTCACACATTACGTTCTGTTTCTGACCCTCTTTCTCTCCAGACCCCTAGGCATAAGCTTTCAACTGTTGGTCATCACTCTTTTGCTGTCTCAGGACCGACATCTTGGAACAAACTTCCTCTTTCCCTCCATCAGCGACTGACCCTCTCTGCTTTCAAATCTAACCTCAAAACCCACCTGTTTCCCCCGTCATTGAGGCTCCACTCTCTTTCTTTTCTCTCTCTTGCCTTTAGGTCTTTTTTTACTGTATACCATTTATGTCATACGTGTGTGTTCGCTTTGTATTGCATTTTTGTTTGAATGCATTATGAATGCTAACATGTGTGCACTTTGATTTGATTTATATCAAGATTCAGCGCCGCATAAATACTGTATGTTGTTGTGTTTCCTTGCTTGTATTGTGCTTGTACGAGACCACACTGTAATTTCACTTAACGTAATAATAAAGTATTTTTACCTTGACTTGACTTGACTTTGGATAAGGAAGGACTTAGCAGTTCATTGGCAATATTATTATTTCTCAGGCTGTTCAGTCAACAACTCCAGTTTTTAGACTTTTCCAAAACTTTTGTGGACTTACACTACAAACCCAAACGCTCCCCTTTGTCTGCCTTTGTTGTTTTACTCACCGACAGTAAACTTGACTCTGCCAGTGTCTATGCTGCCTCGGTGAAGCATGGAGGTTGCCGAGGTGTCGCTCCCAGGGTGAGGGTGGATGGCGGCAGCGTGCTCCGAGGGGAGGGGCTCTTCTGATGAAAATTCCATGAACATGGGGGAGGCCGTCGGCTCGTCGGACACCGTGCGTTTGAATTTCTGGGCGGCCACCGAGGGCACCTTCATCATGTGGGGGTCGCTGGATTTCTCCGCTTCCACTTCGCTGGAATCTCCCAGGATCTCTCCTCCCAGGAAGAACCCCACCTGCGCAGAAAAAGGCGCGTGAAACGAAACAGACGAACATGTTGGTAAAAACAAAAAAGAGGGCTTTTAAAGATATTTCCCCGACAGAGGTTTGGTAACGACATGGGACATAAGGAACGAAAGAGGGGGTTTACCCTCAGTCTGTTATCCCACTCCTTTACATTGCCCGTAGTTTGTGAACCATAATTGTGACTCAGCACCACGAAAGGGACATTAAGTGTCAAACTGACCATTCTGAGAAAATTATACAATTGACAACTTCAGACAATTCTCTTTCTAATTATACAAGAACCATTCTTGTATCTTTTTTCGTTCCAGAGTTATGAGCATTTAAATTTAGTAGGGTGAGCATCGGCCATTTTGAGAAAATACACTCTAGCTGTAGAAAGTGCATTGACCTACTCGTCTTAAAACACTCAGAAGACCATTTAGAGACCATAGCAAAGATCATCCTTTATACTATATATATGAGAGATAAGATGCTAGAGAACACAAAAGTACCCATAACTCAAAATTGACCAAAAATTAGATTTTTGACTTTGCAAGCCTGTTCTGACAAACTAGCCCAGCAACTTAATGTCCCTTTCGTGGTACTAGATCACAATTGTTCTTTAAAAGAATCCATTCAACTGGTCCAGTGGCCACTGCAGATCTGGTTGCTCCTTCACAAGCCATGTGTGGTCTGGACAGCTGACATGAGTAGTCGTGGTGTGAAATTTGTTAACCAATTCATTGAAACCATCAAGCACAATTCACTAAAAATGTGCAGCAATCAAGAATTGAAATGCATAATTATCAAGCGTGAAGTGAAGCAAAG
The DNA here is from genome assembly GCA_017654935.2 of Phymorhynchus buccinoides. Lineage (NCBI taxonomy): Eukaryota > Metazoa > Mollusca > Gastropoda > Neogastropoda > Raphitomidae > Phymorhynchus > Phymorhynchus buccinoides. The sequence continues at coordinate 26,451,066 of CM065680.1, forward strand.
GTCCAAACTGTGTAGATTGCCACACACACTGTGCCATGGTTGGGGACCAGTTGTCGCCATTTTCCTTTTTCAAACAATGACATAAGAGGGGCCCAGCCGCCATCTTGGGATAAAGAGAGGGATCTCATCCAACTAGTTCACTATTTAGATTTATCCCGAGATGGCAGCTATGATGACAGCTGACATCCAGCAAAAGTAGACCAGGCCTGTCACAGCCCCCGATTCCTTTAGCCAGACATTTTCTTTCTTCCGCAGACCCCATTCCACTCACCGGTTCGGATATGGAACCGCGGTGCTGCATGGCTGGTTCTGGGCTGGGTTCCCGGTTGGTGAGGATGGGCATGAGGGTCGGGGAGGAGGAGGGCGCGGGCTCCCCGCCCACAAACTGGGACTCCTCCTCCTCCTCCTCCATGATGCCGTCCTGCTCGTCATAGCCATCCTCGCTCATGTCAGATTCGTCGGAATCCTGCAACAAGAAAAGGCCTACATGTAATCATCCACTTTCTATAGGCCACTGCAACTAGGGTTATTAACGCCCTTGACAGTGAGAGTGATGCCCTTGCTGGTCAGTACTGACAAGGGCATTCACTCTTGCGAAAGGCAGCCATTTAGTGATATAGGGTTATTGGCGAGAGTTATCCCCCTGTTTGGTCAGTACTGAACCATCTTCCCCCACCCACCAAGGGCATTCACTCTTGCAAAAGGTGTTCGTTGCAGACCCCAATAAAACACCAACAACAAAACAACTGCTAGGTATCTTTGTACCTGTACCCACCCACTGTATGATTCACTGTCCTGGCTACAACCAACGGCAAAATAATTTGATGAATCAATTGAACCCTACCTCCAACCTTTCATCATAGGAATAACAGGGGAAGGGGGGATAAAAACAGCAAAGCATGAACCAAAACATAGAGGAAACCGATGTGAAAGATAACAGGAATGTTACAGTTGAAAAAGTCTGAAGCTGTTGAAGCCAACTACTTCAATAAACCTGAAAAGTTTAGATTAGAAATAAAATAAAGGCCAGTTTGAGGTGAGCCTATACTTTTGCTGAGTGAAACTTATAAAATTTGTTTTATCAGTTTGAACATATTTTCCCCTTTGACATTAATTTTAGACTATTTGTTTGCTTATTTTTTCCCCTGGTCTGTCCAGTATAGCCAACTAGGATATCAAAGTGCCACAAAAATAATATGGTAACAACAGTCCACAAACACATCATTCCTCCATGGCCAAACATTTAATTTTTTGAATATGGCATTCGCCGCAGGCAGGCGACCTTGAATTTCACTGAATTGAAATTAGAGTTGAATTAGAGAGTGCACCACAACTACAGGCAAAACGTGCAGGCAAATTTGTAGTTTAGTATGCAGTACGAATGCCCTTGGCAAATGCCCTATTTCCTGCGCTCACCTCATCTTCCTCCTCGTTCTCCTCAGGGATGGTGGGGCTCTGGATGGCATTGCGGGAGGGGAAACTGCGCACCTTCTTCTTTTTCTTCTTCTTCTTCTTCTTTTTCTTCTTCTTCTTCAGGATTTCCCTCTCGGTGCCGCTGCTGCTGGCACCGCCCTTCAGCAGGCGACTGGACATGGAGCGCAGCGGCTGGTGGGTGTGTGGGAAGGAGAACCTGCGATGGCCTGCAACATGAACCACTTTGTATGATCTTAGCAGCCTGCAACATGAACCACTTTGTATGATCTTAGCAGCCTGCAACATGAACCACTTTGTATGATCTTAGCAGCGGCTGGTGATTGTGTGGGAAGGAGAACCTGCGATGGCCTGCAACATGAACCACACTATGTATGATCTTAGCAGCCTGCAACATGAACCACACTATGTATGATCTTAGCAGCCTGCAACATGAACCACACTTTGTATGATCTTAGCAGCGGCTGGTGGGTGTGTGGGAAGGAGAACCTGCGATGGCCTGCAACATGAACCACACTATGTATGATCTTAGCAGCCTGCAACATGAACCACACTATGTATGATCTTAGCAGCCTGCAACATGAACCACACTATGTATGATCTTAGCAGCCTGCAACATTAACCACACTATGTATGATCTTAGCAGCAGCTGGTGGGTGTGTGGGAAGGAGAACCTGCGATGGCCTGTAACATGAACCACACTTTGCATGACCTTGAGTAACACTAACAGCCAGCAGCACTTGTACTAACTTGCACCACAACACCAAATTTTGGATATCAACAATACCATTACCAAAGACAATCTGTAAGAACTTAAGATGGTGATGACAGCAAGAACAACCAAATTCATTCCACATACAGTCACCGTTTCTCTATCCTTCACGGAAATAATAGCTTAGTTGGTTGTCTGCATACACATGGCCAAACTCAGACAGAGCTGGTTTGCTGTTCCGTCTCTACTGGGTGGTGGAATGCAACACAATATACTACACAGTACAATACAATAAACAAAAAATTGGACATGCTTCCGATTATCAACGTCCCTCCCATCCACATGGTAGAACTCGGACAGGGCCGGTTTGCTGGGCCACCTCTCCCGAGTCAGAGTGGCTTGATACAACACAATATACCACAGTACAATACATTGACACTGACTGTCTATGTCTCTCTCATCCACATGGTAGAACTCGGACAGGGCCGGTTTGCTGGGCCACCTCTCCTGAGTTAGAGTGGCTTGATACAACACAATATAATACAGTACAATACATTGACACCTACTGTCTATATCTCTCTCATCCACATGGTAGAACTCGGACAGGGCCGGCTTGCTGGGCCACCTCTCCTGAGTCAGAGTGGCTTGATACAACACAATATAATACAGTACAATACATTGACACCGACTGTCTATGTCTCTCTCATCCACATGGTAGAACTCGGACAGGGCCGGCTTGCTGGGCCACCTCTCCTGAGTCAGAGTGGCTTGATACAACACAATATAATACAGTACAATACATTGACACCTACTGTCTATGTCTCTCTCATCCACATGGTAGAACTCGGACAGGGCCGGCTTGCTGGGCCGCCTCTCCTGAGTGGTGGCTACGGCAGACTCAACCACCTCAGAGTTGGAGATGAGATCGGCCAGGCTGAACTTGCGGGGCGGCTCGAACATCTTGTTCATGTCCTCGTGCGAGAACGACGACTGAATGGGACTGACGTCGTCCGAGCGCAGGACATCAAGGAATGTGGTCTGCAAATGATCCATACCATAATCCATCAATGAATAAATCAGTCAAAAAGATAAGGTTTTTAAATATAAGTCAATCAATCAATCAACCCTCAATCAAAAATAGTATTAAAACAAAACACTAAGACAAATATATACAAATAAATATTTGGGTGATTGGTTTATCGATTGATTAATTAGTTAATTATTTTGAAACGCAAGAATATTGCAAAGAAAAATAACATTGATTATGTAATGTCAACATAAAAATGTTACCCTGCAGGGGATAAAAAGAAAAAAAAAGAAAAATTGGAACTATTACACAGGGAAAACGAGAGAGAGAGAGAGAGAGAGAGAGAGAGAGAGAGAGAGAGAGAGAGAGAGAGAGAGAGAGAGAGAGAGAGAGAGAGAGAGAGAGAGAGAGAGAGAGAGAGAGAGGGGTGGGGGAGAATGAAGGCAGGCAGGTTGAAGGCAAAAAGGGAAATAGACATCAAAAGAAAAAGATAGACAGAAAGAGACATAAACACACAGAAAAGACCATAGAACTATTGCTATCATTAAATGAATCTTTGCCCCATTTTCATCGTTTTACATTAGCGGATTTGCCTCTCCCGAGAGAACCAGACGGATAAGAGCACACAAGGGTGAATTAGTAATATGGGAGAGTGGCTTTGTTTGTTCATGTCTACACTGTATGACAAACATAGCCATCATCTCCGATCCATTGGTGCCGGATTGCAGTTCTATTGATTAACTCTCCGTTAGCATAGCAAATATTAAAAAAACAGCAACAGACTGCAACGTCACTGGAACATACAACAAACAAACAACTACACGACAAGTGTAACATGACGTTATTTTATTCACAAGAGACAAAACAAAACTACTGGATATGTTGGCGAATGCGCCTTTATCAACACAGACAAACAATTAAACAGCAAACGGCAAATATAGCAAAAGGAGCAAAAAGCAGACAAACAAAAGGAGCAAAAAAACAACAAGATCAAAATAAAAAAAACTATGCTTCCCCTCTACAGTCCAATGCGTAAATGATACAACCAAGTTGAAACCAAAGAGCAAGGCATACATTTGTGAACACAAATCAGGGGGAAAAGGAAGAGAAGAAAGAAAGAAAAAAAAAAAAGTTTTGAGGTGAGAGGTTGGGGACAATGAGTACGCAATCATAGATGGCAGAAGTTGGAAACAAAGGTCAGTTGGGTGTTGAGTATGGGGTGGGGAGGGAGAGGGGAAAAAATTAGATTGTTGGGTGAATAGAAAATTTGTTCTCTCACCTCAAAACTTTTTTTTTCTTCTTTCTTCTCTTCCTTTTTCCCCTGATTTGTGTTCACAAATGCATGCCTTGCTCTTTGGTTTCAACTTGGTTGTATCATTTACGCATTGGACTGTAGAGGGGAAGTATTGTTCTTTATTTTGATCTTATTGGTTTTTTGCTCCTTTTGTTTGCCTGCTTTTTGCTCCTTTTGCTCTATTTGCTGTTTGCAGTTTAATTGTTTGTCTGTGTTGATAAAGGCGCATTCGCCGAAATATCCAGTAGTTTTGTTTTGCCTCTTTTGAATAAAATAACGTCACTTTACACTTGTCGTGTAGTTGTTTGTTTATAGCAAATATTAGGAAGAGGATGAACAAGCTATCCGGATTATGGAACTTGAAGCATCTGTGAGTCTTTTTCAATCACTTTTTCTGTCTGTGTCTGTCTCAGTCTCTTTCTCTGTCTCTCTTTCTGTCTCACGTCCATGCATTCTATTTATGTATTTCCCTTTTTATGCTCCGTTTCTCTTATTGCCGCTATTGCTGAAACTTTTGTCGAGCTTTTGGCAAAATCTCTCGCTCACTCTCTCATCCTTCGCTTCTGTTTATCTCTTACATTTGTCATGCTCTATTGCTGAACCTCTTGTCCAGTTTTTCGCTTTTCCCAATAACATTGCACTGTCAATGGCTATATATCATTGTCTCTTTCTCCAGAATGTATCCTAGGAGGATGAGGATGGGCCATGTTAAGCTGGGAGAGGATGGATTTTGTATATGTCTGTCTGAGTGTGTGTGTCTCTCTGTCTCTCTGTGTCTGTCTGAGTGTGTGTGTCTCTCTCTCTCTCTCTCTCTCTCTCTCTCTCTCTCTCTCTCTCTCTCTCTCTCTCTCTCTCTCTCTCTCTACTCATCAACAGCAGGGGGCGGAGGCTGGCAGGCCTTAGTGTACCACATGAGGATGGGACACTCTATCTTTCTCTCTCAAGCTGTAAGAATTAATTAAGTCTCTCTCTCTCTCTCTCTCTCTCTCTCTCTCTCTCTCTCTCTCTCTCTCTCTCTCTCTCTCTCTCTCTCTCTCTCTCTCTCTCTCTCTCTCTCTCTCTCTCTCTCTCTCTCTCTCTCTCTCTCTCTCTCTCTCTCCTCTCTCTCTGCCTCATCTCTCTCTCTCTCTCTCTATCTCTCTCTCTCTATCAACAGCAGGGGGAGGCTGGCAGGCCTTAGTGTGCCACATGAGGATGGGACACTCTCCTATCTTTCTCTCTCAAGCTGTAAGAATTAACTAAGTCTCTCTCTCTCTCTCTCTCTCTCTCTCTCTCTCTCTCTCTCTCTCTCTCTCTCTCTCTCTCTCTCTCTCTCATCTCTCTCTCTCTCTCTCTCTCTCTCTCTCTCTCTCTCTCTCTCTCTCTCTCTCTCTCTCTCTCTCTCCCTCTCTCTGTATCTCTCTCTCTCTCAAGATGTGCCAGCTGACTTACAAAAACATGAAAACAATGACACTTTCGATCCCAATCAAGACATGCTGCGACTGTCTGTTCGTCCTTGGCAAGTTGCCTGAAAATGCTAAACTAACTTACGTGTGAGGAGTGACAAGCCACCTACGATTTGCTAAAGTTCACCAACAATCGTAACATTTAATCTAATTCATTCCATGATCATCTTGATGATGAAATTGTGATGTGCATCTGTAATTTTGAAATGGCTATGTTAGTGTGATTTCCCATCCCTTCCCTTTGTGACCAGGCTTAAATGCATATCCTCTCTCTCTCTCCCTCTCTCTCTCTCCCTCTCTCTCTGTGCCTCAGCTGAGTGTGACCTAAATACGAAATAAAAATAGAATACAACTGCCCCGCCCAAGAACTGATCTATATATGACTTCTTTGATATACTCAGGCGGTAAACTATGGAACGAAATTCCTGACTATATCAAAACAAAAAGTACCTTGGCATCATTCAAAAGCTGTTATCATGACTATTTATTCAAACAATTGTAATAGTTGTTTCTCTTTTTTCTTGTTTTAAGAGTATGTCATTAACATTATATGATTGCCTCCCCCCCCCCCCTCTCTCTCTCTCTCTCTCTCTCTGTCTCTCTCTCTCTCTCTGTCTGTGCACTGACCCTGGCAGGGGGAGTCTGTCGAGCCATGTTGGGCTCGGTGAGGATGGGACGCAGGCCATTAGGACTTTCTGCCTGCTGCTGCTGCTGCTGCTCACTGGCAGCCCGGGGCATCAGGGGGCTGCTTTCCGAGGAGGCTGGAACGGGATCTTGGCTGCTGCTGCTCTCCCCCTGCTCCTCTGACGGCTGGGCGGCCGTGGTCAGAGGCAGCAACTCTTCTTGCGAGTGCTGTACGGAAAAGGGAACATCATTGTCATTGGTTTTTGTTGTGTGTTTTTGTGGGGGTTTCTTGGGGGGGGGGGGGGGGGGGGGGGGGGGGGTTGTTTTTCAGCTTCACACTCTTTACTATCAATCAAAAAAAGACCACAATATTGATCAGCTTCACTCTCTTTACTATCAATCAAAAAAGACCACAATATTGATCAGCATCACACTTTCTACTATCAATCAAAAAAGATCGTTGTCATTGTTAACATCATTGTTATTGTTCACATTATTGTTATTGTTCACAACATTGTCTTTGTTAACATCATTGCACAAAATGTACGCAAAGTCTTCCTGTCAATGATGTACGGTAAAGGGAACATCATTGTCATTGTCTTAGTTAATGTCATTGCACAAAATCTACACAGAACAGGCAACCAGTGTTCCTGTAATACTATTTTTTGCTGAGGTCAGAAGTAGCAGCTCTTCCTGCGAATTCTGCAAGAAAAAAAACGGAACATTAATTGATGTCACTGTTAACGTCGTTGCACAAAATCTACACAGAACAGGCATCATGACAAAAAATGTGTGAAGGTGCTAATGGAACCCAGAGACACAGTAACCCCACCTGCCCTACCAACAGAAGAGCAGCCCTAGGCCAACCCTGGAAGCCAGTGTTGTGTTACATGGGAGTCATTGTTAAAAGAATTAATCATAGTACGAAATGCACACAGAACATGCATCAGCCTTGTGATCCTTCAATACTATCTTTGTTTTGTAACTGTAGGGTTTTCTTGATCCTCCACACTGGTAACTGTTGCCGTCAGATACAGTGGAACCTCCCTTATAAGACCTTCAAAAATTATCCAAAATGAGGTATTACTTGTAGCGGTGCCATAGCCGATGAGGTTTACCCGAGGCGTGGTTACCGCTACACCTATCTGTATTAATAAAAAAATCGGGACTTTACTGGTTTCGTAATGCCTCCGGGCATTGCCTCCAGTATTGTTCCCACCATATTTGTATTTACAAATGTCCCATATGTGTCTGATTCAGACCAAGAGGACGTAAAACACCATTTTCGTTGTCGTCCAAAATGAGGTCTTTAATGAGAGTTGTATAAGGGGAGGTAATTTTAATGCTTACAAAGAAGGGTAATGTCTCAGAGAAGTGGGAGGGAGTCTCATAAGAGGGGGTCTTGTAAGGGAGGTTCCACTGTACATGACATTGAGAGCATACACTCACACGCATTCACACTCCCATGGAGAGAGAATGGGAGGAGGGAGAAAGAAAGGGTGGGGGGGGGGGGTATAGAGACAGACAAACGAGCAGCTTCGCATTGTAGCAAAAGATCCTTAAATGAAAATGTTGAGCGAAAGCAAGTCTAACAATACAAAACATTTTTAGCCCCTGTCACCACACACTTTTAAATCTAACAGAATCTGTATCCATTGAATAACAACAGTACAAACACAGATTTTGTTTCAACTTCTACTTCAAAACATCACTGGTGCCACACTAGCTAGTGTTTGAATCACATCTTCTGCATTCTGACATTTTTACAGCCACCATTTCAATTGTTGTTTCTCAATGGAGTGTGGCAGATTAATGCCCTTACTAATAACAGGAACATTGTTGGGATATCTGATTCAATGAGATTGGGTATGGACTCATTATCTAATTAACAGTTCATTGATAACAAGAACAAAAGCTACTGTTGTAAAACCTTGATTTATTTTTTCTTCTAATGCAAGCAACTGTGAGACTCTAGCTGGAAAAAGAATAACAATCGAGGACAACATTATTTGAAAAATAGAGCTGAAATTAGAGTATCATCAATATCTATACTCAAAGAAAAGTAAAGCAACAATAAACACCTCATTGTCATCTTTAAGTGTCCTTCAATTTGGAATATTATTGCATCCTTTCCAGTATTTCACTCACGCATGCACGCACATATGTGCACACAAACGCATGTGCACGCACATACACACACACACACACATGTATATATGTATATAGTCAGACAGAAAGCACATGACACTTCAGTAATAGTGTCCAACAACACAAGTTCAAAACAATCCTGACACAGGCCTCAAACATAATTAAGCACTCTATAGACACAGACAATTTGACAATCTAATAAACAAAATACAGACAATTTGATAATCTAATAATCCTGACACAGGCCTCAAACATAACTAAGCACTCTATAGACACAGACAATTTGACAATCTAATAATCCTTCACAACAGAGAACAGAAAAGAATATCATGCTTAAGTGAATGGCTGTCAACAAACACACACAAAAGAAACTAAAAGAAAAAGGAAATAAGCATGTGCTATGAATATATTTGCCGAGTCAACTTTTTGTGCATACTTGGGAAGTCCATAATTACGTTTTGGGGAACATGTTTGCTCTGTGAACAAGTCAGCTTTACCTAAGCTAGCAATATGTTGGCATTGCTCTTGGGTAAAAGCACTGCCCAAACATCAGCAGAGACAACACACTAAGCGCAAAGTGTATCATCATTTCCCCTCCCCCAGGTTTTATCGATTTTGATGGTGATCTTTTACATAAACACACAGGGAAAAAAATGGGGGGTGAGGGGTTAAGATGTGCTCAGGGGTGGGGGAATCAATTATCCATCAGAACAAAATGCCCCAACATATTAAACAGAAAGAACCTGTCAGTTCGTCTCATACATTGATGCATGCACGCACACCCGGAATTTCTCTTTTGGAGATATTAAAGTATACTTGAACTTGAACTTGAACTAACACGCACAAGCGTATTCAATCATAGCCACATCTATGAATAAGAGCATGTCTGTACATACAAACGTAACCCCATGCTGTGCATAGAAATATGAGATGAGCCATACAAATGCAACGACACAGAACAGGCATAAAAAGAGCATGTCTGTATATACAAACGTAACCCCATGCTGTGCATAGAAATGTGAGATGAGCCATACAAATGCAATGGCACAGAACAGGCATAAAAATTTAATACATACAAAAATTATCCAGTGAAATATTAGCTGAAAACACTTGCACAGAAATACAAAAGAAAAAAATCAGTTCTAGAATAGAAAAGAAAAAAAAGAATGAACATTAACACTTTCAACACAACCCCTCTCGCTGCTCCGTATTCCCTCAGGACTGCAGTCAAGGAGCATAAATTCTTTCAGGACACACGATTTTGGACCTTTTCAATAAATTCTGTCTCTAAAAAAAATTGGAGATCGCAGTTACTTTATTTTTGTATAGAGTACTGAAGGGGATTGCGCACCCCTTAAGGCATTATCGTAATATGACGTCAATTTGTGGATCTCCAGTTCACTATTGGAAAACATTTAGATCACCAGCGTCTGCTAAAATGTTCTGCTTCCACTGTTTCAACGCTCTGAAACTGATTTCTAGAAGTATACGGATTTCTGAAGAATATGACAAATTGGTCATTGCGTACCGGTACGGGTCAGTGCGCACCAAACATACAGGTGTTGTATTTTTATGTATATATGTAACCATACGCCTTTCACCCCACACCAAGTGCGTAAAGGAAACAATAAGTAAAATTAGTACTACCTTCTAACTCCATGAAAGTTGGTCACTTTCAGATAAAAAATGGTAGCCAGAAGAAATAAACGTCATTGGAAAACATGACGCAAGCATGATGTGATTTCTTTACAATCTCTACGATTTCAAGAGGGGGGGGGGGGGGTGCGCACTGACCCAACCAACGCGCAAACTCTTCGGTACTCTAGTGCTTTACATTGATCTTTAATCTTTTAAATGATATAAAATTTGAAAATGTTCTTTTGTATTTAAATGAATGAGTTGAAAACAGCCACATCACTTTCAGTCACCGGGACATTTTGCCTGATGCTAACATAGTACAGTGGAACCTCCCTAATAAGACCTTCAAAAATCATCCAAAATGAGGCGATATAAGGGAGGGGTCTTATAAGGGAGGTCATTTTAATACTTACAAAGAAGGGCAATGTCTCAGAGAAGTAGGTCTTAATTATGTAGGAGGGAGTCTTATAATGGGAGGTCTTATAACGGAGGTTCCACTGAAGTGGTGTGTCGCCAATGGTAAACTCAAGCGTTGCTTGTATTCTATCGGCGCGTTGCGAAAAAGTTAAATGGTTTGACCAAAAAGCCGTTTCTGCTGCTATTATTCCTACTCAGCAGGGAGCCTATCCATACCAATGAAACGGCATTGGACTGCTGTCAAAGATTATGTGGTTCCTTCTTTGCTCTGTAAACAGCCAGGTTTAGAGATTTCTTTCCCATGTGAAATGCATTTTACTGTTTGAATATGTTGTTGTTGTTGTTGTCTTTCCCTGGCTTAAAGACTCCAGGGATCATCCCAACAGCCAAAGCATTTGAACACTATGGTACAAATGCACTAACTAGGGATGAGAATGTTACATGTGTGACCGTTTTTGATTACCCCGCCACGTGGGCAGCCACACTCCGACTTCGGAGGAGCAGTTTGAGCATAATTAGCCTATAACGTTAAAACTAATTTGGCTAACATTTTTTCTTAACAAAGTTTTCCCCCCTCTTCTTAATTAAATAAAATTAAAATTTTGCAGTGTTTACAGAATCGATGACACTTTGCTTCAAGTGCTAGCTAGCTTTTTCTTTTCTTATAAATTTACATTAGAACTTGTCCAGATTAACAATCCTTTCTAAGCCCTAAGACAAACATGCGAACAGACCCAAAGCATTGAAATAAGCATTTATCTTGTCAGCATGCTAAATCCCATGCAACCTTTCAGACACACAAGTACATGTATGTGATCATCATGTGCAACTGGGACAGATGACACCAGGGACACGGGGTGGGGGGGGGGGGGGGGTGGTGTCTTGTATATACAACAACCTTGAAGAAGAATGTGGCAACAGTCACGGCGGGATTAAAACGCTTACAACTGACTACAAAGAAATCCTCCGAAGTCGGAGTGTGGTTGCCCAAGTGGCGAGGTCAAAACGGTCACACACGTAATGTTCTCATCCCTAAGATTAAGATTAAAATTATAGCCCCGTCGACAGCAAAGGCCATGTCAGGGCTGTCACCACGTTACATCTCACCACGTTGCGTTCTCATCCCTAGCTCGTGCATTTGTACCATAGTGTTCAAGTGCTTCGGCTGTTGGGATGATCCCTGGAGTCTTTTAGCCAGGGTACGACAACGACAACAACAACAACAACAAAGAAATGTCACAAACAGCAGAAGAGCCCTGTCAAGAAGCAATGAAGAAAAGTGAGGATAGAAGAGAGAGCATAGGTAAAACATTTAAAAAAAGAAGAAAATGGCAATAGTTTTTTGACTGGTTAAGTTCCACATTGTTTGTCAACACCAGTGTTAGGGACTTGGGAACATAGCACTAACAGCAAAACAAATAATGTGGAACCTCCTGTATAAGACCGTCAAAAATCATCCCAAATGAGGTCTTATACGGGAGGGGTCTTAAGAGGGAGGTAATTTTAATACTTACAAAAATGGCAATGTCTCTGAGAAGTAGGTCTTACGGCCTATGGGAGGGAGTCTTATAATGGGAGGTCTGTAATGTGAAAACTAATCTACATCCAAATCTTCTTAATCCATGTTTCTAAAGTTCCTTCCCTTTGGTAGTCATCAAACCTTTCAAGTTTATATCCATTCAGTAGCTTCTATTTTGACAATATCTTTCAAGAATCCAGCGTTAAAAGCTTACATTTCAGTTGAGATAATGGGAGATATACAGCAATAAAAGACATGCATGCACCCAATGTTCAGCTTCAATTAGCAGGAAATAAGTACAAATCAACCAATGTAACAAATACAAGAAGCACACACATGCATGCACACACACACACACACACACACACACACACTCACTCACTCACTCAAACAGAAAAATAGGACTTGCTGTTAATTAAATATTTTACCGAAAAAAGTTACTGTATGAGTGATACATTTTAACTATACCTACTTTGGTTTATATCCATCCATTACCTTTGAAATAATCAATATCTTTGTAATACTGTATTCAAATTTGCTTCATTAGGATTACGTTGATATGGCTTGCCATACGGTAAATCTGCCATCAGGGGCCGCAACAACAAGACCTAAGGAGCCAAGTTTCATTAGGATCAGTTCAGCAGGTTAGGCGCTACCACATTGAACATATTTGAAAACACACACACATACATACAAACATACATCTATACGGACAGACAGAGAAAGGCACAGCCCTCGTTCCCATTCCAACGTACTCCCGTTCTGTTAGAACTGGCAGTACAGAAATGTAGATGCTTCACTGGCAAACAAAAATAAATCCATTGTGGAAAAGCAAGACATAAATAATATGGGAAACTGGAAAAGGAAGATTATGAAACAGATTAAGCTGTTAGGTTAGAGAAAATACCAAAGACTGTGAAACAGATTAAGTTGTTAGGTTAGAGAAAATACCAAAGACTGTGAAACAGATTAAGCTGTTAGGTTAGAGAAAATACCAAAGACTGTGAAACAGATTAAGTTGTTAGGTTAGAGAAAATACCAACCAGTACAAATGTGCTGACTGGGAAGAAATGCCTACTAGCCAAACACATGTCTTTGGGGTAGGCTAAACATTGCTTTTTGTCACTGTTGAGAGAGAGAGAGAGAGAGAGAGAGAGAGAGAGAGAGAGAGAGAGAGAGAGAGAGAGAGAGAGAGAGAGAGAGAGAGAGAGAGAGAGAGGAGAGAGAAGAGAGAGAGAGAGAGAGAGAGAGAGGGGGGGAGGGAGGGAGAGACCGAGAGAGAGAGACCGAGAGAAAGAGACAGAGAGAAGAGAGAGGGAGATAGAGAGAGAGAGAGAGACAGAGAGAATGACTTCATGAAATAGTGACGAACCAGAGAGTAAAGGGAGAGGGGGGGATGCATAGACAGAGAAACAGACAGACAGACAGAAAGAAAGAAGACAGAAGACAAACAAGATTTCGATTCAAGCTAACTATTTACAAGCAAAGAACTCAGCCCAGGTAGGCTTACCTTTTCCTTCTTGTGGTCCCGTCCATGAAAAGCCATGGTGTTGTGGGTGGCTCAGTCTCTCTTCCTGTATACACACACACACACACACACACATGCCGATGGTCAATTTACCAAGTAAGCAAAGAAAAAGTAAATTGTCAGACAAAAGACAAATAGTTTTTGAACAAAAGCCCTCCTATGACAATCTTATGACAAGTCACACCAGTTTTAAGTAGAGGTGGGGTGAAAACCCGATTTGAACCGAAAAACCGGTGCTTTATAAACGTTTGCAGTTCGAAAAACCGGTTCGAGTTGCTGTGAACCGGTTTTTTAACTGCAAACTAAAAGCAAGTTTTTCTTAGAATAACGCAATCTTTTTGAAGACCAAGAGTAAACCAAGAGTAGCTGTTTCTAGTTTGTGGTGGTGTATGGCTTTGACTTTGACTGAGTGTTGCGTTGAGTGTGCGTGTGTCATAAGTTTCTTTATTGTGTGTGTGTGTATGTCTGTGCGTGCGTGCGTGTGTGTGAATATTCTGACAAATAAATATGTGTTTGCATAGGTGAAACTAGTGATGCGAGTACTGGTTAAAAAAACCGGTTTGGTAAAACCGGTTCGAAGAGAGAAAAACAGTTTAAAACCGGTTCGGATTTTTGAACCGGTTCTCAACTCTAGTTTTAAGCTCTCTGCAGAGAGAGAAAGAGAGATCCATTAGAATAGACACATGTTTATAGCAATAAAAATGAATGCCCTTTAATGAATGACAGGAGTTCAGATCACTTATATTTTACAGTCAAGAACAAGAACAGACACTGACATTCCCGTTGATTTTGAAAAAAAAATAATACAAGCCCCCCCTCTCTCTCTTTCACCCCCACCCTCTCTCTGAATTAGCCCACACAGCAATCTAATTAAATCATAAACCCCCATCCACCCCCACTTACCCCCATCCACACCACTACCCTTGTACAGTTGTAGAAAATAAAGAAAGTGTTCAAATACTTTTGCTAAGCTCAGCAGTTTAAATCATATGCCAACAGCAAAGTATTAAGCATTCAAGCAAGATGTGCAAGCGATATTGATTTTGAAGCTGTGACAACCCTCACATAGCCCCCCACCCCCACCCCCCAGGCTAGACACGATAACATAACAGTATTAACTCTTCTAGTACCATGGGCGAATACATTCGCCCACTTCACCCCCACCAAATGCAAAGACATTCACTGCCAAGCACCCTGCCGTGTGTTTGTCTGCTTTCAGAGCTTATGTCAGTGATTTTTCCCGTTAAAGCATGTGTACTCGAGAGAAAAAAATCATTACTCCCCT
>CM065680.1:26471133-26486133 GCA_017654935.2 Phymorhynchus buccinoides
ACATTTGCGCGGTCCCAAAAACAAAAGCTAATTTCAATCAACACGTTCTCCACACACCCCTCGCTGCTGCAGCGGACCAGTCACCAACCAGTCAACAACACAAATGAAGAGCGGAGATCACTTTACCGTGGTACTAGCATCGCACTATGTTCACGGCAAGGCCCAGGGACAGCGGGTGGTGAGCAGAGAGAGAGAGAGAGAGAGAGAGAGAGAGAGCGCTGATTGACGTTCGTGTGCCTGTGTGCGGTATGGTTTGGTTACGAATGTAGGGGGATGGGGTGGGGGTGGTAGTGCTGCACGTCTAAGCAGAACAGATTCTCAGGCGATCAAAAAACACGTGTTCACGTGTTGGGCAGCAGCAAAGTCTGTTCATATTTGCCCCCAGAAGCATAACGAAAAACACTGTGAACCCCGCCGTTCTACAATAAACACAACAGTCTGCGATGCCCTCTGTCATCTAGGGTACCACAGACATATACTGCCATTGCTGCCTTCCCAAGATGTGTGTGAAAAAGACAGGAGTTGAACACAGAGACTGGCTGTTTGTTGAAAGCCACAATAACAAACAAGTGTGTCGCCGAGTGGCAGATAAGTCCCCGAGCAAGTAAATGTGGGGAGGGGGTAGGTGTAGGGAGGAGATAGCTGCCACGGGGTTAAAACTGCCATGGGGTTAAAACTGCCACGGGGCGATTGCTAGTAATATACTATTCCAAGAAAACCAGCGTGACTGGTGATTCGTCATAAAATGATACTAGTATAAATTATATACAAATACATTCTACAATCATTGCTGGGAATGACGACGTCGTCAACGACTATCCTGACAACAACAACAACACACACACACACACACACACACACACACACACACACACACACACACACACACACACACACACAAAGAGAGGATAATGATGACTACAGGGACGAAGAAGGAAGTAGACACTAACGATGACGACGATGACAACGAGAACGGTTTGCAAAACGAGCGTGAACAAGCCTCGAGATTTGTACATAAGCACGTCTGATACAAAACAAAACAAAAACAGAAGGCAACGGTCTGTTTGAAAAACCAACAAAAGACACAAAGACTGAAAATGGCAGACAAAGGACCGGGAAAAATAACAAGCAGCCAACAAAAATAGCTTTAATTGTGAGACAACCATCCCCACTACCACTATTTTGCAACGCTTTTGTCTCCCTCCCCTATCCCTCTCAATTTCCCCGGATTGTCTTTCCATTTCTGCGTCAGCAGGATCCTCAAATGTCACAACAAAATGTGTCTTCTTCATAAACAGCGCATTATGCTGCAAAAACACCGACTTGAACGATCCCTGAGAGACAAGTTGTTATTGTTGTTCTTTAATTTAACGTATTTTCACTTAAAAGTGATATTAGACAAAAAGAGACAAGTGTGTGTGTGTGTGTGTGTGTGTGTGTGCGCGTGTGCGTGCGTGTGTGTGTGTGTGTGTGCGTGTGCGTGCGTGCGTGTGCGTGCGTGCGTGCGTGTGCGTGCGTGAGAAAGAAAGAAAAGAGAGGGAGGAGATATGCGCGTGCATACACAACATACACGCACACATAGACAAACATACGCGCGCGCGCGTTCGCGGCCACGCGCGCTCGCGCGCGCGCGTGTGTGTGTGTGTGTGCGTGTGTGTGCGTGCGTGTGCGTGTATGTGTCTGTTTGCCTGTCTGTCTGTGTGTGTGTGCGTGTGCGTGTGCGTGTGCGTGTGCGTGTGTGTTCACATTTGTGGATGCTCGTGTGTATATATGAATGTAGCCTTGTCGCGTAAGTGATGTTTTGCATTTTCTAAAAAAGGTTACTTAGATAATCATAGGCAAAGAAAGGATGTTGGTTGCTAGAAGCATCCGTTTGTGCCCATAAATCGAGAGAGAGAGAGAGAGAGAGAGAGAGAGAGAGAGAGAGAGAGAGAGGAGAGAGAGAGAGAGAGAGAGAGAGAGAGAGAGAGAGAGAGAGAGAGAGAGAGAGAGAGAGAGAGAGAGAGAGAGAGAGAGAGAGAGAGAGAGAGAGAGAGAGAGAGAGAGAGAGAGAGAGAGAGAGAGAGAGAGAGAGAGAGAGAGAGAGAGAGAGAGAGAGAGAGAGAGAGAGAGAGAGAGAGAGAGAGAGAGAGAGAGAGAGAGAGAGAGAGAGAGAGAGAGAGAGAGAGAGAGAGAGAGAGAGGAGAGAGAGAGAGAGAGAGAGAGAGAGAGAGAGAGAGAGAGAGAGAGAGAGAGAGAGAGAGAGAGAGAGAGAGAGAGAGAGAGAGAGAGAGAGAGAGAGAGAGAGAGAGAGAGAGAGAGAGAGAGAGAGAGAGAGAGAGAGAGAGAGAGAGAGAGAGAGAGAGAGAGAGAGAGAGAGAGAGAGAAGGGGGGGGGGAGGGGAGAGAGACAGAGGGAGAGAGAGGGGGGGGGAGAGAGAGGGGGGAGAGAGAGAGAGAGGGGGGGGGGGGAGAAGGAGAGAGAGAGAGAGAGAAGTGATGAGAAGAGGGAGAGAGCGTTTCAGCAACAGCTGGCAACATGTTGTGGAATCGAATTCCTGATAGACCTTAAACATTTATTCCCTCATACATCATGCACCATAATAATAATGCCTGTGTCATGAATTCTTTGTTGCACACCTCACAGGAATAACTGTGTAAGGCACTGCAGGCACAGACTATGAATAACATAGTCTGTGCTACAGCTGAAGTTCATTATCGGTGACGCCTGTCCTTGAAGAAACCCGGTCCGTCACTCCATGCTAACTGATGACGTCTGCTCATCATCTGTCCGGGTCGCCGAGATCAGGTGCCAGAGTGGGAGCGAGTGATGAATCTGAACAATAATGTTATTGTCTGGCACTGTGTTCTCTGCCCTTAAATGGGCACGAACAGCCAGCCTACTTACTCTTTAGAGAAAAGCAAATGCCCCCCCCCCTCTCTCTCTCTCTCTCTCTCTCTCTCTCTCTCTCTCTCTCTCTCTCTCTCTCTCTCTCTCTCTCTCTCTCTCTCTCTCTCTCTCTCTCTCTTGTTCTAAGATAAAAACCCTACCAGAGAGGGTGAAAACAATCAAGTCATGGCTGCATCCAAAAAGCGCGACTCTGAATTTTTCTTATTTGCGCGAGCGTATGAAAAGCGCGAATATGAACGACAGAAAGCGCGAATGTGAACGACAGAAAGCGTGAATGTGAACGACAGAACGCGCGAATGTGAACGACAGAAAGCGCGAATGTGAATGACAGAAAGCGTGAATGTGAACGACAGAAAGCGCGAATGAACGACAGAAAGCGCGAATGTGAACGACAGAAAGCGTGAATGTGAACGACAGAAAGCGCGAATGTGAACGACAGAAAGCGCGAATGTGAACGACAGAAAGCGCGAATGTGAACGACAGACAGCGCGAATGTGAACGACAGACAGCGCGAATGTGAACGACCGACAGCGCGAACCACCTTGCGGGGCAATCCTTTTTGCAGCATCTCCACAAATTGGCACAAGCAGTTTGTTTGTCCACCAGAAATGAGAGTCCACTAAGTAACAGCAAAAAGCCTAAATGTCACAAAGAGTGATTACTTCGAAGACTACAAACCTTGCAAATAATGAAGCCAACCTTCTTACTTCCCACCTGGAAGGTGAAAAGTTGGAAGATGGGAAGTTTTAAGTATTGTAACAGAAGCAATGAGTGAGTTCACAATTATCCCCACCTGTAATGTAGGTGAAAGGGTGGGGGTTAAAAAAAACCCGGCTTCAGTTAGCTGCGGAGTGCGAACTCTTTGTATATTTAGGCTTTTTGGTAACAGTGAAGGTTTTCCTTTGTTGTTGTCTGCATCTCAAAATCAGCCATTTCAGATGTCTCCTCGACAAGTAGGGTTGTGACAACACAGTCTTATTTGTGACCAACATAATTTTTTTTTAATTTTTCCCACGTTAATCAGGAACCAAAAAAACGACAGAGACGCTACAGTTAACTATCGTAAATTTCGTGCATGCTTGTTGTGTTCGTGTAGCGTGTGGGAGATTTCCGTGATTTGGGTGGTTGTGTTGAATTTTACTCTGAAACTAAGTTCGCGCTTTCTGTCATTACAAGTTCGCGCTTATCGGTTGGTTTGTAGTTCGCGCTTTTTGGATCGCGCTTTTCGAAAAGTCGCGTTTTTCGACTATTCCGCAAGTCATAACCACCCCATCAAATGAATAATTGAATACTTCAGAATGTTTCGGGGGGAGGGGGGGGGGGGAACGGAGAAGGAGACATAGACCCTGAAAAGCTGGCACAGGCACTGAGGCAGGCAGGCGCTCGTGCGCACAGAGAGAGAGAGAGAGAGAGAGAGAGAGAGGGAGGGAGAGAGAGAGGGGGGGGAGGAGAGAGAGAGAGAGAGAGAGAGAGAGAGAGAGAGAGAGAGAGAGAGGGGGTAGGAGAGAGAGAGAGAGGGGGGGGAGAGAGAGAGAGAGAGAGAGAGAGAGAGAGGGAGAGGGAGGGGAGGGGGGGGGGAGAGAGAGAGAGAGAGAGAGAGAGAGAGAGAGAGAGAGAGAGACGGACGGACGGACAGACAGTGCAAACAAAGCTCAAGCGCAGCCGCGGCAGGTGACAAACAATGGTGTAGTAAAGGCCAACGTAATCACTCCTACAAGGACTTTTGTTTGGGAGCCACAATTTTGCACCAATCACACAACAAACAACCCAGCCCGCCAGTCCATAGACTGTATTGAACATTGTTATCAATTTCTTGTTAACCTCGGACAACAACCCATCTCTCTCTCTCTCTCTCTCTCTCTCTCTCTCTCTCTCTCTCTCTCTCTCTCTCTCTCTCTCTCTCTCTCTCACTCACTCACTCACTCACTCACTCACTCACTCACTCACTCACTCACTCACTCACTCACTCACTCACTCACTCACTCACTCACTCACTCACTCACTCACTCACTCACTCACTCACTCACTCACTCACACACACACACACACACACACACACACACACACACACACACACACACACACACACACACACACACACACAGTGTGCGTGCGTGCGTGTGTGTGTGTGTTGTTGTCTGTCTGTGTGTAAGTGAAAACATTATAAGCTGCGTGGCAGTACACCATGACTATCTACTCCTTACCCCTACCCCTATCCCCAAACTCCGAAGACCCCAGTTTATTTTGTCGTGATGAAGCGAAGCAAAGTTCTCCTTTAGCTTCCAGTCGATTCCAGCATATTCCGGAAGCAGACGTCCTTCGCCCTCACCGTTCCCCTCTGATGGATCAGCTGTTGAGAACTCTGTGTGTGCATATATTATGTGTTTGTACATCAAGAAGGGGTTGGTCGTGGTCAAAAAATGTCTTCCATATAAAAGAGAAAAGAGAGAGGGAGGGAGGGGAGAGAGAAAGGGAGAGAACGTGCATACATACACGCGTGCGCCTGCACACACACACACACACACACACACACACACACACACACACACACACACACACACACACACACACACACACACACACACACAACAACAACAACAACAACAAACACACACACACTCACAAAGCGAGAGAGAGATGCACAGTCACATGCGCTCCCATACACACTAACACGCAGTACTTACTACACAAGGGTGAATGAGTGGGAGGGTCACGGAGGGTGAGCGTGAAAAGCACGTGCAAGGGTAAGAAAATAAGCTCCGGAAATCACTACCATTAATCCCACCGGGCAAATCGATCAGCGTCTGTGATCCTCCCTTCTCAACCTCCCCCCTCTTTTCTGCTCCATGCAGCACAATACATGCTTACATACATATGGCAGTCTTGTGTCTTCACCATAGAGGAATTTCTGCTTTCCCCAGACATAGTAATGAAGGAAAAGCATTTTTCTCTGAAAAGATAGGGTTTCCGGAGATGTTGTCTATTGGTGTAATCAAGGGATTAAAAGCCCTTTATGGTGGTCAGGGTGCAATTGCTCTTCAAAATGAATCATATGTAAAACTGTCTCGGGGAAAGGGCATCTCCTAAAGCTTAAAACCTCTTCTGACATTTGTTTTTTTGCGTTCACTTTCCTCTAATTTCAGAGAAATCTCTGAAAATTACCAAGCCTGTTTCACCCAGTGATCGCGCCAGGAATGTTAAAAACCAGCCCCATCCGCAATTCCCCATCAACCGGTGTCAAACCAACCCCAGGGGAACCAAAACCAATGAAAACCACGCAAACACACAATACCCTATGAAAACCACGCAAACACACAATACCCAATGAAAACCACGCAAACACACAATACCCAATGAAAACCACGCAAACACACAATACCCAATGAAAACCACGCAAACACACAATACCCTATGAAAACCACGCAAACACACAATACCCTATGAAAACCACGCAAACACACAATACCCTATGAAAACCACGCAAACACACAATACCCAATGAAAACCACGCAAACACACAATACCCAATGAAAACCACGCAAACACACAATACCCTATGAAAACCACGCAAACACACAATACCCAATGAAAACCACGCAAACACACAATACCCAATGAAAACCACGCAAACACACAATACCCAATGAAAACCACGCAAACACACAATACCCAATGAAAACAGCACACAAACACACAATACCCAATGAAAACCAATGAAAACCACGCAAACACACAATACCCAATGAAAACCACGCAAACACACAATACCCAATGAAAACCACGCAAACACACAGGGAAACAAAAACCAATGAAAACCACGCAAACACACAATACCCAATGAAAACCACGCAAACACACAGGGAAACAAAAACCAATGAAAACCACGCAAACACACAATACCCAATGAAAACCACGCAAACACACAATACCCAATGAAAACCACGCAAACGCACAATACCCAATGAAAACCACGCAAACACACAATACCCAATGAAAACCACGCAAACACACAATACCCAATGAAAACCACACAAACACACAATACCCAATGAAAACCACACAAACACACAATACCCAATGAAAAACACACCCCCCCCCCCCCCCCCCCCCCCCCCACCCCACCCCTCTGTTTAAACCATTGATCAGTCCAAGAACAAATGTATCAGTCCTTGGGACTGACAGGTTATTTTTTGTTCTTCTGTATTTTGGTTTTGCCGTCAACATTTTTCCGATAATTTCCAGTTAATGCGATCACTGTCACCACGCAGCAGCTCCGAGTTTCTATCTTCACCATGTCGTAAGTGCCTACCTTCGACATTAATGAAAACTTTGTATCGTCACCAAATAACTGTTTTTTTGCTGTTGTTTTTTTCAATTTGTTTGTTATTTTTTTTATTTCAGCGTGCGGCAGTTTCTGTCTTCACCATTAGCAGTTTAAAATAGAAAATGACCTTCACCATAATTATGAAATATCACTATCTGTCACCATGCATTCCATTCAACAATTATCTCTTCTGTATCGTCATTACAAGGGAAAGGGGGGGGGGGGGGGGGTGTCACGGAATCAAAAAGCTAGACCTTACACGAGAATATTAAATTTTCTTTTCCGCAGCTTTAAAGTCCGTGCGCATGAATACAAGTGGAAATGAACCCATTGTGCAAAACCTGGCACGATCTAATCTTCGCTTTTATTTCCTTCTTTTTTTTAGGCTCACAATAATATTAGAAAGGCAGTAACTTACACTAGTTGTATGTCAAGTTGTTCTTTGTTCTTCTTTTTTTTTTAAACTAACTTTCATGAGAGAGAGAGAGAGAGAGAGAGAGAGAGAGAGAGAGAGAGAGAGAGAGAGAGAGAGAGAGAGAGAGAGAGAGAGAGAGAGAGAGAGAGAGAGAGAGAGACAGAGAGAGACAGAGAGAAGAGAGAGAGAGAGAGACAGAGAGAGAGAGAGAGAGAGAGAGAGAGAGAGAGAGAGAGAGAGACAGAGAGAGAGAGAGAGAGAGAGAGAGAGAGAGAGAGAGAGAGAGAGAGAGAGAGAGAGAGAGTGTGTGTCTTGTCATCAATATCAAACCCTTCTTTATTTGTTTTCTTCCGAAACACTTCTCGCCCACTCCAAAGGAGAATTTAGCTTTACGTCCTCTTGGCCGAAACCATATGGGACATTACTTTTTACATGTGGTTTTTTAGGAAAGGGGGGAAAGGGGAAAAGAATATAATGTTTCTATCAATTTTAGTTTTTATCTTTTAACAGATGTTTTTATCTTGAATAAAGGTCAAGTGAATTTGTTTTTTAATATTTTTTTTTTTTTTTTTTTTTATAATTTTTAGGAGCCATGGTTCGCACTGAACTACTCTTATATAGTAATTTTTTTTACTTTGGATATAAAATATTAGATTACCACTCCAAACTTCCAATGCCCCCTTTTATCTCCACACCACAACCCCAACAAATCCAAAATTAAACCCGTCACTCGTGACAGTCTATGCGTTTTTCTTACTGTCTACCTGACTGTACGTCTGTGCGCGCGCACATACACGCACACAGAGAGAGAGAGAGAGAGAGAGAGAGAGAGGAGAGAGAGAGGCGAGAGAGAGAGAGAGAGAGAGAGACGGAAGAGGGAGGAGGAGAGAGAGAGAGAGAAGAGAGAGAGAGAGAGAGAGAGAGAGAGGCGAGAGAGAGAGAGAGAGAGAGAGAGAGAGAGAGAGAGAGAGAGAGAGACAGAGACGAGAGACACATACAGATGAGAGAGAGAGAGAGAGAGAGAGAGAGAGAGAGAGAGAGAGAGAGAGAGAGAGAGAGAGAGAGAGAGAGAGAGAGAGAGAGAGAGAGAGAGAGAGAGAGAGTCTTGTCATCAATATCAAACCCTTCTTTATTTTTTTCTTCCAAAACACTTCTCGCCCACTCCACAAACTTCCAATGCCCCTTTTTATCCCGCACTTTGTGAACCTTACTTAACTCCATTAAACAAGAATGACGTTTCAGCTAGGCCTATAAGACAGTTGAGGGGAAGAATAAGGAACAGGAAGAGGGAGCAATGGGCGGAAGAAGGAGGAAGAGGATGTGAGGGCATAAAAGATAGACATGCAGAGAGACTGACAATGTAAAGGAAAGCAGATGGAGACAGTAAGAATACAAGCAATGCATGGTTCAAACAGTCGAACTCGAGTGTGTGTGTGTGTGTGCGTGCGTGTGCGTGCGTGCGTGCGTGCGTGCGTGTGTGTGTAGTGTGTGCGCGCGTGTGTGTATGTGCGTGTGCGCGCGCGCATGTGTGTGTGAATCATTACGGGCAGGCATGGCATTTGCGCTCCACTGTGGAATCTCAGTCACCACAACATCAAACACATTATGTACACACCCTACCCTCCCCTTTTCCAACCTTAATCTTCCAACACTCTCTCTCTCTCTCTCTCTCTCTCTCTCTCTCTCTCTCTCTCTCTCTCTCTCTCTCTCTCTCTCTCTCTCTCTCTCTCTCTCTCTCTCACAACACACACGCGTACGCACGCATGCATGCACACACACAAACACTAACACACTTTTCTACCTTTTCTTACCTCTTTCCGTCTGCCATATTACGCTGAATATTTTCTTTTCATTAGTTGTCTTCAGAGGTGTGTATGTGTGTGTGCACGGGGATGGAAGTTAAGTGAATGCTGCAGCACATAATTATGACCCCTCGAAAACACACGCGCGCGCGCGAACTGCATTGAACATTTCCCACCAATACAAGCTTTTGGCACGCATACTAGGCCTATAGGCTTTTGCAACTAGAGTTATTAACGCCCTTGACAGTGAGAGTAATTGCTCTTGCTGGTCAGTACTGACAAGGGCATTCACTCTTGCGAAAGGCAGCCATTTAGTGGCATCAAATAGGGGTTATTGGCGAGTTATCCCCTTGTCTGGTCAGTACTGAACCATCTTCCCCCACCCTCCAAGGGCATTCACTGACACACTAGCAAAAGGTGTTCGTTGCAGACCCCAATGCACAATGTATCGACCTCAACCTCAGAAAAGAATCAGGCTGATGGCAAAGAAAAGAGGAACAAAAAATAAATAACAGGAGGGAGGGGGAGGACAAGAAACGCGGAAAGATGAGGAGAGTGTGAACGAGACATTTGAAATAACTTAAAGAAGGCGTCGACAGGTCATTCCTTCTACAAATTGAGGATTATGATTCTGAGATAAACTGTTATCCATCATCCTTCTCTCACCCCCAATCCTTCTCCCGATTTTCACCTTCGCAATCAAAGAGGAAACGAGAATAGAAGAAAAGAAATAAATAAGATGGAGTAAGTAAAACAAGAGATGCAACAATTACAGAGGAAAAGAAAGAAATAAGATGGAGTAAGTAAAACAAGAGATGCAACAATTACAGAGGAAAAGAAAGAAATAAGATGGAGTAAGTAAAACAAGAGATGCAACAATTACAGAGGAAAAGAAAGAAATAAGATGGAGTAAGTAAAACAAGAGATGCAACAATTACAGAGGAAAAGAAAGAAATAAGATGGAGTAAGTAAAACAAGAGATGCAACAATTACAGAGGAAAAGAAAGAAATAAGATGGAGTAAGTAAAACAAGAGATGCAACAATTACAGAGGAAAAGAAAGAAATAAGATGGAGTAAGTAAAACAAGAGATGCAACAATTACAGAGGAAAAGAAAGAAATAAGATGGAGTAAGTAAAACAAGAGATGCAACAATTACAGAGGAAAAGAAAGAAATAAGATGGAGTAAGTAAAACAAGAGATGCAACAATTACAGAGGAAAAGAAAGAAATAAGATGGAGTAAGTAAAACAAGAGATGCAACAATTACAGAGGAAAAGAAAGAAATAAGATGGAGTAAGTAAAACAAGAGATGCAACAATTACAGAGGAAAAGAAAGAAATAAGATGGAGTAAGTAAAACAAGAGATGCAACAATTACAGAGGAAAAGAAAGAAATAAGATGGAGTAAGTAAAACAAGAGATGCAACAATTACAGAGGAAAAGAAAGTGGAGAGAAAAAAAATTCTAATACACGGTATAAAAAGAACCCAATCAATCTGTAAAGATGAAAAGAAACCCCCAATTCAATCATTTTATTGTCTTCACAAGAAGCAAAGAAATTCGCTGCCTGGCATGCGCATTTTATAAATGATAACAAGACATGACACAAGTAATGTTTAGGAAGACAACTTAACTAAGACAACCATATTTTAACACACACACACACACACACACACACACACACACACACACACACACACACACACACACACACACACACACAACAATCCAATTAGGCATTGTTCAGACAAATAAAATTATTTTAAAAACATTACTTGTGAAGCAAACATTTGACACTCAGTCACACACACACACACACACACACACACACACACACACACACACACACACATACACACACACACACATTTGACACTCAGTCACACACACACACACACACACACACACACACACACAGACGCGCGCGCGCGCACACACACATACAAACACACACACATTTGGGCTATCAGAATAAAATTAATGAGAGCATAGAATTAATAATAAATTAATAAGTGAGCTAAAATAATTTATGACAAGTATAATTGAGAATTAATTCAGAAATAATAAGTAAAGAAACTAACAACATTTCCAGGTTTGCTAAAATAACTAATAAATTAAGGGTTCTTAAAACTATTATTACAAGCAATAAACCAACCATAAAATATAAAATCCACCATAAAGGATGCTATCACAGAAGATGTTAATTAACAGTCTTAAAAATGAAATAACAATACAACAGAGAGCAACAGTGAGGTACAGCCTTTTCAGCAAATATGGCAAACAAAATCAATGAACCATAATATGAAGATAATAGGAATAAAAATAATCACATCATCACAGAGTCTAATACAAAAATAATAAAAGAATTTATCTAAAAATAATTAAAGAAAGAAAGGAATGAAGGAAGGGGGGAGAAAGAAGGAAAGAAAGAAAGATAAACGGTATGGATTTTTAAATTTTTTTAAAAACTAATTGGTACACTTTATTCTGCCTCGGGTTACAGCCTTCGCCAGCTGCAGCAACCATACCCACACTATCATCTCTTTTTTTTTTGCCCTGCAAAGATGAAAGAAATCGATTACGTTATTGCACTCACTCACACACACACACACACACACACACACACACACACACACACACACTCACTCTCTCTCTCTCTCTCTCTCTCTCTCTCTCTCTCTCTCTCTCTCTCTCTCTCTCTCTCTCTCTCACTCTCCCTGTCTTACTCTCACTTCTCTCCTCCTCTCTTCTCTCTCTCTCTCTCTCTCTCTCTCTCTCTCTCTCTCTCTCTCTCTCTCTCTCTCTCTCTCTCTCTCTCTCTCTCTCTCATTTCCTTTTAGTATGTCCAAAATACACTTCTTTGCGTGCTCAGTTGATACCTCGTAAATACTTCCGATGTCCTTCATTGAACAAGATGACATTCTTATTGTCGAATGAAAATGAAAATATAGTTCTTAGAGTTTGTAAATATGTGTATAAGGCATATATAGTCAGGCAAAATGCTCTGCAAGCACTTCAGTAATGTCTTGTTATTACATGTGTCATCATTTTGTCAACGTGAACTCCATTTGTATGGGCCTGTGGCCTAACAAATTAAATCATTTCAGACTTCAGACTTCTCTCTCTCTCTCTCTCTCTCTCTCTCTCTCTCTCTCTCTCTCTCTCTCTCTCTCTCTCTCTCTCTCTCTCTCTCTCTCTGATACAACACATCCCACAAACGATGTGCCAAATGCACAAACACATATGCGCTCTATCACACGCAGACACATACACTCTCACAATCATGCACACAAATACACCCGCGCACGCCCACACTTGCGTTTTACGAAGAATACATTTAAGTCAAATGGTGGTTCATCAGTTGCACCGTGTGTGTTAGTGCGTGCGCGTGCGAGCGCTCGTGCGTGCGTGCGTGCGTGCGTGTATGTCTCAGTGTATGCGCGCGCGCTTATTCCAGAGTCTGTCTGTGTGTGTGACTTTGAACAACAAGGGTTCTGTCCTCTGCTACAACTTGATGAGCATAAACGTGCAGTACTGGCGGTGAAGGAAAGTGCCTCTGAGCTCATCACTTCCTGGCCTGATTTGATGACATCTTCCGACCGACCTGATTCGTTAATGACAAGACAGCTTATTTCCCCAATGGCCCCCTCTTCCCCTCTTCATCTCATTGAGCGCTGTCACAACCAGCCTGACAAACCTCTCAGACTGTCCAATTCAGTCGATAAAATCAAGTTCAGAGCCTCCCACCTCTAAATCAATATGTTCCCTTGAACAAAACGCACAACTAGCTGTTTCTCACGACTAATTTGGACAGTTTGAGAGCGCCTTCTTCTGAATGCCCCCTTCACTTGCTTCTTCTGAATGCCCCCTTATGTACTTGACTGTTGTTATACCGCTAAGCTGCTCTATTGTGTGTCATTTCGTCTTGTGTCTATATGCTCCACTATCTGATTTCTATCTAATCCCTTCTGCAAAGCTTCCCTCTGTACTTTTCAAGGTCGTCCCCTCCATTTTGGCATTGAATATTATAAACTCAAGCCCCCCTTGATCTGCTATTACATTTCTGTCATATTCTACATGAGTCACAAAAAGTTAAGAGCCATTCTACATTAACTATTATTTTTTTACTAATTATCTAAATATCAAACAAACAAAAAGAACGAAACGGATTGAAGCACGTTAATAGTTCCTTCTTTTTTTAAAATTCCACTGCAGCTTCAATAACGGTTTAACTATTTCTTACATTCCATTAAAAAATATTCTTCAAAGCTGTAAATGAATCCATTTTCCTTTCAATGACGCAATTGCCTTACCATATTTGTTCACATTGGCAGGCTTTCTTTTCTAACTTCTTTTCCATAGATAGATAGCCTACTGCTTTTTAATATTGTCATCTTGATAGGGCTGACTGCGTGAACTGCCCATCTGCCTCTTGTATTCCTTTCGAGATAAACCTTTCTTGCGGGTAACCCTCGAAAAGCTCTATTTCCTTCTGTAATTTCATTATTTGCCTCTCTCTATTGCCATCCAATGAATTTTACCTCCTACATGCTGCTCCTTTTTGTGCTGCTTCTCGGTATTGTCGGGTTAATTAAACTGTATTCCCTCTATAAACCATAAGGACGGGGAGAGGGAGGGGGAGGGAGGAAATTGGCGCAAATCCGTTGTTTAGTTTAAAAAAGACAGGTGTCCAAAGTGAATGATGTCATACATTGAAAAGTCATGGCACAATTCTCAGGTAAACTGATACGGCCTTTTCTGCCAAAGAAAGCGAATCCTTCAGTCGGAAAAGCTCTCTTGAACTGATGGTGGGAGGGGGGTATGGTGGGGGTGGGGGGTCTTGCAAATGACATGGTCTAGTTGGCTGAGCAGACGTGCATGATGCGATTTTTGAGACTTTCCAGCGATGCGCTGATACGATTGTCCGAGGGATTACTGAAAGAAATGAACACCGGCGCTCTTGTCTTGCGCACGCATAATTGTTGTCGCGTGCTGTTTTACATGCACGTGCGCGCGCACGCACCTGTGGGGACGGAGAAGGGGATGGGAATGTACAGCGTTCCAAATAAGTGATTTTCTCTCAAAACTGCACAATTCAAAACTAGTGCTACCCGCGTGTCTCTTCGCGGGAAAATCACATCATTTACGCGCCTCGTATCAGACAAGTACTACATGGACACCCATGCAAACGCGCGCATGCGCAACATCTCTCTCTCTCTCTCTCTCTCTCTCTCTCTCTCTCGTTTTAAATACTGTGTGTGCAAACTTTGTTTTTAATTTACTGTTTGTCGATCATTCATCCGTTGTGGGGAAAAAAACACGAACTAAATCGTTTTACAACACTTGAAAAAAACTTGTCCTCCCCTTTTAGTTTCAATGCAGATATATAATACTAAACCACACCATGTGCTGCTGATTCAGCCTGACAGAATGGGGTCAAGGAAAGAAGCAGTCTTGATTTTAAAAAAATAATGAAATAAAAAGAGGGGGGGGGGGGGTCGGATGGATTTCGATTGCACACAAATAAACCGCCCCATCCTTTCCTTCTTTCTTTTTTTTCAACTTTTTTT
>CM065680.1:26488633-26501133 GCA_017654935.2 Phymorhynchus buccinoides
TGCGTATTCTCAACAACAACAACAAAACCAGCGAGGGGAAAATAATAGTAGTAGAGAACTACATCATTTTGTTTGAATTGAATATGGGACGGGAAGGAGCTGATCAGAAAGGGGATACGCAATGTTCAATGGGGGAGGGGGGGCGGGGGGGGGGGGGGGGGAAGATGGAATGAAGATTATTCAGTGTTGAATGGGAAGAACGTATTTTGTACAGCGGATTATTATGATGAGTGGAATACAGGGTAGTGGGGCTTTGAGAAACAAACAAGAAGAGGTGGGGGAAACAAACGAAAGTAATTACGTTCGACTAAAAAAAAAAAAAAGAAAAAAGAAATATGCCACACATCTAGTTCTACGTATTTCAATCGTCAGGTAAAAAATAAAAAATAAAAAAAGCTAATCAACTCTGAAAATAAAAAAACAGTGTCAGGGATGTCAGACAACAACCGTTGTAATTAAATAGCTCAACTGTCAACACAGGAGTTCAAGGACGCCAGGAATGAAATAGTCTAGGCGAAAAACGAAGAGAAAGAGAAAAAAAGTGAAAGACAAAAAGGACTGTTTACACGATTTGAAGTCTTCGTGTTTTCAAGGTTCTCGCAGCAAATTAAAAGAAAATCAACTTATTTATAAAAGTACACACACACACACACACACACACACACACACACACACACACACACTCATCTCTCTCTCTCTCTCTCTCTCTCTCTCTCTCTCTCTCTCTCTCTCTCTCTCTCTCTCTCTCTCTCTCTCTCTCTCTCTCTCTCTCTCTCTCTCTCTCACACACACACATACAAACACACACACACACGTACGCGCACATATCACTCTCACACACACACACACACACACACACACACACGTGAACAGAAAGAGAAAGAGAGAGAGAGAGAGAGAGAGAGAGAGAGAGAGAGAGAGAGAGAGAGAGAGAGAGAGAGAGAGAGAGAGAGAGAGAGAGAGAGTCAGACAGACAGACAGACAGACAAACAGACAGACAGAGACAGAGTTTCCCCATGTAGTGCGTTTGCATTTACAAGCGTGCACACTTCACAGCGTGTGTCCTAGCAAGCAGTTATTAATTAAATAAGAAAAGAATACGACAAAAAGAGATAATTATGGAGGGAAAGGGGGACATTTATTCAGCAGGCCATATAAACGTCCTCCCAGTAGTTGTGCAATTATACTTGTTACAACATGCATCACCTTTAAAAAATCGATCTCACTGGAAGAAACAGTATACTTGTGACAGACCCCCTTGTGACAACCGGTATACCTGAATTAATGGGCATTATTGTCGGGATACTGGGGACAAATCCGCAAATATCATTATCACAAAATAGTGTCTTTAACAAAGGCATTATCATAGGAAAAGAAAGTATGTCTATAAGGAATGTGTTTATATGGCTTCCCAATTCCAATGAACTGAGACAACGGGAATCACCATCAGGACACCGGGATGATTCTGCCAATTTTCGTTATGATCGGCTTAGTAGACTGTGGCAATGAGGCTTTATACCGAACAATCTCTGCCCCTGTCTCGTGACCTGAGATGCGAACGCCCCCTACTTAAGATTATTGCCCTTACCTGTCAGGAACTAGTAGTATATAGCCACATAAAATTATCTGCTCCTGACTCGTCACCAGGGGGCATCAGCAGTTCGGGCCTAAAATGATCACCCTTTCGTGTCGGCAAGGAGTAGCATAACGCCTCATTAGAACATATATTTGTTCACGCGAAGATAGACAGACGAACGGACGGACAAACGGGTGGATAGAAGGGATGAAGGACAGAGGAATGACACAGGCACACAAAAAATCAATCCAGTTGCAAAGGTATTCTCGTTTCTTGTAGAACTAGGAGTACCAACAACAACAAATGGAAGTGTGTGATCGATTACATCAAACAAAAATTATTACCCTCTGTCTAACTCAACGTCTAACGTAAGCCTATTACCTTTAACACTGGCTGCACTAAAGAGCAGCCCGAGTATTGACCTTTCTCCAATACCGCCTTCATTTAAGCCACCACCGGGCTCGGTGAACAGAAGTCGGGCCCTAGCCGGACTAACAGTAATCATCAACCATTAGGTTAAAGGTGGACCCTGACGGATGAGTTTTTGCGAGAAACACGTCGAGATCACCAGAAAGACAGCCTTTTCAAGGATCGAAACACTCACTTTGCTCTGGTTTTCTAGAAATTAAACCCTCAAAACGGCGATTCCTCCTTGGCGGAGATGCCGGAGAGAGTAGCCATTTTGGATGGGGTGGGTGGAGGTCACTCATTGTGGTTGAAGCGTTTTCTTTTTATGTAGTGCAGTATTTCCTTTGTTGTGAGCGGAACTCCTTTGCATAAACTGTATAAAATAAAATAAATTAAATGCTTGTATTGCGAACATTTCGTGCAAACGTTTTGGCGGCCATTAGAAAAGAGACTCTTTGGGTGAAAGAATTATACTTCCAGTACCTCCGCCAAGAAGGAATCGCCGATTTGACGGTTTGATTTCTAGGAAACCAGAGCAAAGTGAGTGTTGCAATCTCTGTAAAGTGTGTTTTCCTGGTGATCTCGATGTGTTTCTTACAAAAACTCATCCGTCAGGGTGCCCCTTTAAGTCTCGGAAACCGCAGAGCACTGTAGTTAACGGTAATGCGGTCACGAATAGTCCCCTAGCAGTACCGGGGCACTTGACACAGAAAAGGCGACAAAATAGCCCCTTATTCTGAGCAAAAACTCCTAGGAGAAAGCTACACGTTAACAAACATGCTGAAGGGAAAAACAAAGTTAATTCGCACGAGAGCAAAGCCAGCTTCAAGAGGTGTGCGTACTCTTCAGTTGAATCACTTGATCCAAGAAACGCTGTCAATGGTCTTAGAATTACATAGATAATCCACCTCAACCCACCACCCCTTTGTGCACATCTTCTACTAAATCATACTTTCTGTTTATTTGCTCTATTCACTATGGTTTTTGTTTGTGTATTTGTTTGTTGAACTTTATATTAAATTGTTCTATTCACCATGTGCACATACGCTAAGGAAGAATTAGAAAGGCAATACAGATACTATTTCAGGACGAATAAAAGTGCTAACAAGGGCGTCAACGCTAGATGAATATTATACGAGATTATATACGACTTAGCTCCAAGGTCTCAGACCAAACTCTAAGCTATTTAGTAAATCAACTCAATGATCCAGGATTGCTACACCTTTCCTTTCCAACTTCGTTTCTTCTTTTCATTCTCTTTTCTTTATTAAAAAGACACTATTGGTGTGAATTTACTCCTGTTCTTCTGGGGCTTTTTGGAACTGAATAAATCTTGAACCTTAGCCTATCATATATTCCCACCAGGACAGAGGTAGAATATGATTTGACAAGCAGGCAAATGTAGATAGAACAGCATTTAAAGAATTGAAGTAAAGGATAGAGCCATGTGCCAATGTTAACGCCCAAAAAATAATCATGTGCCAAAATAGCCTCAAGATGGACACGAACCAGCGACCAATGGTCAAATAAGTGTATCGTCTGGCCAAGTGAGATATTTCGAGCAAACACAAACGTTACAACACCACACAACAGCCGCCATGTTTCTAAAAGAAAGGAACACTGAAACCGCTTGTACCCAACATTGCCCAAAATTTAAAGACAAAATAGATTTAAACAACACCAACAACAAAAATAGGGGAAACAAAAAGGGGGTGTTCAAATGAGGAAAGGGTGGCTTCAAACAATATATGTGCAAATGAGGAAAGGGTGGCTTCAAACAATCTATGTGCAAATGAGGAAAGGGTGGCTTCAAACAATCTATGTGCAAATGAGGAAAGGGTGGCTTCAAACAATCTATGTGCAAATGAGGAAAGGGTGGCTTCAAACAATCTATGTGCAAATGAGGAAAGGGTGGCTTCAAACAATCTATGTGCAAATGAGGAAAGGGTGGCTTCAAACAATCTGCAGCCGGGATAATCTGTCTTTTGCACATAAATTCAACTAATAAACAAAAAGAAGAGCAAAAACACTTATACTGTTATAGGTAATACCCAAAGGTATTGAAACGGGGAGAGACAAATGAGCAGGAAATAAAGAAGGGTATATACGGCCAGCCTAATCTGACGGAAACATGACAGGCATTCAATCCTAGAAATCTGACAGCAACATTGTCGTAGCAATTTCATTTTTTTTAACAACCTATTTTACATTCTCTTATTCTTCTCACGCTCGGTAAAAAGGGGTGGACAAAGAAACTGAATGTCAATGTGACCACACAAAAAATGAAAAGGTAAGATTAGGTTAACAACCCACATCTCTCTCTCTCTCTCTCTCTCTCTCTCTCTCTCTCTCTCTCTCTCTCTCTCTCTCTCTCTCTCTCTCTCTCCTCTCTCTCTCTCTCTCTCTCTCTCATATCTTTTTTCTATTTTTATTTAAAGAAATGTTTTGGCGACAGGCATCCAATTTGCCAGTTGTAGCCATCACTCAAAAGCCAGGAGGGAGCACGGACAGTTGACTAGGATTAACGCAGTGGTTGTTTGTTGGGTGCCAAGCTTGATGTCGGTTCCTGGGTACACCCTACTCTAATGCCTCAGAGTTCTCCACACTCCATCACTCCTGACATTATGTACCTTCAACTCCTGTATTTGCCTTGATTCCATGTTACGTGACTCTATCATTTGACGCTTCCCACAATGATATGCTATTAATCAACTCCCCAAAAAAATTCCAACTGCCCCAGGTAGAGCTATCAAGCCTAACACGCTGCTATTTTCCCCATTGTGTTTTCGACTGAAACGCTACTTCTAAACTTTGAAACTTCCAGACCAGCAGTGGCAAATTTACAAGCATTCAAAAAGAAGTCCCCGAATGAAGCATTTAAGAAGATATTGGTTGACCAACCATAGACAAGAACGTACATTCTCAACACATGGACACGGTGGAACAATGAAATGGATAAACAAGAGCGCTAAGACGCTAGATCACCAGCCGCGCGACAGTATTTTTGGCTGCAGTGCTTCGTCTCGCAGCTGGTAACGAACCTTGAAGATATCACAATGTGAATACAGGCCCAAATGCTCGGCATGCCCGGCTGCATTTTCGGCTCCTGTGATCTTGACCTTTGACCTTCATTTTGAAACCTGGCCTAGATATCCAAAGTACCTATCTGCATGCAAAATATGAGCGCCCTAGATCCATCCCTTCAAACGTTATTGTGTCAGGTTCTCGGCAGCCTTTTCGGCTCCAGTGACCTTGACTTTTGACCAATGACCTTCATTTTCAAACTTGGCCAAGATATTCTTAGTACCTACCCGCACGCAAAATATTAGCATCCATTCAAACGTTACATGCAGAGAAGGACCAGACCTTTCGCAGTATCTCCTTCCGCACACGCATGCATGCACGCACGCACGCACTCACACAGGGAGACAGAGATAGCCACAGCAGAGAGAGAGAGAGAGAGATATATATACAGAGCGATACTTTTCCCACAGTCTAGTGCAACATTCGTTCATGTTTCGCCACAAGCAGCCAAGTTTTCAAAACACGGGATCATTACAATAAACAAGCGACAGTGAATGAGAATCCACAGCCAGGTCGTCAGTAGACTACAACAACGTAACCATCACCCCAGTCCCCAACTGTTCCCACAACCTCGTTAAATTATAATCCTTACCATGAGTGTCCCTGTGTCAGGTAGGGCAGCAAACAACACTAATGCGCAAAATCATACCATAGTTTTCCCCCCAAACAACAAGGGGGACTGTTTGACATGAACTGGCGCCTTAAAGCAAAGGTCACCTTGTGCTTACACCTAAATACGCATTAGGGTCAAAGCTGGTAGTGAGCTGCCCCCATTATCTCGGTGACTGTGTCAGAGAGCAGAACAAGTGAAGTTAATTGTTCCTGAATGAACTG
Source organism: Phymorhynchus buccinoides (assembly GCA_017654935.2). Classification (NCBI taxonomy): domain Eukaryota; kingdom Metazoa; phylum Mollusca; class Gastropoda; order Neogastropoda; family Raphitomidae; genus Phymorhynchus; species Phymorhynchus buccinoides. The sequence continues at coordinate 26,494,536 of CM065680.1, forward strand.
TATGTACTACCTAGCTCCCAGTTTGTTCCAATCTTCAAGAACCAAATTAGGCCCTACGACAAAGGTGAGGTGCGTTGGTGACGTTAATTGTCACAGTTCATAGACAAAAACAGCAGTAGAATAACACACACACACAGACACACACACAGACACACACACACACACACACACACACACACACACACACACACACACACACACACACACACACACACACACACACACACACCAAACAAACAAAACTTTGATAAATGGTAGGAAGCATTAAATATCATTTGAGACTGACCAGAAGACTTCAGAATTCTTACTCTCACTGGTGTTCTCGTATATGGCTAACATCAGGTGTGGTGGGATTCTTCAGTCTGACCACATTCATATAAAAATGCTGGTTTCAACGTGTGATGTGGCGAAGAAACGTTCTTTGTAAATAATCCCATAGTAAAGCAGTGAGTGTCGTTTCTTCACTACCTGTGAAGGATAGGCTATATATAGAGAATAATGTTCCTACTATGACCACTATCATTATGCAATCGCTTGTGCCCACAAAAGACACGTCAATATATGCATCGTATTCGCATCATGACTCAAACCAGTCTGTACTGTTGATTCAGTCACAGCACCCAGGTGCGCTTTACATTTGACACGGATCTTTTTACAGTTTTCATGGGCCATCCAAAAATTTTTTTTAAACTGACACTGTCAAAGGCGGATCCAATGTGCATCAGTGTAGAAAACAAATCAGCAGTGCAATAAATCGGCACGGGTGTAGAAATTGGCGAGTGGTGCGAATTCATTAATATATATGCATTAATATGCATGTGTGCATGCATTCGCGCATGATTATTCGCATTCATGAAAGCATACAGAAAAAGGTATCTTAATCTGTGTGGTATGCGCGCATTGGCCGCTTGGGAAAATATACCGGGGGGAATCAGTCTCTGGCGTGTGCAAGTGCCCATTACTTGGGACTAAGACAAAAGCTTACGTATAATTTTTTTAGTAAAAGCCAGACACATATAGCCAAATAAAGAGAACTTTCAACTAGCTTCAGCTAGTGCCAAACCCCAGCAACAAAACGGTTGGGAACAAAACATTAGATAGCAAATCACAGTGGTGGCAGAGATTAAGTGCTAACAGGCACAATATCGTAAATCAGATGCCTGCTGGTCATGCAAATTTTGTTCTGAACATCACTTGGAGTCAAGTTGATGCAGGTCAGAAGCTGTCTGGCTTTGTCCAGGGACCATGACATGCTTAGAGACACATCAGTAAAAACAACTTACTGATTCATATTCCAGGGACCAAAATACATGTTGATAAAACTCGTAAAAGTACATTAGTCATTGACAAAAGGAAAATACAAGTGCAACGCCGAGCGGTTGCAAAGTCCCCTCGCAGCATCGCCGAGCTACTCCGAAATCGGAATGTGTCGGCTGTACACATACATAAAAACGCATCAAAACAGCACGTAACTACATAAAAACGCATCAAAACAGCACGTAACTGAATAGTTTTTTTATATATAGCCTTGGGGTTCGGACCCGTGATTTGAGCGCGCGCGATCATGCGCACACGCGCGCACAGAAAAATTCATGACAACTGTGTTATAGACCATTCATCAAGAAATGTTGTGGAAAAAAACTGCATTAAAATGCATGCAAAACTTCGCGAGATAATAGCGATTATGTGTTTCGGGGTTTGAACCCCGTAACTGGCGCGACCTTGACCTTAATGTAAAACTAAATACATCAGTGGATAGCTTGCATCTTGGCAAACTAGTATACCAAATTTGATGATGATAGACTGAATAGTTTTTGAGAAAAACGGACGAATAGCCGGACAGACGGACGGACGGAGGCACGCCGGACGGACACCGGACAGACCAGACAAAAACAATAGCTCCCCGAACCTTCGGCTCGGGGACTAAAAACATTTGAGGGGGGAAATACTGGAAACTAAATCGCTTTTTAGGACATTCTATAAATCAATGCCATGATCCAGAACGACGAGAACTGGAAACATCTCAGGAACAGACTGCTAATTTGCAAAAGAGTTAATTAAGGACCAGAACTTTGTTGCCAATAAAAACATTTTTATTAATAAAGCACATCAAAAAAGGACAAGCTCTGATAAACAAAAACGTCTTTTTTTTTTAATGTGTGGCTTAAAACAAGCTTGGAGACTAAACAGTACAACTAAACATTTGTTTATAAGCTGCGACTGTGGTCATAATGCCAAACAAGCTAGTTAGGTTTATTTAAGAACTACAACGACAACGCACTAAAAAGCCCTTTCCGAATTACAAGATACTCTTTCTCCACCCTACTTCTAAAATTTCAGTAAGCTTTCAGTTCTCTACGGGGGGGGGGGGGGGGGGGGGGGGGGGGGGGGGGGGAGGGGGGGGGGGGTGGATGGGGGGGGAGAAAGAGAGAGAAGAGAGAGAAATATATCTGACCCTCAACCCTCGCCTTTTCTTCAACCTCCCTGCCTCCCCCGCTTCAGTTTGATTGGCGCATCGCGGAGAAAGGATAACGAGGAAGCAGCAGTAAAGGAAGGTGAAGAGAGAGCGCCACAAATCGATACCCAGAGCCAACCTCCCTAACCTCATCTCTTCCCAGTCGCCAAATCTCTCAGAGTCAATCTAGGTCAGAGGGATCCGTGACACGTGTCAGAAACACCCAACTAAGTACGTCGATGGTAAGAAACACGGCTAGTCAGTCAGTCGATCTCCCACCCTCCCACCCACCACCCCTCCCCCTACCATTCACAGACAAATCGGGAGACTAAAGGGCCAGCCACACGTCCACTAAAATCGCACGACCGTACGATACGATCACGTGGTCTCCAAGAACAAATGTGATTGGCGGATCGAGATCATGTGATCGAATCGTATCGAACAGTCGTGCGATTTTAGTGGTTGTGTGGCTGGCCCTTAAACAATTCATTCCGACTTTGGCACCGATGGCGAAAATCACACACCCATCCACACACAGACAACTAAAGGCCACGTCGCATTTAGCGAAGCACTCGCTAAGGTGCAAGAGCGAGTCTTGTGCACGAGTGTTCTCTCACTTCACAGTGTTGCTCTAGTCTTACAGATAAAAGATTGGTAAGAAAGGAATAGATAATTTCTGAAATCACACGACTGGTATAGAAGCACCAGTGTGAAGTACACCAGAATTTGACAAGCCTGAGCCCATTAACTGCACAACAGAAAATCGAGACTTTCACTGAGTGAAGGCCATCTCCTGCTCTCGATCAAACAACACAAAATGAACTTCTTCAGATCGCAGTCTCTCACTTCTAATATTACTTGGGAGGTGTGAGGGGTGTCATACTTGGCCTTAAGAGGGGTTTTCATTACTTGACCAATAGTGGTCCAAAAGCAAAAGGACAAGAGCAAGGAATTAACGAAGCGCAAGAGCGATAATGTCAATTTCTCATTTGTGCGACATAGGCTTAACATCTTCCCTCCCTCCTTCTCTCTATTTCTCTCCCCCCCCCCCCTTTCTCTCTCTCTCCCAATTTTTTTGTTTTGTTTTGTAATTTGACTAGCTTTACACTCAGACACACTCCATCTTCTAGGTCTTTCTCCCATGACGATAGCAGTGAGGAGGTAAAACAAAGGATTGCCCAGAGGCCATAATAAAGTGCTAGATCATTCCCCAAATAAAAATGATGAATGTCGGTCCGTCTGGCTTTATCACTTTCATTCTTATGTCTTAGCTCCCTCTCCCTCCCTCCCTCACCCCTCTCTCTCTCTCTCTCTCTCTCTAGTGTGCGTGTGCGTGCGCGTGTGCGTGCGTGCGTGCGTGCGTGTGTGCGTGCGTGTGTGCGTGCGTGCGTGCGTGCGTGTTGGCATCAAATTCAGTATGTAAATTTGTAGACATAATAAGTAAGTACCTTCCATTATTGAATACGACTGGACCCAGAGGGTAATCCGGGCAATATTTGGAAAATGTCAACGCTTTCAACTTGATCTCTATCTGCATAATTAATCCAAGCATAGCTACTTGGGGAAAATATTATTTTTTAGAATTCCACTCTCATATCCGTGTTAATATCATTTGCAAAATGGAGTATTTAAATGCTAACCCTCCCAGATTTCAATTTCACCATGACACACACCAACTGACTATGGTTCGCCAAACATAGATGGCGAAATGTTGAATACAAGTAGGGCCTACATTGCATTGTTGACGTTTTTTTCAATTTAAAAGAGAATCCATTACTTCACAGACCATATCTTTCAATCCTTAAAAAAGCACCCGGCAAACGGAACAAAACACCAACCTTCAAGTCACGCAAACACGAGGCAGCAAGTGTCCATAGAACACCAATGGTCACGCAAAACACGAGGCAGCAAGTGTCCACAGAACACCAATGGTCACGCAAAACACGAGGCAGCAAGTGTCCACAGAACACCAATGGTCACGCAAAACACGAGGCAGCAAGTGTCCACAGAACACCAATGGTCACGCAAAACACGAGGCAGCAAGTGTCCATAGAACACCAATGGTCACGCAAAACACGAGGCAGCAAGTGTCCATAGAACACCAATGGTCACGCAAAACACGAGGCAGCAAGTGTCCACAGAACACCAATGGTCACGCAAAACACGAGGCAGCAAGTGTCCATAGAACACCAATGGTCACGCAAAACACGAGGCAGCAAGTGTCCACAGAACACCAATGGTCACGCAAAACACGAGGCAGCAAGTGTCCACAGAACACCAATGGTCACGCAAAACACGAGGCAGCAAGTGTCCATAGAACACCAATGGTCACGCAAAACACGAGGCAGCAAGTGTCCATAGAACACCAATGGTCACGCAAAACACGAGGCAGCAAGTGTCCATAGAACACCAATGGTCACGCAAAACACGAGGCAGCAAGTGTCCATAGAACACCAATGGTCAAAGCAATTAGACAGAACTACAGCACATCCAAGATACATTTAACGAGCATTGCCAAACTGAACCAAATGGTCAAACTCAAGACAGCCCCCTTGGCAATGTCCCCCCCAGAACACGCTGAGTTGTTGTCCACGCTGGGGTGATGTCATCATACTTCCTTGACAGTGGTCAGCCACCCTGGAATGCTTCCCAACACGGGTGCGAGTGAGTCACACAACCTGATGACCCAATGTCTGTTGACCACCTACCTCCACGTCTTATCAACCAGCTAGCGCTGGGCAGGTCCCCCTGGCCGCCCCATTAATAAAACCATGATCTACATTTTGAAGAGAGTTGACTCGGTCCACTTCTTATCAGGCAGTGGAGGCTTGGGGTCGTGTTGATCATGGGCCCGACCCGTGAAACTGTCCCATTCCAGTGACTCAGTCCAACTTATTGTTGCCCAAAGAGTTTCTCCGACTACAGTACTCGTGTCAAGGTTTACAGAGCTCTACTTAGAAGAAACTCCGTTGTGACATTTAATATTTATACCTTTCAATTTTCTTGTCAAAATTCCGATTTAAAAAAAAAAGGAAAACCGTATTTCTAAACTTTTAAGTTGATTAATTCTATCGAATCACAGTCAGTTACCAAACAGATAATTTCATTAGATTGAACATCTCTAGCAATATCCGTGGATTTGGCAGTAAACGTATGGCGGCGTCTTCAATGTGAATCTCAACACTTAACTAAATCTGACTAATCTGACAAGTAACGACCAATACATCACAAATACTTTTGCTTTAAAAAAACTTAATTTTTAATTGTTCATGTTAGCTGGGCTATAAATAAAACATGATTCTTCTTTCTTTCTTTTTTGTGGGGGAAGGGGTTAAGAGATGCATCATAGATCGCTCAGTGTGAATGGCATTCCAAGTTTGAATTATGTTGGTACTTACTCATTTCTTTTTCTTTTCTCTAAAACTCGCAATTTTTGTTTGTGGCACTAGCCACAAACCTATAACTCACTTTGTCGGTCTGTCGGTCGGTCCAAAATTGTCGCACGCCACAAACGATTGCGAATACGCGCTTGTTTAGGTACTGGTAGCACAACAAGAAAACGTGTCTATGCAGTGTTAGTGCCTCTCCATCTTACTATTTTTCTGCAGTTATCAGTATCGCCTTTGATGAAGAAGAAGAAGAAGAAGAAGAAGAAGAAGAAGAAGAAGAAGAAGAAGAAGAAGAAGAAGAAAGACTAAGTGGTAACTAAAATAACCTGTCTCATCAATTATTATTATTATTCTCGTACGTATCTCATCAATTCTATTCTAGGTGGTAGCTGCGAGGGATTCTGGAACAGCGATGAAGGGCTGGACAGTCAGTCTGCTGTCTGTTCGGCTGCCTCTAATCATTTTGCAGCGTAACTATTTTCTTCCTTTCAATACACGGAGGGAGGAGAGGGAGTCTGATGAAGTGTTGGTTGAGGAAGAAAAAAGAAAGACAAAAAATGACAGAAAAGAAACAGACAATAGCAAAATGCATAGAAAAGAAATGCTTTGAATTTATTTATTAAGAACATTTCTATAGCGCTTACTCATCAAAGCTCTAAGCGCTTCAATACGTTTTAATGCAATATTCAAGTTACAGACTGGTTTTTTCTTGTCCGGAAAACTGCAGGCCTTATACAGAACCACCTCGTGTAGA
>CM065680.1:26506133-26508633 GCA_017654935.2 Phymorhynchus buccinoides
CAGGAGGCCCTGGTCATAAGTGTCAAAACACTGAACAAGTCAGTGTGACGGAGGGTAACCAGGGGAGCTTTATTTTTTTAAATTGAGGTGCAGTTGATTTTGTTGGGTGGCACATGCATATCTCTCTCTCTCTCTCTCTCTCTCTCTCTCTCTCTCTCTCTCTCTCTCTCTCTCTCTCTCTCTCTCTCTCTCTCTCTCTCGTTTCCGTCGGAAGGAATGTAAGAAAATCTCAATCCTTGCGCAATAGTGTTCAAGTGTCAAGTGTCTCTCCACACACACACACACACTACACAAACACACACGCGCACATCCACACACCATCTCATGCATACAAACATATACATGCACTGACATATCAAAGACGCGCAGAGTAGACACACGGGGGAACGGGGGGGGGGGGGGGGGGGGGGAGAGAGAGAGAGACAGAGAGACAGAGACAGTGGTACCATCAATGTCTTTATATTAAACCAAATCCCTCGACCTTAATTTCAATCCACCACCACCACCCTCTTTTACAAACATACCCCTCGCTTTCTCTAGTCCAACACCAACGTTTCTCCCATTCCTAGGTATCTAACCTAAGTATCTATTCCTAGGTATCTAGGTATCTATCCTAGGTATCTAACACCACCAAGTTTGGCGGTTGTTTTTCATTAGGTCAGCGGATTCTTCTCACACCACAGTATAAACACACACATCACACACACACACACACACAACACACACACACACACCACACCACATCACATCACACCACACCACAACACAACACAACACAACACAACACAACACACACACACACACACACACACACACACACACACACACAGAGAGAGAGAGAGAGAGAGAGAGAGAGAGAGAGAGAGAGAGAGAGAGAGAGAGAGAGAGAGAGAGAGAGAGAGAGAGAGAGAGGAGAGAGAGGAGAGAGAGAGAGAGAGAGGAGAGAGAGAGAGAGAGAGAGAGAGAGAGAGGAGAGAGAGGAGAGAGAGAGAGAGAGAGAGAGAGAGAGAGAGAGAGAGAGAGAGAGAGAGAGAGACCGCATGCGCGCGTTAATTACCATCTGTAAATCTACTCCTCTCCGAGTTCAGATGTATATCAACGACTGTCACTAAATACATATAAGCCTATATTATGAAACCGTAACACACAAAAGACATCTTGTTTACCAATCTAGATCCATGTATCCAAAGATGGGTATCCGGTCATTTAGCCAACGGACATTTAGCCAACGGACACTTAGCCAACAGACATTTAGCCAACATTTGCAGGGGGGACATTTAGCCAACATTAAAAAAATATATTAAGTTAATGTAATGATCACAATGTAATGTCTCATAATTATTCTAAAACTGGTATGTGTGTGTGCGTGCGTGTTCGCGACTATAAATATGCATGCATGTGTGTATATGTGTATGTGTGTGTGTGCTGCGGCGTGTGTGAGTGTGTATGTAACATGGTCCTGGCAATGTGTTCTATGTGCATGTGTGTGGGTGCGCGCATACGCGACTCTGTGTGTGTGTGTGTGTGTGTGTGTGTGTGTGTGTGTGTGTGTGTGTGTGTGCGTGTGCGTGCGTGCGTGTGCGTGCGTGCGTGCGTGCGTGCGTGCGTGCGTGCGTGTGTGTGTGTGTGTGTGTGTGTGTGTGAGTGTGTGTGTGTGTTTTGCATGAATGTTGCGTTATTAGACCTGTGGTGTGTTGGGTTTTATGTTTTATGCTTTACAATAAATACAACTTTTATAATATCGTTCATACGCTAGAAGCCTGAGAACCGCGAGAATGATGAATGATGATAAACAGCTGTGGGCTATATGTAATATTCATGTTTGTACGTTTTAGAAAACTGTATGAGACATTACATTGTGATCATTACTTTAACTTAATATATTTTATTCAATGTTGGCTAAATGTCCCCCCCTGCAAATGTTAGCTAAATGGCCGTTGGCTAGGTGTCCGTTGGCTAAATGTCCGTTGATTAAGTGTCCGTTGGCTAAATGGTCGTTGGCTAAATGTCCCGGATTCCCAAAGATGATGTATAATAATTATATTGTATGCTCTCTCTCTCTCTCTCTCTCTCTCTCTCTCTCTCTCTCTCTCTCTCTCTCATATATATATGTCACATAAATTATGGTATGCCTGTGTGTTATGGTATGTTGTTCAATATTTCCTAGAAAAAGTCTGCGGGTGTAGACGAAAATTTGGACAATATTTATAAATAAACAAGACTAATCTAGTTTGGAGTTGTTTTTCGACTTTGCATTTTTAGTTCAAATAAGTTATATATATATATATATATATATATATATATATATATATATATATATATACGCAAACGCACACACATACATCATCATGCATATATATCATATATATATATATATATGATACACACATCAGCATCTACGCATGCACATGCGCGCGCGTACACACACTAATGGTCGTACGGGTCCATTTAGGTGACATAATAATATAGTGAGTGATTCTTGAAATTTATTATCAACTAA
>CM065680.1:26516133-26518633 GCA_017654935.2 Phymorhynchus buccinoides
AGAGAGAGAAATGGAATTTCACAAAAAAGCGTGAAACGATCCAACCGACCCTTTTTTTTCTCGGAACAAGGAGAGAGGGGGCTGTGTTCATGAGAGAGAGGTAGCGGTTTCAATACACGTTAACATTTTTCACTTTCCAGGTTTCCTTGATGTTGGTTGGATAATCAAAATGTGTCAAAGTGAAAGACAGACGGAGAAAGAGAGAGAAAGGCAGGAAGGTGGCGGTGGAAAAAAGAGACAAACCGAAAGACAAGAATGCATAAGTGTGGTGAGAAAGTTGATTTTTATAAATAAATTAAAAAAAATTAAAAAGGCAGAGAAAAAGATAGACCAGAGCCATAAAAAAAAAACACCAATGTTTGCGAATGAGTGCTTCCGTGCATTCTCTCCGTGTGTATATCTGTGTAAGTGCGTGCGTGCGTGCGTGCGTGTGTCTCTGTGCGTTGAGTGTGAAAGTCTCTCTGAGTCTGTGTCCATTCATGTCTGCATGTGTAGTAGGCCCCTATGTAAAGAACAAGAAAATGTTTGTTCATGTGTGCCTCTGATCAGTAACATTGTGGTCTGTTCGGTCATTACATGCTGAACATAGTAAACAGAAGGGGCCGCGAAATCAAGAAGTGGGTTCGAGTTAAAGGTAAGGGGTGGGAGAGAGAGTCTAGTTTACGAGTGAATAACGGGGGAGGGGGGGGCATTATTTTTGTGGGACGACAAAGCCTCAGGACGAGCACAGCAGGTCAAAAACATTAAAGGGGCACCCTGACGGATGCGTTTTTGTAAGAAACACATCGAGATCACCAGGAAAACACCCTTTACAGAGACTGCAACACTCACTTTGCGCTGGCTCTCCAAATAGCAGTGGAGTACATCAAGGGAAACAGGCCTACCAAGACTAGTTTTTACCGACTCCAAGGCAGCTCTTCAGTCACTGACTTCTGATGGGGAAATACAGAAGCTACAGAAGAACATGTTCTCCCTTCCTGAAGGATGCACTGTAGTCCTGCAGTGGATCCCTGCCCACTGCAGAATTCAAGGAAATGAGATGGCGGACCAACTGGCCAAGACTGGGAGCAAAAAACCCAACAACCGTCTTCCTCCACTTACCAAGAAACCAAGACGCTGCTAAGAAACAGGCTGAAAGCAGAATGGAGGAGGACAAAGGGCGATTATAACCCAGCCGCCGACCCCATCATCCATCTCCAACGCAGCGAGCAGACTACCATCTTCAGACTGAGGACGGGCCACTGTGGCTTACGTGCCCACCTGAAGCGTATTGGCGTCACCCCATCAAGCTCCTGTGACTGTGGGGCGGAACAGACAGTTCACCATGTCCTCCAGGACTGTCCCTTGTTGGCGGTGCGGAGGGAACAGATCTGGCTGCAGGAGGTGCCAACCGCCAGCAAGCTGTGCGGAACGGCAGAAGACCTGCGCCGCACTGTCCAGTTTACGACCTCATGTGGACTGAGACCTTAGCACTGCCAGATTGATCGCAAGAGAGAGCTCAGGTTTCCTAGAAATCAAACCGTCAAATCAGCGATTCCTCCTTTCACCCAAAGAGAAGGCGTGTGCCGTCTCTTTTCTAATGGCCGCCAAATCGTTAGCACGGAATTTGATACAGTTTATCTAAAGGAGTTTCGCTCACAACAAAGGAAATAGCTCCTCTTTTTTTTTTACTGCAATACAAAAAAAGAAAACGCTTCAACCACAATGAGTGACCTCCACCCACCCCATCCAAAATGGCTACTCTCTCCGGCATCTCCACCAAGGAGGAATCGCCGTTTTGACGGTTTAATTTATAGGAAACCAGAGCAAAGTAAGTGTTCCGATACTTGAAAAGGCTGTCTTTCTGGTGATCTCGACGCGTTTCTTGCAGAAAGTCATCCGTCAGGGTCCACCTTTAAAGAAAGGGCTGTGTGCAGCCCAGGTCACAATCATTATTAACATGTGCAGATCTGCACAATCCCGCCCCACCCACTCACTATTCCCTGCCCGCTTCTCTTCCCGCCCCGCCCTCTCTAACTAAACACCACTTCGTGTCACCCTCTGTCAATATATGTTCTTTTATACTCCCAGTTGTTCTTTAAAAACAGGTATATGCGTTTTGCAATCGAAACAAGCTCTTTGTAAATCTCTCTCTCTCTCTCTCTCTCTCTCTCTCTCTCTCTCTCTCTCTCTCTCTCTCTCTCTCTCTCTCTCTCTCTCTCTCTCTCTCTCTCTCTCTCTCTCTCTCTCTCTCTCTCTCTCTCTCATGTAACTTGCGTATCTCATGTTCCCTGGTTAAATAAAATTTCGTTTTCAACTCTCTCTCTCTCTCTCTCTCTCTCTCTCTCTCTCTCTCTCTCTCTCTCTCTCTCTCTCTCTCTGGGTCTCCAGGGCTGGGTGGGAAAAAGCATGTAACTTGCTTATCTCATGTTCCCTGGTTTAAAAAAAATTCGTTTTCAACTCTCTCTCTCTCTCTCTCTCTCTCTCTCTCTCTCTCTCTCTCTCTCTGGGTCTCCAGGGC
>CM065680.1:26523633-26551133 GCA_017654935.2 Phymorhynchus buccinoides
CTACCCTGGACTCCACTCGCCGACAAAAAACGCGATTCCAGACTGACTGCCTTCCTCAAACTTCACAATGGGGACATTTCCATCAATACCCGGATTATCCCGTACAGCCCATCCCTCAATCAGCCAGCCACACAAACGAGACAGTCACACCACAGTCTATGAGTCTAACCATTTGTGTTCCACAAAACCTCTGGCTTTATTACGACAATAAATAAAAAAAGTTCTTGTTCTTGTCACACCAGTCAACCTACCTCCTTCCCTCCTGCAAAACGAGCTACAGAAAGTTCTCTTTCTTTCCTTGCACCATCGGAGATTGGAACTTCCTTCCACCTGAGGCAGTAACATCAGCCTCGGTGGAAGGCTTCAAGTCCGGATTTAAATAAGCAACGCCCCCCACATTCCCACAATCCATCAAACCCTCCCTCCACAAACCCTTTCCAACTCCCGACCCACCTCCTTGCATTCCTCCCCCCCCCCTCCTTCCTCCCCTCCCCCCCTTCCTCCTCCTCCTCCCTCCCCCCCCCCCCCCCCCTGACACTCGATAACATCTAACGGTAATTGCAAGGGAGAAGAGCTAATAAATAAAAACCCAACTACATGATATCACGAACAGTCTATGTTAAGCAATATTGCCAGCTTGTGACACTCAATAACATCTAACGGCAATAATTCAAGGGAGAAGAGCTAATAAATAAAACCCCAACTACATGATATCACGAAGTCTTTTTTATCAAGAAATATTGCCAGCTTGCGACACTCGATGGATGACATCTATTATCTAACGGCAATTGCAAGAGAACATCACTGGTGTGCTGTGGTAATGAGGAGATGAGGAGACTGACTGCTCTGAACTGAAGACAAGAAAAAGAGCCAAGCAATTAGCCTTGCTGTCTGGTTCATGTCTGCCATTCATTAAGTTAATGCAAGTACACCTGCCGTGCTGTACGATTTATAATTTCCTTCCTCCTTTCCTCCCTTCTCTCTCTCTCTCTCTCTCTCTCTCTCTCTCTCTCTCTCTCTCTCTCTCTCTCTCTCTCTCTCTCTCTCTCTCTCTCTCTCTCTCTCTCTCTCTCTCTCTCTCTCTCTCTCTCTCTCTCTCTCTCTCTCTCTCTCTCTCTCTCTCTCTCTCTCTCTCACACTCACTCACACACACACACACACACACACACACACACACACACACACACACACACACACACACACACACACACACACACACACACACACACACACACACACACACACACACACACACACACACACACACACACAGAGAGAGTTGAACCAGTGTACTGCTGGAAAGAACAATAGTTTAATTAAAATCTTGTACTATGCTACATGGGTTCACCTAAAAAAAATATTTATCAACGATTGTTTCTTTCAAAGGGAAACAAACCAATGGAAACGAATAGATAGAAGACAGACAGGGAAAACAAACAGACCAAAAAAGACACTACCAAAATGTGACAAAACAACAGAAAGAGGCCGTGAAGGTTCATTCAAACATGGCGATTTTTTAGGGTCTACAGAGGGGGGAAAAGACACTATACTACGATGCAAAATGACTTGGAAACTGGTTGTTTCAATACAATCAAATGTTTTGTTTAACCCTTTCACCGCCAAAGTCGCATTTTAGCACCACAATGATTTAACTTCTATGTCACTAAAAGGCATCACATTGAGGTCTATCATCCAAAGACCCTATTGTCTTAGTTTGGGGAAGTAATGATAGACCTTATTTTATATATGTCACAGAAGAATCCACAATACTGCAGATGGATTTTGTTCTCTACCCAGGTAAATGTAATGGATACTTTTGGCTGAAATATGCCTGGCGGTGAAAGGGTTAATGAAAAGTGGGGGGGGGGGGGGGGGGGGGGGGGCAATGGCAGGTACTTTAGTGAAGGAGTGTCACGTGACACCCCTCTCTCTTTCTTTGTAATTGGCCTTTCGGGATTAAATCTTCCATGTCCGTACTTCTCTCTCTGTCTCTCTCTCTCTCCCCCCCCCTCCTCCCCCCCTCTCTCTCTCTATCTATCTCCCTCCTCCGACCTGTCTCTATGTATCTGTCTCTATCTCTATCTCTATCTCATGTAGTTAGTCTGGCCATTCCGTTCTACAAGACGCTGTGCACGTTTCTCGACAGACCGTATTATTCTTACACGCAGCAGACTGCATAACTGAAAAAAAAGCAACTAATATTCAAACTTTCTTACTGTCTTTTTGTTCTTTTCGTGCTCACTCTCTCTTTGTTCGTTACCTTTCTATTCTTTTCTTTCTTTCGCTCTTTTCTTAGGTTTGTTTAGTTGTTGGTGTTTGCTTTGTTTTCCTTAAACGATCAAGCAATAAAAATACAGTTTCCAATTTTTTTTCAAAAACCAGTTTCACAAAGATGGGATCAGATGTAATTATAACGAAATATGTTTCTTAAAAGCCACCTAATCCCACTCCCCCACCATCTCCCCCACAAAATCTGGAAATTAGCAACAATTTTGTAGTGCTGATTTACGTAACTATAGCTTAGGATAAAAACATCTGTTGCAGCCGATCAATAAATCACGAAAGTAAACTTTACCTTATGTCTAATTCTAAATTAAGTTTCCATCTGCCTGCAAGGCGAAAACAAGAAGTGGCCATTTGCACAGTTTAGCATACAGCACTCATCTGTCTGTTTGTCTGTTGGTCGTCTGTCTGTCTGTTTGTCTGGCTATCCGTCTCTTTTGCATGAACACAGGCAGGCGCATATGTGCCCCATCATTTACAAATGTATGCTGTATATGTACACACACAGAAACAACTCTCTCTCTCTCTCTCTCCTCTCTCCTCTCTCTCTCTCTCTCTCTCTCTCTCTCTCTCTCTCTCTCCCTCTCCCTCCCTCCCTCCCTCCCTCCCTCCCTCCCTCTCCCTCCCTCCCTCCCTCCCTCCCTCCCTCCCTCCCTCCCTCCCTCCCTCTCTCTCTCTCTCTCTCTCTCTCCTCTCTCTCTCTCTCTCTCTCTCTCTCTCTCTCTCTCTCTCTCTCTCTCTCTCTCTCTCTCTCTCTCTCTCTCTCTCTCTCTCTCTCACGCACACCCCACCCCTCCACACACAACTCAAATGCACACATACATACACCCCACAAACTCACACGCGCATAACATACAAAAATTCACACACAGAGAGACAGACAGACACAGATAGGGGGGGGGGGGGGGGGGCAGTCAGACAGACAGAGACAGAGAGATTGTGACAAATACAGAGCGACAAAACACAGTACACACATAGCCACACACAATAAAACATAGCACACAAAAGGACCACAAACACCACAATGCTTTTCAACTCACGGCGAAGGGGGTGTTCCTAAGGATTGATGTCGGCAAACTGCTTGGATGTCATCGCCATTGTCAACAGTTCACAGCTTACGTCTTGTCCCAAAACAGTTCGGTTCCTCTCAACATGCTGTGCAAACCAATACTTTGAATCTGAAACACACACATAAGTTTTCCTCTCAACATGCTGTGCAAACCAATACTTTGAATCTGAACAGTGAAACACACACATAAATTTTCCTCTCAACATGCTGTGTAAACCAATACTTGGAATCTGAAACACACACATGCAAACCAATACTTTGAATCTGAAACACACACATAAGTTTTCGTCTCAACATGCTGCGCAAACCAATACTTTGAATCTGAAACACACACATAAGATTTCCTCTCAACATGCTGTGCAAACCAATACCGGTACTTTGAATCTGAAACACATACATAGGTTTTCCTCTCAACATGCTGTGCAAACCAATACTCTGAATCTGGTATAAAAAAAAACACCCACATAAGTTTTCAAGTTCAAGTTCAAGTATACATTAATATCTCCAAAAGAGAAATTCAGGTTAGGTGCATGACAGAAATACAACATAACTGAAAGAACATTAATCAAATGTGTGAAACGAAATTATATCAACCAAATAATGTTCCTCTCAACATGCTGTGTAAAGACTAAACCAATATTCTGAATCTGAAACACAGACATAAGTTTTCCTCTCAACATGCTGTGCAAACCAATATTCTGAATCTGAAACACAGACATACGTTTTCCTCTCAACATGCTGTGTAAAGACTAAAACAATACTCTGAATCTGAAAAAAACCCCACAAGTTTTCATCTCAACATGCTGTGTAAAGACTAAAGCAATACCCTGAATCTGAAGGGGAAAAAAACACAAGTTTTTATCTCAACATGCTGTGCAAACCAATATTCTGAATCTGAAACACAGACATACGTTTTCCTCTCAACATGCTGTGTAAACCAATATTCTGAATCTGGAAGACACAGACATAAGTTTTCCTCACAACATGCTGTGTAGACCAATATTCTGAATCTGGAAGACACAGGCATAAGTTTTCCTCACAACATGCTGTGTAAACCAATATTCTGAATCTGGAAGACACAGACATAAGTTTTCCTCACAACATGCTGTGTAGACCAATATTCTGAATCTGGAAGACACAGGCATACGTTTTCCTCACAACATGCTGTGTAGACCAATATTCTGAATCTGGAAGACACAGACATAAGTTTTCCTCACAACATGCTGTGTAGACCAATAGTGAATACTCCGAGTCTGAAACACACGCGGAGACATGATACACTCAATGTTATGCAGTTCCAGACAGTAGAAGCATTACTATACAGCACACTTGTCTGTAGACTGCTTTTCTTCTGGCTGATCCAGTTTTCTGTTCTCTTTTTCTTAACCAACTTCTGTGCGCCCCTGCGTCCGTCCATGTTTGACTGCGAGGGAATGTTGCACCTGCTTGCAATGTTCTGTTGTTTGTATCATATCGTGCGATGTCGCTGTCATTGTCTATTTCAAAAGTTTATAAAAGATTAAAAAAATAGCACAAGCAAAATATCAACACTTATAAAAGGTATTTAATTGTATTGAACGTTTCACGGGTACATGACATGTCTCTAAACGTAAAAGCGTCCAGATTCGTATTCTGTTCCACTCAGCTGAAACAAAATACAAGATACAAGATTGGGGTAAAACAATTCAGCCATCTAGCACTACACTATCGTTATCACCTATTCAACAGCAGGTGCAAACGTTTTGATTGCTGATCAGCAAAGATAATAGAGCAAATAACTGCGATGAGGATAAAAGAAAAGGGGTCAAGAACACTACTCTCACTTTCTCCACCACCCCCCCCCCCCCCCCCCCCACCCCCTCTCTCTCTCTCTCTTACACCTTTTTCCCCCACTCTCTCTTTCTCACAAAGCCACATATTTTCGTCCCACACACTCAGCAAAGAGAACCAATGTCACAGAAGCAGCTTTTATTCCATGCGTATGCACATACGAGTCCACCCACACTCGAAGGCTAAAGGGACAAAAGATCAAACTAGCCAATAAAGCCAAGCGCCAAACCAAACAGATGGCCTGCTGTGGTCTACCAACATCACCACCATTGTTTACTTATAGTCATAGCAGGGGTGGGAGGGTGGGGGGATGATGGTATGAGTATCACTAAATGTGCGCATGCATGCATGCATGTGTGTGTGTGTCTTTGTGTGTGTGTGTGTGTGTGTGTGTGTGTGTGTGTGTGTGTGTGTGTGTGTGTGTGTGTGTGTGTGTGTGTGTGTGTGTGTGTGTCTGTGTGTGTGTGCATGTGTACATGCAGTACACGGACCTCAACAGGAAATTAATAAACAGCAAACAATGAATGACCCGACAAGCACCATCGCAGTCAGGTTGAAGATACAGTGCGTTCGTGCGACAGGCGAATCTTAATCATTATTATTTTATTCCCGACAAACAACAATGGTGCTGTTATCGGCAAATACTGTTTTTAAAATTACAATAATAAAACAAATGGAATGGGGAAAGGAGACGAAGAGAGTAGGGTTCCAGGAAAAATTGTCACTGCATTTGAAATGAACAAGGTCAACAGTTTAAGCAAGCCTGTAAAGGAGTAGCCACACACATACGAATCGTATCTGAATGCGATGCGATTTTGAGGATGCGAGTCCTGAATCACGTGAAATTCATGTATGTGTACGCTTGACTATAGTGAGCGAAACTAGCAGAATTATTTTAAGACGGGAGTACTTCACTTGATTCGTGACTCACGTCATCAAAATCGCATCGCATTCAGATGCGATTCGTATGTGTGTGGCTGGCCCCCAAACTAAAAGTTTGAAAGAAGAAAAAATGACAAAGCCATGTAATTATTATACTCTCAGTTCAGACTGTTCTCATTCTCTCAAGCTTTTCGTCTGATCACCACCTTCAACGAGGCAACCCACCCACTCTGCCTACTCCCCCTTTGGATTTAAAATAAATACTAGCGCAACGCCTAGTACTGGCAATGCACCGTACTGGTAACGCCTAGTAACGGTAACGCCAAGTACTGGTAATGCTGAGTACAGCAAATTTGAAGCGATTCGGTTAAGAAACGGCAGAGTTATAAGGCCCAGTTTCCCGTTGGTGCTGTTCTGAGAGTGACACGCTCTCCCGAATCTCTTCCAATTTGCTGCCAGGCTTTGCCCGGGCCATAGCAAGCCTGACAGCAAATTTGAGGCGATTCGGTTAAGAAACGGCGGAGTTATTCGTGAAAAGGTGAAGCGGCGTATAGCGCGCGCGTTTCTGAACCGATTCGCTTCCGGTTTAGCACACGGATAGTCCCCGGCCCCGGTCATCTTCCTGCCAAATTCGAAGGCAATCGGCCCAGACGCCGGAGATACGGGCGCCGAGAGGCCGGCGGATGTGCGTTTCGCGCATTTGCGAAACCGCGCAAATGATACGGCCGCCTCGGTTGCCGTTGCCATCGCCCCGTAAGGGCTCACAGCAAATTTGAAGCGAGTCGGTCGAAGTTATAAGGCCCGTTTTGTGTTTCACACACACACACACACACGGACAGTTGGCTTTTTACTATATGATGATGATGATATGTCCTGAAAGGTTTTGATTGGAATCGTAGGTTTGTTCCCCTAGTCATGAAATACATTGGGCAACCTGATAGCGAAGAGCAGCTTACAAACACTAACGAATTGACGAACACAACAAACAACTTTTACACTGATTTTTATTTATTTTTATTTCTATGTGTTTTAACTACCCAAATCCATATTTAAAAACAATCATTCCCTTATCATGACCCCCTTCCCCATTTTATTTTCGTCCCCCTGTCGAATACTAACAAATGTCCCATATGTGCCTGTGTGCAGGTCGGAGGACGTTAAAACAAGAGTTGATTGATTGAGAATAGAATGATGCAAAAGCCAAAAGCATGCAACTGGAAGACGTCTTGATCGTTTTCTTCGCTACTACCAAATATTTGGTTAAACTGACACAACGTGCGTTAAGTCCTACATTTGGGTAACAATTATAGCAAATTTCATATTGTGTCTGGCCATGCAGATTAGGCGCCAGTGAGCAGAATATAATACATCTTACAAACGCTGCTTTACATAAGATGAAGACATAGCATTATAATTACGCTAACGCATTACAGAAATCCTAGTCACCCCCCCCCCCCCCCCCACACACACACACACACACACACACACACACACATATATATATATATATATATATATATATATATATATATACTTCTATCGCAAAAAAGCAATTTAAAAAAAAGAGTATTCTTTAAAACAATTATTGTCTGGTACAACGTTTTCACACGCACAAATAAATAAAAATCCCTACCCATTCAGCATCCCTCAAGTGGGCTTTATTCCTCCAAACTCAAAGGTAATTCATACAGCTTATTTCATTATCGTCCTTGAAAATTAACATGTTCAAATCCACACTTGCCACTCAGTCAACAAAACATGTGCTCTGTTTAAGACGAGAGGAAGAAAAGAAAATGAACGTCTTACAAAAACAAATAAAAAGATAAGAAAGAAAGAAAGAAATCCCACTCCCACTCCTTTCACATAAAAAAAACCTTGGCTGATTGTATTTAACTATTTTTAATAGACGAAAAACTCTGAATGGCTGGTTATAAAGAGAGGGGAAAGAAATGAAAGAGAAGGGAGATGGTGGGTGCAAAATAGGGTTGAATTTCAGTTTCAGAACAGAAGGGTAATTAATCTCTCTCTCTCTCTCTCTCTCTCTCTCTCTCTCTCTCTCTCTCTCTCTCTCTCTCTCTCTCTCTCTCTCTCTCTCTTAAAAATAATTGTGATGCTTACATCATTTTAAAGAGTAGCCTCAATTTGAAATCGGGGGCATTTGCATGTGGGTCACAGCTACCCAGAAAAATACAAGGGACTTAATCATGGTGGGTCAGTGGGTCTTTAACCTTTCACTACCCACCCTCCCTTCTAGTTCTACCCATCTACCTTTCACCTCTACCATGCTCCAATGGTACACACAGTTCCGTGATTCCCACCCAACCCCTTGTTTTCTCCCTGTAAGAAATGCATCAGGTAAGAAGCTCTCGCACATGATACGCCTTCTTACAAACCCTCGCTCTAAACAAACACACAATACAAAGGTTTTCCATTTCTTGTCTGTTTTCTCTTTGGTAAAACCGAGGGCAACGTTCCAGCTGGTCAATGACTCAAACTGCCACACACTTCAAAAGTTCAAAGCTTCAGATGTCCAACCCTGCTAATAGCTTGTTATATATCAGGACATACAGAAACCAATAACTACAGTGTAGAAGAGTATCCTAGTACATTGCTCCCATGTAGACAAAAGTGTCATTCAATTTGTGACGCTTATACTATAGGTCAGCCGTCAGTCAGCATGGCAGCAAGCGCACTGAGGTCTTTTCAAAATAAACCATGTATGATGCATCACTTGCTTCTAACCCTGCGATTTACCGTCTTTCTTTAACTGGAAAACTTTACACTTTACAGAGATACAGTGACATCACGAACATGACACATTGTGTGGACATGTGGCCACGATTGAACATGTGTCCACTTCAAGTTGTACGTGGGACAGTCAAAGGGTCAGTGATAAGAGGATCACGTACACCATTCATCAGGACAATGAAGCTCTCTGACCTCTTTGGCCATATTATAGATCAGCATATACATTTCTCTCTGTCACCCAGTCTCTTCACATGATATATTGTACAATGCACACATACTGAGATACAATCAATCAATCAATCAACAAATAAAATCATTTATTGTCCTTTTAAAAACACGGCATATAAGGAAATTTGGCTGTTGTCACCAACACAAACAAACAACAAGTAAAAAAGATGAACAATAGAAACCAATAAAACTAAGCAATGTAATTAAAATTTAAGTATGATCGGAAACATCACACACACACACACACACACACACACACACACACACACACACACACACACGCACACACACGCACGCACGCACACGTACACACACACACACACACCTGGAGATATAAATAACTGTTCCAATAAAAGTTGCGGCATATATACCAATATTATTACAGTAAGTAAGATATAAGTAAAGCCTATAGCACTTTAAGAGATACGTTTCATTTATCTGTTTTTCTGCCTCTCTGACCAGTCTAATAATTATGCTCTTCATAGTGTTGTGTTTTTAAATAATGCTTCCTCCGTTCAGTTTCTCACAATACACATGACTTCTCCAGAACCACATGCATCAATGCATGAAGAACAAGTGAGTCGCCAAGCGGCGGCAAGTTCCCGAGCCCTTTACGCCCCCTCCCTTACCCTCCCCACCACATCTTATCCCCCACCCTGTTTGCGTTCTTGGGGTGATACAATTTCACACAAAATTTGAAGCGATTCCACGTAGCAGTTCTCGAGATATAACTAATTATAAGTGTGGGTATGAGAGGAAAGGTTTTCTTGTCATAGCCTCAAGGTCAAAGATCAAGGTCAAGGTAAGAAAAAAGAGCTTCAAATATCACCACTACATTCCTTAAGTCATGATGATCAAGGTTATGTGAGTGCATGGTGTTTGAACTATAGCCACTGCTACAAGAGATTAGTTCAAAAGTCAAGGTCAAGGTCATGAATCTAAACAATATTCTGCACCACACATGACCTTGACCCTGTCTACCAGGCTGCCAAATTTGAAGTCTATAATTGCACAAATGTGAAAGATAGGCCTATAGCTAAAACACCTCCAAGCCTATGGCCTTGACCTTCATCTTGACTTTGATCAGTACTCAAAAATCAGACTAACCATAAACTAACGCACCTGCATATGAAGTTTGAACATTGTAAGTTCAATGATGTGAAAGATACGGCCACAAGAAGAAATGTCGGTTTTCAAGGTCAATCCTCAAAGTCAAGATCAGCATGGTTATATATTCTTTATGAAACCATCCCTGCAATGTGATACACCACCACACAAAATTTGAAGCGATTCTATGCAGTGGTTCATGAGACACAGCTCAGAAATGAAATATATATCCCAAAGAAGGAAATTTCGGTTTTCAAGATCAAACTTCAAGGTCAAGGTCAGCACAGTCATGGATACGGAAAGTAACCTTCCTTTTCCAGATGCCTACCCCTCTACCAAATTTGATTAAAATTCATCCAATAGTTTTTGAGAAAATCGACTTACAGACAGACACACGCACATACACACAGAGACACATGGACCTGATCACAATAGTTCCCTCTCGGGAACTAATGAAAATAATCTCATGCCACTGGACATACTAATCTGATTATTTCAGTGTCCCCACCCCCCTCCCCAAATCTAAACAAAATGAAAGTATAGTAATTTATCATTCATTCGCTTAATTCTGTATTCAATGTACATGCCACATTTCAATTAAAACTTTTGCAAATCCTGTTTCGAAAAATGGGGTTGTTATGCTGGCCATTCCAATAAATCTACCAACTTTTAAAAAAAGAAAAAGAAAATCCAAACCTGTAAAGCACACATGTGGAGGGCATATATCCAAATGAGGGAGAGGGGTGGTTGGGGACAAGTCTATGCTAATGCTAAATACACCATGCGAGTGGTCAAACAGTGCAAAACAACAATGGTGTAACTGAAGCTTCATTTCATAGTTAAGGAATGAAACAATGCCTCACTCTCCTTGCCTGTTCGGGTGGATTAGAGTATCATCCTGCAAGATGCATTAATCAGGTAAACAAAGCGTGCCTGTGTCATTCCTGCAGTACTGTTTGTGCAAATACTTAACAGATTAGTTGATGTGGCAGATTACACAGTTACAATAAAGTGTAAAGTGTAAGGTAATTTATAAAGAGAGTATAACGGTCTTGCAATAAAAATAAAAAGCCATTGCATTTACTAATGTAGCAGATTTATCAGATGAAAACAAAAAACAAAGTAACAAAAACAAAACAACACAAGTGCCACAAGTGCAATATGATGAATAAAGTTTTCAGTGTCACACATAATTCAACTTTTCCGGGAAGGTAACTTACCTATATATAAAATTGAATGCACAGCAATATATTATACAATGGATGCTGCAACAATTGAGTTTCAATATACTGATTACTTTAACACTTGAATTAGTACACAAGTGTAGAAATCATTAGCTGAAACAACAGCTTTTTCCACCACAGCATACAGATATAAGCAAAACTATTCAAATCAAACACTCTCCAAGTGCTCTTCAGTCTGAACAGCAAGTACAAGGTTTTGCTTATGCTCAGCCGATTTCTCTTATCTGACGGGCAATGTAAACACACGGGCATTCAGAGCAATGTAAACACAGTCCAACCTCAAATTTATCTTTCTGTTGAACAAGGTCAATGCTAAATCAGAGATTTTGCTATCTGCCTCAACACCAAACATAGACAAAGACAATCTATATAAAATAAAATAAACTATCACTATCGTGGACTTTGACATTATTATTTATCGTCCATATCAGCTTGTTGCAAAATAACCCAAAAAGGCATGTAAACCCAAAAAAGTACGTAAGCATACCGTATGTGCTTAGTACTTACTTGAAGAAAATGTAATTTCATCAATTTATCAACAAGGTAGAGATAAATTAAGACCATAATGTCTTGCTCTTTCTTTGCATGGTGATTCATGGTGTCTCACTGTTTCATTTAATATTAATAAAAAAAATATCTAAAGGCTTTAACAACCAAATACATCTCTTTTTCAAGGGGAGGAGGGGGGGGAGAAGGACGAGGGGCATCAACTTAAAAGATAAACAAGGGACATTCTGACCAATTGTAACCATTCAGGCATTTAGAGAGACATGCTGAATGGATAAAAAAATTAAAAAACAGGAAGACCTGGGTTTGTTTTCTTTACCCATAACTTTTTTATTGTAATGTTTAACACTAGTTCCAGTTCTGATTAATTTTTGGCTCACTCATGTCAACGAAGTGAGTCTATGTTCTTATGCTTCTTCGGTTTTCCAGGTGTATATGTGTGTGTGTGGATGTCTGTCTGTGGTAACCTTAACGTTGGCTTTTTCTCAAAGCGAGTGAGCCTTGAAGGCTTTTCTTCACTTACTCCAAGGTCTGTTTAAAAATAAAACATATTCTTTTCTTTTGTTACAAGTCCCTGGAAATGTGAGTGTTTGCTAGTCTGCTGCCTACAAAAAACAGTTATACTTATATGCTTGCCATCTTGTTCTCAAATTGTCTAGACCCATCTGTGTGTCCCAACTTGACATAGAGCTTATCTCTGAACAAACCAAAAAATACAGTAAATGATAAAGTAACTAATAGCAACACAAACATACATACAGTAACACACACACACGCATGCATGGATGCATGCACGCACATACATACACACACACACTGTTATTGTGTCCACATGTTAGCACACAAATGTGTGCTACTATGCATCAACACTATCTTCGTTGTCTTTTTCTCTTTTATTTATTTTCTAAAAGAATGTCCACATCTTAAAAGCAACACAACAAATTTGGAGCAAAAGAAGAGTAAATAAATTGCTCACTAATAAGATTTTTTACTTATCTAACAATAACATCCACTGATTTTATTTATTTTTTTAACTGCAGTACAATGAGTCTGACATTTTATTTTCACGAACTAAAAAAACATATTTTTTCTTCTTTCTTTGCCTTTCTTTACCTTCTTCTTCTTCTTCTGTGGTGGCGACCAACTTCTTTGCATAGAAGTAACTGTACGCACTTAGGGATGTGACCATAGAAAAAGAAAGAAAGATAAAAGAAACAAAGGGGTGGGGGTGGGGAAGCTTATAGGACAGGACAGTATTTTAAACTCACTGTCATACCATCAGGACAGTACTTTTAAACTCGTAAAGCGCTCTCCCCTTTCCGTTGAGTAGTAGCCTTCATAGGCTCCTTCAACGTAACTAATGCAGATACAGATACAGATAGTGATTTGATGATTTACTAATCTTTGTCGATTATTAGGTGTTGTTGACACCATTGTAATCACCATTGTTAGTCTAACAGTAACTACGTATTGTTTTTATACAGTCATAGGATTCACAAAACAAATCTAAAGATCTTTAAAGAATTGTAAGAAGCCAAGAAGTGGAGAGAGGATGAACAGCAATAGGACACATCGCAGCCAGAGGCACGCCAGTCTTTTTTTTTTTTTTTGCATGAGATTTGTGTGTGACTGTTGAGGAAGGAAACGGGTGGGTGTAAATTTTGACCAAATCACAACTTTTTTGTTGCCACTGGGTTTAACGTGTGCTAAGTGAATGGGCATGCAGGACCTCGACTTATCGTCTCATCCGAAAGACTCCACGTTCAGACCACAAGGCCTTGTGCATAGTGAGAGGAAAAATCCCCTATATCCAGGTTGTGTATATGTTATCAATGGAAGAAAAGTTAACCAGTTAAAAAATTCTGAGTTTTAATACCTTTAGCTGAAGACATGTCATAGCCTACAACAACAAAAGTTGAATCACAATTAATCAGACTCTTCATTAAATCCATCATGTTCAATCACATCACTACAGTTGTTCCAAAAACAAAGGAACCCTTCCAATTATATGCAACATAATAATTAGAAGACTACAAATTATGCAGCAAAATACCCTGTAGCATCAAACTCCTCTTCATTGTCTCTCTGACAACTTTACCCATCTCCAGCTAATCATGACCTAGTCTTCAATTTCAGTTGACATTTTGGAAATATTGATCGCATCTGCTGGCTTACGAATGGTGTAAAAAGATGGGCTTTTCTAACTTCACGGTTGAAGACTTGGCTCAACAAGAAAACGACAGGTCCACAAATGGATAAAGCTTGTTCGAATTGTTTTTTCTGCATCTTTTACCCTTCTTTTTTAATTGGTTATTATCAATCCACCATTTTGTTTCCACATCTGACTGTCTCTTTTCCCCATCATATAGAATCCTTTCTATCCTTATGCTGCCACTTTTTCAGTGTTACATGTGTGTGTGTGTGTGTGTGTGTGTGTGTGTGTGTGTGTGTGTGTGTGTGTGTGTGTGTGTGTGTGTGTGTGTGTGTGTCTGTATGTATGTGTGTGTGTATCAGTATGTGTGTATGTGTGTGTAGAGAGATATGTGTGTGTGTGTGTGTGTGAGAGTGTGTGTGTGTGTGTGTGTGTGTGTGTGTGTGTGTGTGTGTGTGTGTGTGTGTGTGTGTGTGTGTGTGTGTGTGTGTGTGTGTGTGTGTGTGTGTGTGTGTGTGTACGTGCGTGCATGTGTGTGTGTGTGTGTATACGTGCGTGCATGTGTAAGTGAGTGTGTGTGTGTGTGCGCTTGCATGCATGCGTGCATGTGTGTAAATGTGCAAACATCTGTGTGTGCACATATCCAAATGCATGCATAAGAGCATTTCTGGTGTGGGTGAATGTTTTTGTGCTGGTGGGTGGGGGGGGGGGATTGAGGGAGGAGGGAGGGGGAGGAGAGAGAGAGAGAGAGAGAGAGAGAGAGAGAGAGAGAGAGAGAGAGAGAGAGAGAGAGAGAGAGAGAGAGAGAGAGAGAGAGAGAGAGAGAGAGAGAGAGAGAGAGAGAGAGAGAGAGAGAGAGAGAGAGAGAGAGAGAGAGAGAGAGAGATGGAAAGAGAGACAGACACAAGCAATTCTCATATTTCAAAAATACTTTTATCTAATCACTCTGGTATTCGGTGCTCCAGTTTTGCTGAGTTCAGGAAATCCATTTCCACTCCAGCTCTTGCCTGACCAGTTTTACGCCTAGTATGAACACCAAGTAACAATGGACAGATAAACAGATCGTTAGCTATGCACGTGAAAATATGTGACAATACCACAATGGATTTGTTTGTTTTTTTCAAATATAAAGTGAACCTAAAGCTTTCAATGAATAGCTGTTACTAAATTTTGCTCTTTGCCGAATTAGTTGTCAATGTCACCCAATGTCAATGTCATTCTTCAAAATCCATTTCAGTTCCCTTTCTTTTCTTTCTCTTTAATGCATGAAAACAGTTCTTGAAAGTAATTTGATAGTTGATATGTTGAAAGATTGAGTGGTTTGGGTTTAGGGTTACAATTGTCCCTGGGTGACAGGCGATTCAATACTGTTCTGAAGTGTACACGTCTATGTACCGTAAATCTGGTGTGTATGTGTGTATGTTCACAAGAGAGAGAAAGAAAGAGTGTGTATATCAGTATGTGAGAGTGTGTGTGTGCGTGTGCGTATGTGTATGCGTGCGTGCATGCGTGGGTGCACGCATGCATGTTTCTGTAAAAACGCTTAACACACACACACACCCAACATCCTGAAAGAAGAGAAGCAATTTCTGCTGACATCCACAGAAGCGCTTTTTGAAATTCATGAAGAACATTTTTTTCAGTTCAGGAGGCATCATTTTTAAAAATAAGAGTAGCATTTTTCTAATAAAAAATAGAATCAACAATCTGACATTAGACTTTGACACCTTCTATACAAAGAGCGAGAATTGTTAGCTTTGGGTGTTTTTTTCGCTGTGTATGTGTGTGTCACACACTGACACACACACACACACAATGCACACACACATACAACACACACACACACACACACACACACACACACACACACACACACACACACACACACACACACACTCACTCACACACACACTGACACACACACACACACAACGCACACACACACACAACACACACACACACACACACACACACACACACACACACACACACACACACACACACACACACACACACACACTCAGAGTCACACACACACACACACACACACAGCAGTATTCAATTTATCCTCAATATTCATTTTCTGGGCTCTCAATCAATATGTCAGAAATGCTAATTATCTTTATTACCTCTTATTTTTCTTAATCCAGTGTAACAGCTGAAGCTTTTGCAGAAAGATGTAAAAACATTTTATACTAAACATGATGACCAGAAAGAAATCTTTGTAAAAATTGGAAGGAAAAAAAACGTATTCAGAAAAGGTAGCATCCAGAAACAATGGTGAATTGGTTTTTTAAAAAAGAAAAAAAAGAAAGCACGGCCAAAGTTACAAAGAATACAGTACAAGTTACATTTACTGATTTAGGCAAACCATTCACTTTTTTATTTTCATTTGGGAGATGATCTGTTCTCTCCTCCCTGCTAATAAAAAACAGTTTATGTTCTCTGAGGTGGAGCTTGGGGAATACCCAACACGATCTGCCATCTTCAGCATGTCTCTTCTTTACAGCTTCTTTTTCAGTGACTCAGTGTATCAAGGTTTTCTTTGTTCCATAAGGAATGGCACCCTGCAGTCTAGTGGTGCCCTACAAACATCACCACTCAACTCCACTAATGTCACATCTGCACATGTCCAGGGCTCCCAGGGACCCCCATTTGGGGGTCTATGAAGCACTAAAATTCTCAAGGACCCTTTAAAAGAATGTGCAGGGGGTCCCACACATGCACTGGCAAAATTCTTTTTAGCATTCGCTATGCCACTGGGACCCTCTATCCCGCCTCTAGGACCCTCTATGCTGTAAGTGAAGGAGTCTTCGGGACCCCTTGTTTTGCGGGACGATTGGGAGCCCTGCATGTCACAAATTATGTTGCAGCAATTGCAAGGTTGATCACTATCAAAGCTAGACACCTACTTGTCTATTTCAAGAGAGAAGTCACTAGGCGGTTTCATTGCAACATTATGATGGAAGAAAAGTTTCTTGAAGTAAATGTTATTTTTCAGATTAAAATGTTCATTGAACAACTTGTTAACCCAAAGAAGGAGTCAAATAAACACAACTATTGCAATGATTTCACAGCTGCCTTTGGAATTTCGACTCCTCCAATGAAAATCTGACTTTCCTCTGGTGGACTGTTTTGTGTTGTTGTTGTTGTCGTACCCTGGCTTAACGTTAAAGACTCCAGGGATTATCCCAACAGCCAAAGCACTAGAACACTAAGGTACAAATGCACCAGCCTGGGATGAGAACATTATGTGTGTGACCATTTTTTATTACCCCGCCACGTGGGCAGCCACACTCCGTCTTTGGAGGATTGGACTGTTTTGCATTCTGTGCAGGGTCGCTGTCTTTGCCTGCACAAGTGTTTGTTCAGGGCCTTGACAGACACACAGAGACACAGACACACACACACACACGGATAGACACACACACTGAACGTCAGATTGTTTTCAGACTTAATGGGTCATATCATATGACCCCCGACTACAGAAAATGAGGGGTCATTATTTAAAATGATGGACCAGTAATGTGTAACTAAAACCTTAACCTACATTTCAGTACAATGCCGTAATACAATAATATGCTGACACACATGCGCACATCCACACACAAAAGGTAAAGATGTGCCACCCCCCCTGCATTTCTCGGTTAATTGCAATTTTCCGTTTTTGCCTTTCTTACCATACATAAAGCTGTATTTTAGGAACATTTTGAGCTAATTATCTTTTTGGAATACTAACCCTAACCCTAACCCTAACCCTAACCCTAGCCCTAAACCTAACCCTACCCCCCACTATGTACTGCAGTACACCGCGATTTGTCACAGTTGTAGTTCGTTGCGTTTTTCCGTCTTATAGGGTGGGGGGTAGGGTTAGGCTTAGGGCTAGGGTTAAGGATAGGGTTAGTATTCCAAAAAGGTTATTAGCTAAAAATGTTCCTAAAATACAGCTTTATGTATGGTAAGAAAGGCAATAACGGAAAAATACAATTAACCGAGAAATGTAGGGGGGGTGGCACATCTTGACCTTTACCCATTCATTTATTGCCATAAAAAGTCAAGGTAGTATTTGGCGTACATAATAATAATAAGAGAGACACACAGACATAGACAGAAAGAAATTTAAATGTTTAAGCGTAGCTCACAAACTTAGTTAATACAGTCATGATGTTGTCTAGTTCAGTAGTTGTAGATCTAGAAAAAGGAAAAGACCACGCAAGTTTTTTGTGCTTACAAAACAAACTTAGACTGAATGACCTAATGCTTAAACATATTTGTGACCTGATGGAAAAAGAAAAACAAATCAGAATGAAATGACTCTCTCTCTCTCTCTCTCTCTCTCTCTCTCTCTCTCTCTCTCTCTCTCTCTCTCTCCCCCTCTCTCTCTCTCTCTCTCTCTCCCTCTCTCCACTCATGCTTAATAATTGACATGCAGATAGGTGCATTACAAGGTGTTAACATGCATCATTTTGAAAAATTATGTGAGAATGGCGTGGGCGTGCCAACAATCTGAAGCTCTGCACACACACACTGCATGAAGACTCACCTGTTGATTGGAGAGGTGACCGCTAAGCATGGAGACGGTCACACAGAGCACTGGGGGGAAGGGGAAAGTCTGGAAGACTTTCCTCAAATTCAAGTCAGACGCGGCTGACTTGCAATGAGCACACTGTTGCTTGAAGCTCACACAACGCGGTACTGTAACAAAACAACACACCACCCCCTGGTTAACACCGGGATATCATTATGAAAGGAAGCGTAGAATACAGCCCTGTCACGTAGTAACAGACCAATATGGAACTCCATAGCATCATCATCATCATTGTTATCTGCCTCATTTCAATCAATCATCAAAAAGAAAAATTTCTTTAACTCTATGGCCTTGCAAAAGTTGTATGCCCTGCTCTCATGGTGACCTCAGTTTCGATTACCAATCCAGTTGATGCCCTTGGTGCGTTCGGGTCAAAGTCATGGGGATCAGTGTGTTCTGGGGAGCTGTCGAAGGATGGACGTGGTGGCGCCCTCAGAGGAGGACCTCACTCACGCTGGTTCCGCGACTAATACATTATTGTCGTCAGTAGGGGGCTTAGTAGGTGGTGTCCTGCGTACAGGCTCCACTGAACACCACAGAAGTGACTCAGCAGCAGTACAGTGTCTCCTTGGCTGGTTGCCTCCTGACGGACAGCCTAATCTAGATTCGCTCCCCTTGGACTGCTGTTTTCGGATTCTGCGACTTGAACAAACCGGGGTGTGGCTGTGAGTTGGGATTTGGAATGAGCGACATGGGAGCAAGCCCAGAAGATGAGACAGAAGAAAAAATACATCACCCAATTGTTGTCAGGATCAGCTAAAAAAAAAAAAAGAGGAACAATTTGGATCACTTTCAGACTTATTTGTACTACAGTATAAGACCTCCCATTATAAGACTCCCTACCACATAAGACCTACTTCTCTGAGACATTGCCCTTCTTTGTAAGTATTAAAATGACCTCCCTTATAAGACCCCTCCCTTATATTATAAGTTATAAGACCTCATTTTGGATGATTTTTGAAGGTCTTATAAGAGAGGTTCCAATCCCAACCATTTACTTTTATCGTTGCTGCCGTTGTTGTTGTTGAGTAAACTAAACTTTAGTCTGATTTTCTGTCAACATCTACATTGCTTTGTTGTTTGGGACATTAAATAATTTAATCCAAAGATAACATTGACAATTCATGATTAATGACAATGTATCATTTGCTGCTGTTTTGTGCTTTGTCTGCTTTGTTATTTGTATGCTGGATGCAGTGAAAAACAAGGGCATCGTGGAGCGGTAGCAACGCAATATGACAATGAAAACCCGGCCAGAGTTATGTCCTCTCACCCCCACCCCCACCCCCCAATAAACACACCACTTTCCACCCTTACAGAACGCATTAAAATACATAGCCCAAAATTTTAAGCGATTCTGTTCAGTAGTTCACGAGATACAGCTGAACTTTTATACAAACTTCCTTGCACCGAGTTATGTCCTCTCCCCCCCCCCCCCCCCCCCCAATAAACACACCACTTTCCACCCTTACAGAACGCATAACATACATAGCCCAAAATTTGAAGCGATTCTGTTCAGTAGTTCACGAGATACAGCTGAACTTTTAAACAAACTTCCTTGCACCATGGTACACCACCACACAAAATTTGAAGCGATTCTGTTCACTAGTTCATGAAATAAAGCTGGGGGGAAATTACATAGCCCAAAGAAGGAAATTTTGGTTGTCAAGGTCAAACTTCAAGGTCAAGGTCAGCACGGTGTTGATTAACGAAAGGAAGCTTCCTTTTCAAGCTGTCTACCCCTCTGCCAATTTTAATCAAACTCCAAACAGTAGTTTTTAAGATAATCGATAGCCCAAAATTTGAAGCGATTCTGTTCAGTAGTTCACGATACAGCTGAACTTTTATACAAACTTCCTTGCACCGAGTTATGTCCTCTCCCCCCCACCCCACCCCACCCCCCCCCCCCCCCCCCCCCCCCCCCCCCCCCCCCCCCCCCCCCCCCCCCCGACCCCCCAATAAACACACCACTTTCCACCCTTACAGAACGCATAAAATACATAGCCCAAAATTTCAAGCGATTCTGTTCAGTAGTTCACGAGATACAGCTGAACTTTTATACAAACTTCCTTGCACCATGGTACACCACCACACAAAATTTGAAGCGATTCTGTTCACTAGTTCACGAAATAAAGCTGGGGGGAAATTACATAGCCCAAAGAAGGAAATTTCGGTTTTCAGGGTCAAACTTCAAGGTCAAGGTCAGCACGGTGTTGTTAACGAAAGGAAGGTTCCTTTTCAAGCTGTCTACCCATCTGCCAATTTTAATCAAAGTCCAAACAGTAGTTTTTAAGATAATCGATACACAGACACACAAACAGACACACACACACACAGACACAAATCAATCGCAATACCTCGGCCTCTGGCCGGGTAAAGCATCTGCACTTTATATCCGGAAATTTATCATCAACCCAAATAAGCGAATTGTTTAAATAAGAACATCTGTTTATCTTTTCTGGACCAAATGTATCATCAGATCATTAGATTACCAGTATAAGTGGGCGATGTATCCTATCAAAACAGGTGGCTAAGATAAGTACAGGAGACAATCATAATACCTTTATATGCTATGACACAATTCTAAAAGAGTAAACACAAAAATTAAATTCAACTTCAGCTGAGAGTGACAAACATGAACACATCAAAACAGTACAAAATCAGGATAAATTGGTTAGATAAAATACATATACCACTGACAGGGGGTGGAGGGGGACAGAAAATAGTTTAGAAGCACAAGAGACAGTGTGAGCACTGAATGACATACACTCCCAGTAACGAACAATAAAATAGCTCAACCCTCTCCAAAGTCTCGGATTTCATCGGAAAATCCTATTAACAAATAATATAATACTTGAAGTTCAAGGGTATGGATGTACACTGTGCAAACAAGCTTTTTACACCACACACTGACACAGAGACATACAGACACAAACACAGAAACACAAACACAGAGACACACAGACACAGACAAAGACACACACACACACACACACACACACACACACACACACACACACACACACACACACACACACACACACACACACATACACACCAGAGAACACAGAGAAGAAAGAAAGAAAGAGACACACAGAAACAGAGAAACACAGACAGAGAGTCAGAGTCCGAAACTGAGAAACATTGAAACAGTAAAAGCAAGAACACACACACATGCACACATGCACGCACACGCGCACACGCGCACACACACACACACACACACACACACACTATCAAGTATCATCACATCTGTTTCAATTCCTACTCTTCCTCTTGAGCTATTATTATTCCATCCCCTTTAATATTCAGTAACCCGAACAATCATTTCAAAAAGGACCAAAGAATAGCATGGCATTCCCGCCCTTTAATTTTAAAGAAGGTAAAATAAATAAAGCAAGGCAAAACAAACCAACACCATATTAAAAGAAACAAAAAATGGGAATACGAATCGCAGGCTGATTGATCGGCTCGGAGACTGAATGCGCCTGAAGCGTGCTAAAGGTTAAAGATGATAGCTAGTAAAAACCCATATTTAGACAGGCCTTTGGATTTAAAAATTAGAAGCTTCACAAACCTCAACTGTACTGAATTTATTTGAAGGCTCTACGAAATACCACTAACAATAGTAACAATGATGCCATGGCCTTTCACTGAATTCGGTTTGTAACAAAGTGCCCCATAAACTAAGCTCACAATAATAACCAAGTCGCTGAACTGGCTGCTTGAGTATTCAAAGCCAGGGAAGAGCGTGAATAGCTCAGCGCACTTTTATCACTCTCTTAAAATGCCCTTGCCTTAACAAATAATATGGGTCAGCTAGAGCAGCAAAACCTTCACAGGTATGGTTGTTATAAAGATTTTTTTTTTTGTTCAAAAGGTGTGTGCACCTTCTGAAGACATTTCCATATCTAGGGAAAGGCACTTTTTCACTGTATACATGAGTGCATGGCTGCACACCAACTCAAGTGAAATGTCACACAAGCACATGTGCACAGTCAGTACACACACACACACACACACACACACACACACGCACACGCACACGCACGCGCGCGCGCGCACACGCACACGCACACGCGCGTTAACGCGCGCACACGCGCACGCACGCACGCACGCACACACACACACACACGCACACGCACACGCACACGCACACGCACACACACAATCATGTGACAACTCATACCCTTGTTCCCTTAATGCAGAACTGTGAAACTTTTTGTTTGTTTAAAACTAACAGCTAAACTGAACTGCAATTTTTACGTGATTAAAAAAAGTGTCAAAATGCATTGCTTTTAGTTTTATATTAGCAGCTGTGCCCTGTGCTCGCTACACTTCATAGCAGCTCTTCCCCGGCACAGGTCCTTAGAATAGCAGTTGCCAGAATAGCACTTCGCAATGTCTCCCACTGCATTCCCCGGTGATGTTGATCACGAATGCATATAAAAATCGCTTAAGTCAAAATTGAAGGGACTGAAATTTTATTTTGAGATAGCCAATATTTTGAGTTAAAAAGACTTTTCAACATAGAGATTATTATAGCGGGACCCAAAAATTATTGTGAGTTATCCAGTGTTTTTGAGTTATCCGTTTTTGAGTTATCAGTTCTCCACTCCAACGGTTTTCAAACTACAATTGTTTGTTGTAAGCAATCGGTCCGGGTCTTCAGAATAGCAGTCGCCAGCATAGCACTTCAAAATGTCTCCCACTGCATTCCTCCAGTGATGCTGATTGCTAATATATATATATATATATGGCTAAAGGGGTTTACAACCAATAGTTTTCGTACTACAATTGTTTGCTTTATGCAAATGGCCCGGGTATTCATAATAGCAGTCACCAGAATAGCACTTCAAAATGTCTCCCACTGTATCCGCCCAGTGATGCTGATCATGAAAATATATGGTATAAAGTGGTCTACAGCCAACTGTTTTCAAGTTATGGCCATTTGTTTTTGAGTTACAGTTTGTTTTCATAATTATAACGGCTTCAAGATCAAAGGTCAAGTGGCTTTCAAATGTCTCCAACTGCATTCCTAAGGTTCATACTGATCAAGAATATGGTTTTGTGGGTGTAAACCAAATGGTGTCCAAACTACAACCACAGGTAACAAAAAATAAGTTCAAAAGTCAAGGTCAAGGTCATTAGGATTATCAATACTTTGCACCACATACGACATTCAGGTAGTCTGCCTACCTGCCAACTTTGAAGCCGTTAACTGAAAAAATGTGAGACATAGCCAAAAACACCAATTTGACACCTCCAAGGTCCTTGACCTTGACATTGACCTTGACTGGTACCCAATATTCTAAATCACCATAAGCCAATGCTCGCCCATTCCAAGTTTGAAAATTGTAAGTCTAATGATTTGAAAGATATGGCCTCAAGAAGAAATTTTGGTTTTCAATTTCAAGGTCAAACTTTAAGGTCAAAGTCAGCATGTTTATACTTTTTTCTATGAGACCATTCCACACAAAATTTAAAGCCATTCTGTCGACTAGTTCATGAGATACAGCTCAGACATGAAATATATAGCACAAAGAAGAAAATTTTGGCTTTAGGAGTCTTCCTTGGTGGAGGTTTGCACTGGAAGTTCAAAATTGCTATGGGACCATCTAGATACCATGACACACCCCAACACAAAATTTAAAATGATTCTGTCCAATGATGCGTGAGTTACTTACAGGGCAAACATATTTTACAGAAAAGTGAGTCTTCCTTGGCAGAGATTTGTACTGGAGATTCAATTTTTTGATGGGACCATATCTGCAGCATGATACACCATCACACAAAACTCGAAGCGATTCTGTGCACCAGTTCATTAGATACAGGGTGAACAAATATATTACAGAAACATGAGTCTTCCTTGGCGGAGGTTTGCACTGGAGGTTCAAAATTTATATGAGACCATCTAAATACCATGACACACCCTGACACAAAATTTGAAGTGATTCTGTCTAATGGTATGTGAGTTACAGGGCAAGCATGTTTTACAGAAAAGTGAGTCTTCCATGGCGGAGGTTTGTAGCGGAGGTTCATTTTTTTCTATGGGACCATCTGTGTACCATGATACACCACCACACAAAATTTGAAGCGATTATGTGCACCAGTTCATGAGTTACAGCCTGGCGAACAAACACACACACAAACACACAGACAGACAGACGCCAAATGAATTTGATTATATAGGTAAAGATGATTTTATTTGGCTTCAAAGTTCAATACATGGCAATAAAAAAAAGAAAAACAAAATGCAAGGAAAAACAAGACAAAATCATACCACAGGAACAGACACTAAAAAAAAGGATTGATTATAAGCATATCAGAATCAGTCAAGGTCAATTCAATGACTGTCGGTGTGACCAGTAAAACAATAAAACTGTTAAGCATATTGATTTACACCAACTGCTGAAAGGTGAGCATGTAGGTCTGCACAGCACAAGATTACACCCTAGACTGGCAGTAACACAGGCTCTGAGATTACTTCACTGGTCACAGCCAAGAGATCGATACACATTCAGCAAATAGAAAACAATGAGATCCTTCACATCATTTTCTTTCTCTTGTCCGATCCTTTATCAGAGTATATAAAGTACTACAACGCAGAAAGGCTGGACTACTTGTTCTCTTCCAACCTTTTTAATCTCACAAAGCAACGGGGTGAGTATTTGCCCAGATGGCAAAACTTGATAAGTTGATTACCTATTATTAGTATTAATTTAGTAAAGCTGGATTTTAATTGGGTTTGTTTTTCTAAACCCTTATATTTCTGGACTGACATACAGAGAAAGATTGAATGGATTGGTAATGTAAGGAACTAAGAAATTCACCATTTATCAACACAATGGGAGTGAATAACGGATCAGTTACATATTAAACATAATGCAAAGTGAGTTTGTCTGAAACTGATTTTGTAAACAAATTACAAAAGAGGTATAATAAGTTTCAATGAGATTTGATGGATAGCTAAGGTATTCATTCTATCACTAGTCAAAGAATACAAACATAGTGCTCTGTGTGTGTGTGTGTGTGTGTGTGTGTGTGTGTGTGTGTGTGTGTGTGTGTGTGTGTGTGTGCATGCGGGCGCTCGCCCGCATTTAATAGTGTGTGTGTCACACAGTATGAGCATGCATTATGTGTAAAAGCCTAAAGAGCTTAATTTTTTTGCGTTTATTGTTTAATGACATTATTCTCCTTCAATGGCTTCAACTAACAGAATGACAATACAGTTTACATGATACAATCATACAATGAGTTGCTTTAAATCAAACATAAGCCAAGTCATGGCCGCATGATGTGCATCTCAAGAGCATTTCATCATTCACTGATTTCCTAACTGGATCTTTCATCAGATAGACATTGAATTTCTAGTGTTGTGGTGTCATTTTTTTCTTCATTCATTGTTGTTTTTGTTTTGTTGTTGTTGTATTAAAGTATGCATGTGTGCATCGTTCAGCTCTAACATCTTGACAACATGTAGTACTTACTGCGTGAATCTGTAGGCCCTATATTTAATAACTTCCTCATCTGATGGACACTTCAAATACTGAATAGGTTATGACTCAAGCATGTCATACTTTTATTTTTCCATACTGATGATCCTGAGCATGATGGTGGTGGGATGTGAATTCGACCACAGACATTCTCTCTGATTCGAGTAAGTGGACAAAACGATTATATTTCAATGTTAAACTAATGGAAACAGATCATGCAAAATACAGTCCTTAGCATCAGCTTTTTTTTTTCCTACACTATCACCACCACTGCTCAATAAATTCTTGCCATTCTTAACATTCACAAAAAAATGGGAAAGACTCGAAGGGTGCAAAATATGGGATGGGATTCATTTCATAAATGATAAAGTGATCAATAAATTTACAAAGTCACAAAGTGTCAAAGTACCAACATAGTTTGCCTAGGCCAAGGGTCTTGTACTTGTAGTCTGTAGTTCTAGTCATGTACCGTACGTAGCATTCCTAGCACAGCCTTCGCTTAGATCCCTTTGCAGTTTACTAGCGACGGGGAATATGCAACCATCGGACTGATGATAGACACACTACAGTAGCCGCCTAGCAGATGAGATATGATCAACAAAACGGTAAAACCACAACAAATTCAACACAAGTTTACACGCATACTCTACAAATTAAAATTCCAACCTGTTTGAACAACTATCCTTTCCAATGCAAAAGCAGGCAACGTGCTGCAATGTAGCCTAATAATGCCAAACCATCGATCGCAATACGTTAGGCGACCGTCTGCTTCAGCGCTGTCCGACCGACAGCAACTTCAACTTGGTCCAGCTGCAGTGCAACACAGTTTTGAGTTGGGTCACGTGCAGTCTTGTAATGCTCTTGTGAACGTTAGCAACCGTTTTTGACGCACAACACACTCCAATACAACACTTTTCTCATGACATTTTAACACCACTGTGATTGTACATCCGTGAATAAACTCAAAATCCGCCTTGGAAGTCCTTACCTGCCGTTTCGTCCTCGTCGCAGCTTGCATGAGTAATCTAACATAGGAGGCGGATAGAAGCTTGTAAAGAGAAAAGTTGCTTCCCTTGGACTGGATTGTGCAATAATTGTGCTCGGCTCAAATACTGAAACAGACCCAGAGAAATTTCTGGAATATCAGGCCGACTGATCACAACTATACTATATAGTATGTGGACTGACTACGATCACATAACGACAGTCAACCAAAACTAGTGAGTTCAAGTGGGGGTGAGTAGGAAAACAAATATAAATATGAACCTGAAATCTAATGAACATGCCCAGACAGAACAAACAAACATAGGCTACCGTACGTGACTCGCCGCACACGCGGCACGCACGCACGCACACACACACATGC
>CM065680.1:26553633-26611133 GCA_017654935.2 Phymorhynchus buccinoides
AGGGGGATGGAGAGAGTGGGGGAGAGCAGAGAGATAGGGGTGGCGGAATGAACGCAATGTTTGGTGGAGAGGGTGGGGGGGGGGAGTAAGATGGGAGAGAAAAAACACCGGAATTCCCGTAAGAAGCCAGGTAAGAAAACATAAGTCTATGAATTATAATGAATAGGGCCTAAAGGGTAAAAACATTAATTTTGTTTTGGTCGATGCTATTCTCAGTCTTAGTCGCGGAGCCAGCGTGAGTGAGGTCCTCCTCCGAGGGCGCCACCACGACCGTCCACCGACAGCTCCCCAGAACACACTGATCCCCATGACTTTGACCCGAACACACCAAGGCATAGACTGGATTGGAAACCGAAACTGAGGTCACCATGAGAACAGGGCATGCAAAGCCACAGAATTTGAGACATTTTTTTCTTTTTAATGATTGATGGAAATGAGGCGGATGACTATGATGATGCTAGTTCCGTATCGGTCTGAGACTACATGACAGGGCTGTTTTCTACGCTTCCTTTCATAATGATATCCCGGCGTTAACCAGGCCCGAGAACTACAGACACCTGCAGTGTTGGTCTTGAAATCAGGGCAACACTCTCAGAATCGCATCCATTACGCGGATGAAGCTCGACTGTGTGGTTTCAGTCTTCCCATTGAGCCCATTACATAGCCACTCACTCTGGGTAGGAGTCGATCCATGACCAACAAAATCCCTCGCCTCTGATGGGATTCGAACCTGTGACCTCCCAGCCAGTAGTCCGCGACGCTAACCACTACACCATGGCGGCTGGTCTGTTTTATTTTTTGTGTGAAAGCCTCTGACATGCGTAATGTTTTTTTATAACCGTGATCAAAAGATCTGACGACGAAAATGGTGTTTTACGTCCTCTCGGTCTGGAACAGACACATAGGCTATATGGGACATTTGTAGATACAAAGATGGTGGGAACAATACTGGAGGCAATGCCCGAAGGCAGTGCAACACCAGTAAAGCCCTGATTTTGTAATAATATAGATAGGTGTAGCAGTAACCACGCTTCAGTTAAACCTCATCGGCTATGGTACCGCCACAATGTAAACAAGGGCATCGCCGAGCGGCAGCAACGCATTGTGACAATGAAAACCCGGCCAGAGTTATGTCCTCTCCCCCCCCCCCCCCCCTCAATAAACACACCACTTCCCACCCTTACAGAACGCATAAAATACATAGCCCAAAATTTGAAGCGATTCTGTTCAGTAGTTCACGAGATACAGCTGAACTTTTATACAAACTTCCTTGCACCGAGTGATGTCCTCTCCCCCCCCCCCCCCCCCCCCCCAATAAACACACCACTTTCCACCCTTACAGAACGCATAAAATACATAGCCCAAAATTTGAAGCGATTCTGTTCAGTAGTTCACGAGATACAGCTGAACTTTTATACAAACTTCCTTGCACCATGGTACACCACCACACAAAATTTGAAGCGATTCTGTTCACTAGTTCACGAAATAAAGCTGGGGGGGGGGGGGGGGGATTACATAGCCCAAAGAAGGAAATTTCGGTTTTCAAGGTCAAACTTACTTCAAGGTCAAGGTCAGCACGGTGTTGATTAACGAAAGGAAGCTTCCTTTTCAAGCTGTCTACCCCTCTGCCAATTTAAAAAAAAAAATCCAAACAGTAGTTTTTAAGATAATCGATACACAGACAGACACACACACAGACACACACACAGACACACAAACCGATCGCAATACCTCGGCCTCTGGCCGGGTAATAACTTGTATCAAAAGATCTGTGGAAGTTCAGTTTAACGTCGCGTATCGGCTTTCGCCATGTACGACGGGCTGAACAAACAAACCAGGGTATAAACAAAAATTTATGTTCCTGAATCACTGTCTTAGCCAAAAGGCCGAGAAGTGATCAGGATTTAGACGATTAAAAGATCTGTCAGGATTTTGTAATTTATATTCGTTCGTCCGTCCCGAGGGATGACCATGCTTCAACAGTTCGTCCTTGTGAAAATTTGGGTAAAACACCACTCATCTTAATTTGTGTCACCCAGAAAGATCTCCTACCTACGGCCTTTTCCTGAAACAATGGTGCCCAGACACTGAAAAACAAGGTTTTTTCCCCTCGCGTTAGAATGTAGCCCTTGTATGCTTTGAGCTCATCTTGCAAATATAACTTTAGGTGACGGCAACAGTATGTTTCTTAGTGCCGGTATGTGTGTGTGTGTGTGTGTGTGTGTGTGTGTGCGTGTGCGTGTGCGTGCGCGTGCGTGCGCGTGTGCGTGCGTGCGTGCGCGTGCGTGCGTGCGTGCGTGCGTGCGTGCGTGCGTGCGTGCGTGTGTGTGTGTGTGCGCGTGCGCGTGTGCGCGTGCGCGTGCGCGTGTGCGCGCTCGTGTGTGTGTGCGTGTGTGTGTGTGTGTGTGTGTGTGTGTGTGTGTGTGTGTGTGTGTGTGTGCGTGTGTGTGTGTGTGTGTGTGTGTGTGTGTGTGTGTGTGTAACTGCGTCGATTTTAGCAAAAAATACTTATGGATTTTGATCAAATTTGGCAGAGGGGTAGACCGTCGTGAAAAGGAAGGCTCCGGCCTTTCGATATTCATGATTGTGCTGACCTTCACCTTGAAGTTTGACCTAGATAACCGAAATTTCCTTCTTTGGGCTATATATTTCATTTCTGAGCTGTATTTCATGAACCAGAGAACAGAATCGTTTGAAATTTTGTGTATATAATGCAGGGAGGGTTCTGTTAAAAAAAACCACCACCACATATAGCTGTGCTGACCTGGACCTTGAAGTTTTGGGGGTTTTGTTTGTTCAAGTACTAACATTCAAATGTTGCCAAAATGGTCCAAGGGAAGCAACTCCAAGTATTTGACAAAAAAAGCAATCCAGAGTATTGCCCCTGTGACAAGACAGGGGAAGTTGGAGTACTCTAGGCCAAACCCAGGTGCTTTCGGCACCAGGTTGCGCTGTATCAGTGCTTTCTAGTTTTTGATGCAAATAGCCACCTCACACTATTAGGCCCTATAGTTTCACTTCTTATTGCGTCATACATAAAACATTTTATATTATTTTATTTTATATTTCTGTTGTATATTTTGTGAAGGTGTGGTCTACCCTTCTTCCTTTAAAGTGATACAATGGCTATAGACAATTTCATTCCAACCCTAACCCTAAACCTAACCCTACCCCCCACTATGTACTGCAGTACACTGCGATTTGTCACAGTTGTGGTTCGTTGCGTTTTCCTGTCTTATAGGGTGGGGGTTAGGGTTAGGGTTATGGCTAGGGTTAAGGATAGGGTTAGTATTCCAAAAAGGTTATTAGCTAAAAATGTTCCTAAAATACAGCTTTATGTATGGTAAGAAAGGCAATAGCGGAAAAATACAATTAACCGAGAAATGTAGGGTGATAGACGAACAAATGACTAAACAATTTGGATTAAGCTCATTATGTCTAATCAGATATTACAGATATAAAGAAATCCACCCCAACCCTAAATCCTAACTCTTTCCATCTTAAATTCTCTGTCAGTCTGCCTGTCTGTTCTATTTGTTATAACTGACATTCAAGCATGCAATATATTTTTGTTTTCAATTACTTTCGTTGAAAAGCCAAGGCCATATAGATCATAATTACACTGAGGCGTGGCAATCTGTCAACACGTGAAAAGAGTCGTGACATTCCCCTGTCACCGAC
The DNA here is from genome assembly GCA_017654935.2 of Phymorhynchus buccinoides. Classification (NCBI taxonomy): domain Eukaryota; kingdom Metazoa; phylum Mollusca; class Gastropoda; order Neogastropoda; family Raphitomidae; genus Phymorhynchus; species Phymorhynchus buccinoides. The sequence continues at coordinate 26,557,315 of CM065680.1, forward strand.
TGTCATCACAATAACCTAAAACAAACAGCTTGCTCTGACATGTTTCTCACGATATCTTTATTCAGAAAGAAACTGTACCTGTTCACCAGCATGGTGTTAACAAAACAATTAGTTTGAGCATGGTTTAAATAATATTCTCTTGGTAGTACTATGTCTGAAGTGATTATTCCCTGTTCCTTCTACTCTCTTCGAGATTGTCTGCCCTTGCTATCGGACTCATCACTTTCATTTAAGAAAGAAAAATAAGGGTGGGGGTATTTATTTTTTTACAAGAATAATTATAGCCCATATGTCCGGAGAAAGTGAGAAAGAACGAGCATCTTTCCTACATCCCAGTCATATTCAAATTAATAGTGTAATTCCTGAATGTGGGGTGGGAGTAGGCCTACAGCTAAGGCAAGCCCCCCTCCGAAGTAAACCGAGACTGGCATTAGCCCTTTTGGCTATTCTGCTGACCTGCTCAGACCAGGACAAGCTGTTTTCTAGTTGGACTCCGAGACATTGTATCGAGTTTACATGTTGAAGAATATGGTTGCCAACACATTTCATTCAGTGGCATTAAACTTCATTCCACATTCATTCGCCCATGCTTCGAGGTTTTCGAGATCTCTCTGCAGGATTCTGTGGTCCTCCTCCTGTTAAGGTCACGGGTCATCTGCTTTGGCTCATTTTGGAAAGTTATGAAAACAATTACGAAAGACTCGCTTGCGTCCGACTGTCATCCATCCGATTTCCCCGAGGACTGAGATAAAAGGGATTGTTAACAAAATCTTACTGAATATGCTTAATAGGCCTACTACAATGAAATGTAATTAAAATTCATAAATAATATATTTTACAAACAATTTTTAAAAAATCTAGAATAACTTTATGCACAAAACCAAGACTAGTCATGTTAGCCATAGAATGCAATAGGGTAGGTCAGAACATGTTGGGCATAGGGAGACTTCTATATAGGCGTTTCTCAGTCAGTTTTGGTCAAGATTCGGGCCAAATCAGCTAAGAAACAAAAACATTATTTGGAATGCTGAACATCTTCATCATTTTAATTGTCTTGGGAATGGACTCTAGGCGGCGGCCTACAAAAGACAAGTGTGCGCCTAGGCGTCACAACTTCCCCCATGTCATTTGTATGCCACAATATAGGGGGGTACCTCTTTTGCATATGGTGTTACTGAGGGCGGGTCAGGGTGTGAGACAAAGATATAAACTAAAATCTTCACATTTTGCTGATATACTCTTTTTCGAGAACTCTCTCTCTCTTTCTCCCCCCCCCCCTCTCTCTCTCTCCCCCTCGTCCTCTCTCTCTCTCTCCCCCCTCTCGATCTTTCTCTATCTGTGATCTCTCCCTCCCCCTCTCCCCCCCCCTCTCTCTCTCTCTCTCTCTCTCTCTCTCTCTTTCCATCTCTCTCTCTCCCCCCTCTCGATCTTTCTCTCTCTCTGATCTCTCCCTCCCCCTCTCCCCCTCCCCCTCTCTCTCTCTCTCTCTCTCTCTCTCTCTCTCTCTCTCTCTCTCTCTCTCTCTCTCTCTCTCTCTCTCTCTCTCTCTCTCTTTCTCTCTCTCTCTACCACTCTTCTTCAAATGACTTCCGTCAGTTCAGATTCTTTCTTCGGTCTCTTTGTTTCTATATTTGTTTCTTTCTTCTATTTAGTTTAAAAGTCGAGTCATCCATGATGACAAAACGTGTCAAGTGACCCAAACCGAAGGATGTCTGACCAAGTAGACATGCATGTTCGACTTTTTTTTTAAAATTACAACGAAAACCGTAGCCATCTTTTTTTTGCTTTTCGCTTAAAGGTGGACCCTGACGGATGAATTTTTTGCAAGAAACATGTCTAGATCACCAGAAAGACAGCCTTTTCAAGGATCGGAACACTCACTTTGCTCTGGTTTCCTACAAATCAAACTGTCAAATCGGCGATTCCTCCTTGGAGGAGATGCCGGAGAGAGTAGCCATTTTGATTGGGGTGGGTGGAGGTCACTCATTGTGGTTGAAGCGTTTTCTTTTTATTTAGTGCAGTAAAAACAACAACCATGGAGCTATTTCCTTTGTTGTGAGCAAAACTCCTTTAGATAAACTGTATACAATTAAAAAGAATAAATAAAAAGGCTTGTATTGCGAAAATTTCGTGCAAACGAAAAATAAAAAGGCTTGTCTTTGCGTGAAAAAATTTCGTGCAAACGATTTGGCGGCCATTAGAAAAGAAACGGCACACGCCTTCTCTTTCCTGGTGAAAGAATCAATCTTTGACTAAAAACCCTTCTTGAGCACCTCCGCCAAGGAAAATCGCCGATTAAGACGGTTTGATTTTAGGGAAACCACGACACACACACAAAGTGAGTGTTGCGATCTCTGTAAGACGCGCATTCGCTCATAACTCATGGATATTGCTACACACACAAACTGACAAATGCAAATCTTTGCTTCCGCCACCGTTTTCCAATATATTGACAATCGAACGTGTTTCTTGAAACGTATCCGACTGTGACTCAGTTCCACATAGGAAAGATGCTATCATGGGTGAAATCCCCGGAAAAAACCCTTTTGTTGTATAGTCTACTTGTATTTATACAAGTAGCCGTCTTTTTCTTGTCTTTTCTTAAAGTATTTATTTAGATAAAGTTGGCATTTATTTTTTGGGTCTGATTGTAACCGATAAGACTAAGATCACAGTGCACCAAAACACAACACAACACTTACTAATTAAGAGGGAGGGGGGTGAGCATTGGAACGCTCATAACTCAGAATGACGAGAATTTGCTACAAAAGAATCATTGAATCACTGGAGGCCTTTCCTTAGAGAAACTGACATCACGAATGCATCCAATGTGGAAGAGATTATCTTGAGCAACTTTCCGCCACCGCCACTAACAGCAACAAGCGCACATTCTATCTTTTACAATCGAACAGGAAAAAGTGTTTGTGATATAAATATATTTTTTGCAGTTTGATTCTTCCAGCACTGCTCCGGGCAAGGAGGAATCGCCGATTTGACGGTTACTAATGTCCCAAAATTTCTAGGGATTTTCATCGACGGAGGGAGGTCAGAGCAAATGAATTGAGGTGTCGGCATGATAGTGTTGCGATCTCTGTAAAGGGTGTGGGGGGGGGGGGGGTTTTTCCTGGTGATCCGCTCTCGACGTTGTTTCTTGCAAACACAAGTCATCCGTCAGGGTGCCCCTTTAAAAACCCTTCTTGTATAGTCTACTTGTATTTATACAAGTAGCCGTCTTTTTCTTGTCTTTTCTTAAAGCACTGGCCCTTTGTTGTAACCGAAAGACTAAGATCACAGTGACCATTAGGAGAGACACACACACACACACACACACACAACGACAGAACACACAAAGGACACACACACAATAGGGGAAGACACACACACACTTACTTAAGACGCGCATTCGCTCATAACTCATGGATATTGCTACACACACAAACTGACAAATGCATCATTATCTTTGCTTCCGCCACCGCCACTAACAGCAACAAGCAGCACAATATATTTTACAATCGAACAGGAAAAAGTGTTTGTGAAACGTATCCGACTGTGACTCAGTTCCACATAGGAAAGATGCTATGCTATGCTGGTGAAATCCCCGGAACGAATGATTTTGTTTTCACTTACTTGGTGCGGCATCACGTTGGGGGCCGATCGGCGGGACCTGGTAAAACCAAATAAGTGGGGGGGGGGGGGGGGGGGGGGGGCGTGTGCGTGCGTGCGTGTGTGGTGACGAGGAAATGGGCTAAAGGTGAAGTCTCTAGGGGAAGACTTTTAACGTGTTAAATTTTCAATGTGAAAATTTTCCTTTTAGCCCACTTCCCTAGGGTGTGGGAGATGAGCAACTTCCCGGCCCCTTTTTATCTAACAAATTCATATTTTTGCCCGGGTTCTGGCTCGTATGATTGAAGGAAATACAAGTGGTAGATTTGCTCTAAATGACAGACAGAGAGAAGTAGGTTTTTACATGAAAATTACAAAATCTTCCACTCTCATCAGTCTGACCATAGGGTTCAAAATTAGTTGTACACTTGTATTTTATTTACTCACAAATGTGCATAACAGGTAATGAATCAATAAAATGTTTTAAAAAAAGCAGCTCAATGGCGCCCAAACAAAATGAAAAAAAGAAATTCGAAAGGATTATACAAGACTTTTGTCTGCCCGAAAAGCAACAAAGCCTCCCCTGAGAGAATATGATAAATCTATGGATTGAAATTACATTTCTGACTCTTTTCCTTTTATTTTATTTTGGAGGCTGTGTGTGTGCTCCAGAACCTCTTTAACCCACCCACCCCTTAATCCGCATATGAAAACTTAATGCCACAGTATACCTCTATCAACTACCATCAAGACTAAGAGGGGGGAAATTCAGACACAAACATGTGTTCACAAGTAGATGTGTATCCGCGTGCGCACACACACAATCACACGGTCACACACTCACGCCCGCGCGCGCGCGCACACACACACACACGCGCGCGCACGCACACACACACACACACACGCGCTTGCTTGCTTGCTTGCTTGCTTGCTTGCTTGCTTACTTGCTTACACAGCCACACATACATCACACGCATTCAACTGTCGTCACGTGCAAACACACGTGCACACATTTCCATATCAGGCCTATGTCAGTGCGCGAGCTTGAACACATACGCCATGGCCTATATGGTAATCTGTGTGCGCACATACATATGCATATGTGCATGTGCACACATACATTGCTGCACATACATGTACGAGCCTGTGTACTCATACCCAGGCCTACATAACATAGACACGCGTACACGCACATAGCCTACTACACACACACACACAAGCACTGGCGCGAGCACTAACAAATCGCACACTTCTCTCAGTCGTATGCACGCACGTGCGCGCGCGTGCACGCGCACATATGCACATTGGCGCATGCAAATGCACTGGAGTGCATACACACACACGTGCACGCACATACCGACATGCATGCTAAACGTGCAGATACTATCACATGTGAATACACCACACACACACACACCTACACACGCGCGCGCGCGCGCACACACTCACACACACATTGGCACACACATGCCCGCAAATGCTTCCGCACATACCAAACATCCCTAAGCTATCATATGCTCATGCACCACCCACACACATACACACACGCGCGCGCAAGCACACACGCTCATTCCCACGCACTCACACAGAGGTAGGCCTATATACACATGCACGACCACACCCACACGCTAAATGAATATGCACGCTGCCTTCATGCCCAATTTGTGCTGGAATAAACGCCTCCGCACTGTTATGTGGTTTAGGTATTAGAGACAGGCTTTCATGTCCCATCATTGACATAATTATACATTTTGTTTTTGCATTGATGTCTGATACAAATAAAAGCAATCAAATCATCTTTATTAATCAAATTCCTGAAAGATATATCTAAATTTTAGTAATTCATCCACAAGATTCTTGAAACAATTAGTATTTGGAGCATATTTTATATTAGTGGGGAGGTCATTCCAGTATGAGGCAACTCTGTTAGAAAAACAATATTTCCAAATGTTAGTACGGCAGTGTTTTATAAAATAAAAAAAAATTGCCCTCAAATTATATTATTTGAGATACAGTGAATAGTGAGTCAACATTGAATATATTATATGTTTGAATCAGGTCTCCCCTTAATCTTCTTCCTTTAAGAGAATGGAGATTTAAATAATTCAGTCTTTCAGGATAGGTCATGTTTTTACATTCCTTCAATAGTTTAGTAGCACGCCTTTGAACTTTTTTAATTTGAATTGATTGCCGTTTGGACACCAAATTGTATTAGCATATTATTCTAAGTGAGGCCGAACAAATGATGCATACAACTGAAGAAAAATATCTTTGTTTAGGTATGAAGAACTTCTTCTGATAATGCCCAGCATTTGGTTTGCTTTGTTCACTATTATTTAAATGTGGTTATCAAAAGATAAACTTATGTATTAAATGTTACTCCTAGATCTTTTTCTATTGCTAGAACATTTATAAGTTGCATATCATTATTTAATTTCATAGTATAACCACTCTTCTGATTTCGTCTTACTAACATGTAAGACCGGACTCCACATTGTGAAACATTAAAATATAAATTCCAGGTATTAGACCAATTTTGTAAGCTATCAATATAATTTTGCAGAATATCATGATCAGAAGTTTTATTATACATTTTTGTATCATCAACAATTTTTTTTAACATAAACTGAGAACTGCTAGGCATGTCATTGATAAATATTGTAAATAATATAGGTCCTAAAATGCTACCTTTGAGGAATACCGCTTAAGACGCGTTTACTTTAGATGATTTATTTAACCCTACTCTTACATAAGAAATTTAGTGTGTTGATGTCTGCGATTGACACAGTTAAAACAAGACACATTATAATATACATTGAAAACAAGATGTGCTTCTAAAACATAAATGACAATACCATTAAATCAAAACACACATGATGATAATTATCACTTGAAAGCAAAACAGCAGTGCTTAAAACAAAATGTTGCCAATATTATATTAAAATGTTTTTAAAACAGTACAGAAAATATTACCGTTTAAGATCAATCACTTTAATTATATAATTTTAAATGCACAACACACACAATGGACTTATTTATTATAACAAAACACGCATACTTTATGCTTAAACAAAGTCATATATTATCATATTTACAAGTTAACATATCCACATAATTCATATTTTTAAAAAAAAGGATACGTGTGCACCTACTCAAACATATCCACACACAAACCAGCATAAATTATAGCAAATCCACAAAGAACAAACACATACACCCATGCCTACTGAAAGACACACACACCTGCGCGCGCGCATTGACCGCGCACCCCCCCCCCCCCCCCCCCCCCCCCCCCCCCCCCCCCCCCCCCCCCCCCCCCCCCCCCCCCCCCCACACACACACACATACCGGTACACGCGCGGGAGCTAAGAGATTGTTGCTTGTTAAAATGTGTACCAATCTTAAAACGTATAGAAGCCTAATTAAGACAGATATTGCACTTATTTATTTAACAAAGAAATGGACACGGGTAAAAAACTGTTTCTACTTCTAAGAGTCTTGAATTTCGGAGTTCGGAAGCGCTTGCCAGAAGGCAAGAGCTCATAAAATTTGCTGAGGCCGTGGCTGCAGTCACTCGATATCATTCGTCCTTTGTCTTTCACTCGTCGTTCATACAACGCATTCATACTGCTCTGTTTCACTCCCACAATCTTACCGCAAATGTTCACTATTTTATTCAATACATTCTTATTCTTGACAATATGCTGACAATGTAACTAATAGTCTCTCATGTGGAACTGTTTCAACTGCTTTTTTGAAATCGAAATATATTATGCGAAAGTGAAAATAGGGTTTTACGCCCTCTTCGGCCTTTCGGCCATGTGGGGCATTTGTAAATACAAAGATGGTGGGAACAACACCGGAGGCAATGCCCGGAGGCAGTGCCAAACCAGCAAAGTCCCGATTTTTTGTTAACTACACTGATATGTGTAGCAGTAACCACGCCTCGGTTAAACCTCATCGGCTATGGTACCGCCACAAATGACTATGTATGACGAAATATATATCTAGTCATAACCGAACGAAAATTGTGTTTTACGTCCTCTCGGTCTGGAACAGACACATATGGGACATTTGTAGATACAAAGATGGTGGGAACAATACTGGAGACAATAGGCCAACCCGGAGGCAGTGCAACTCCAGTAAAGTCCATACTTCTTTTTAGCAATACAGATAGGCATAGCGGTAACCACGCCTCAGCTAAACCTCATCGCCACAAGATATAGTATTATATAATGAGGCTGATGTGATCTAGTCATAACCCTAATCTTAAGTCTTCTATTACTTCTAACAATTGCGTTACATATGACCTTTTTTCTATTTTTACGGAATCTGTGTGACATTTAGAATACAAGTTATTGTGTGTGAAGTGAGAAACAATAGCATCTCTAATTAAACTTTATAGAACCTTACAAACTACACAAGTCAGGTTTAGCGCCAACACACGTGCTTTCCTCCCGTTGTTTGTCCTGGCGTCCAAAAATAGACGAGTGGGCGGAGCGACCTGCCTAACACCAAAGACACTAAAAAGAAAAGACAAACATCCGGTCTCTTTTCCCTATAATTATGAGTAGTGAGGACAGAAACACTGGTTATGTCCCTTAAAAACAGTACACATTTACACGTCGATAGGTCAGTTGAATTCTCCGTTCAAATTCCAGTCTGAATTTTTAGATAGCCTCCACAGTGTGTGGTGTACTGTTCCCACTAACGATAACTCTATCAGCCCGGTTCGCCGTAACTAAGTAGTCCATCTTACCCTTTTAGAATCTTTGGTAACACTCTTTCTTCTTCCTGGTGATGGACAGGGACATACATTATATGGTATTTCGTTTATTGTTTTCTTGGTCAAATTTCCTAACAGACTGACACATATAGCAACAATTTACAGAATTGAAACTAATTAAAAAAATGTTTTATGTAAAATTCCAAACATTAAGTATTTTAATTTCCGATTAGACTTTTATATGCACGGCAACCTACTTGGCATGCGTAATGCAACGTGGTGTTTGCTTCCGTAGCAGCACGTTTGGTAAGAAACGAAAATAAGAATTTGTATTCAAGATTTTGTCCTTCAAATTGTATATTTTCGCTCCTGTTTTGACTTCTTGTTGGCCTATTTGTTAATGCAGACAAATGCTGTTTTGTACACACGATGTGTTCAGTTCTAATCGTTGAAAGTGTGCGTCAAAAGAATCCGAAACTCGCAAACGGCCGCAAACGGCAAAGCCGCATCATGAATTGATCCTGTGCGCCACTCATACTAGTCATGAATAAACGAAGACTTTGGGCGTGGGGCAGGATAAACATCCCCAATCGGAAGAAGAAGAAAGCCAAAGTAGGGTCGCAGTTTAGCCATCCCCACACTGGATCTGTTCTGGATTGTGGATACAAATGGCTAGTGGCAGACCGTCAGCACGAACACAACATTCTCAGATTCTGCCTTGCTCGGGTAAAGGGATAGGGTTAGGATTAGGTAGTGATTATTTTCATGAAACAGAAAGAACGAGTATGCATGGTCAGGGACCCATACACAGAAAACTAGAGCGTTGACCATAGATCACCAGCCGCATGGCAGTATTTTCGGCTGCAGTGCTTCGCCTCGCAGCTGGTAACGAACACAAGTACCTAACGGCAGTCTGGGCTCCAATTTTTTATTGGACGATATTAATAGTTTCAGAAGAGCCAAAATGAAAGTCTTTTCAAGTTTTGAACTCGCTGCTATTCCTATCCGTTTCTGCAGGTCGGGATAAGGTTAGACAGGGATAGGGTTAGGATATAACGCCCGGGAAAGGGTTAGGATTAGGGTTGGGGCTAGGGTTAGAAATGAAAACAAAAAGTCAAGACAAAATGGCCGCTTGTTATCCAATGAAATTGCTTAAAGTAGCTTACTGCATATAGCTTACTGTGTAACAAACCATTAAGATGTATATATATTATCACAATGTCCAGAAATTGATCTTCTTCCCATTGATCAGGCTCCTTTATCAGGTTGAAGATTCTGCCGAAGTTGGGGGGAAAATAGACAAAACAATGGTCATGCGCAGAGCCAAGCCACAGCCAGTTAGAAATATAATAAATAAATAAAACACAAAATATTTAAAAGATCTAAATACACAACTGTCACAAGACAAACAAAAAGAGGAGACGGGGAGGGATGGTAAAAAGTAAAGCCCAGATATATCAGTTTGACAGAATAAAAGCAGTCACAATGCCAAAACGTATGCAAAGATAAAAAGAGGATTAATCCACAGGTGTAGGCGTATTTAGCCTACGCACAGCGAATCATGTTCATGTTGATGGTCTGCCACTAGCCATTTGTTTCTGGATCTGATAGCCTACTGGTAAGCCTACACTGTACACAGTCACCACTTCTGCCGATCGTCACGATGGAATTGGGAGGGTGCATAACTTATCTGTTGGAAAGGAGAAAGACCTGCTGCTCACATTGGGTTAAGGCCATTAAAGTGATTGGCTAAGTGTTACTTAGGCCTAGTATATCCACATTTTCACCCATAAGGGAGATCACTTTGATGACAGAAAAGAGCAAAACAAGTGGCTCCTTTTTTAGATATCTTATAATTATTTTTATTAGTTCTGTCACAATTTAACGTCAGAAGTGGCGTCTGCAACATACTGAACCAGAACCAGAACCAGAAATCAAATTATCTTCTCTTACGGGCGAAAATGTGGATTTTGCCAAGGGATTAATAATAAAAATCATTAATCCTCCCGGTTCAGACTTTGGGCATGGGGCAGGATAAATATCCCTAATTAATAGGGGTAGCTAAGCTGCACCTTTGCCAAACTCTCCACTGTACTACTGCTAGTCAACAAAACTGCTCCAAGCTTTGTAGGGCTGTCACAGACATATAATATGACAGGTAATACACTGTACTCCCTCACCCCCTACTGTGGCATAGAAGGCAGAAGGCAAACGTCCCTGGTGTAGAAAAGTAGCTTGCAATCCAGCAGCTTTTGTCCTTTATTCACTTTTGATGCTTTCTTCTCAGGACTACTTTAGGCCTTTTCTGCTGGCAAAACGAAAAGTGTCTGAATCCATCAGTTCCGTTGCAAAAATAATCAATTGATGTGATTTGAATTGATTGTGACCATGTACATCAATGAAGAAGAAGGAGGGTGCCACAGAGTCATAATAACCAGGGGTTTTCAATCTTTGACAATCTTTTCAATCTTTTGCCACCCCTAAGCACAGAAGAGAAAACTGAAAAGGTTTTCGGGTTCAGCCAGGTCAGTCATTCAAGGATTCTGCATAGATAAAGCAATCATGTACATGTAGCTAATGAAAATTAACAGGTTGATGCATCATATCTACATTTGAGTGCCTTTGCATTATACCATTATTTACATGAGCTGCAAATGGTAAAAATAAAGAAAATTACTTTGTAATGATTCTGACTTCCTACCTCCTCAGATCTGTGTATGCAGGATCTATGGGTATGTGTACTAGTTTGTATTAACCCCTTGACTGCCACATTTGCCACTGTCATCCACTACTGGTTCAAGATTAACAATTGAATAACTCTCTAATACATTTGTTTACATTCAAAGACTGAAGAGAGATAATGTTCCAGGCCATTTTTAGCTCTATCACTTTTGAAACAAATAAATTTAAAGTTTTATTAAGATTTTTTCCAGCTATCCAGGGGTGAAATTGTATTGTATGCTTTCAGAACCATCAGGATGAAGCCATATTTATTGGATATCTTGTGGCTGACATGCATGCTGGTATGCAAGGTGCTTGCCACAGACTTTTACGAACTGCTTGCAGTGGAAAAAAGTGCCTCAACCAGAGACATCCGCAAAGCCTTTAAAAAATTGGCCATTTCTGCTCATCCTGATAAAAACACAGTAAGTACTCAAACTTGCATGGCGTTTGGCTTTAGTGAATGTTTCTTTGAATTGAGTTTTGAAAGATGGTTGATCATGATTGGGATAGATCATGCATGATTTTGGTTTAGGCTGTATTGTTTGTTTTAAAAAGGCATTTTTGAAAGAACTAAGCTATGAGCTTTAAAAGTGGTGCATCATTTAAAAGTAATTAAACCAGCATGCTTTATAAGACGTCATATACTGCCTAATATATCAAATTATATGAAACTTTGGCCTCCAGCCAGCTCAAATAGACCTCACTTATCACCAATGACAATGTGGTAATTCTATCTTGTCAAATTGTTAATTTGAATATGCATTTTTTAATGTCTAAAAAAACACAACTGAAGACTGGCTGAGTGGCTCTTGTATTATTTTTATTATGATTTGTTTTATTGTAATTAATGGCATGTTCAGTAAATCCCTTTGTTTTTGTTTTGCAGCAATAAACTATTTTGCATGTGATAATTTCGTTTTTTCTTGACCATGTTCTTTTTCTTTTAATACATGATGAAGATAAATTTTCACAGGGGGATCCTGAAGCCCACGAAAAGTTTTTGCGAATCACACGAGCATATGAGGTGCTGAAAGACGAAGAGCTCAGAAAAAAGTACGACCTGCATGGGGAAGAGGGCCTGAGCGAAGATTTCAATCGGGGCCACCGGTATGAGAGTTGGCAGTGGTACCAGCAGAACTTTGGTAAGTCTGGAAATTTAGATCAATAGAGAGGAAAGAAATCAGAAAAAGAGAAGAAAAGAGAAAAAGAAACAAAAGATGATGCAAAAATGAGAAATGTTTCTGATTGATTTGAATGCTTTTTTGCAGCATGTTTTGTTTATGCTTGAAGTAAAATTGTTTTTGATGAAAAATATTGACATCCAAGCTTAACACAGCTAATAACTTCCCACATGTGTGTTGTTTTAATTGTATTTTAATCCCCTGGATCTTATCGTTGTTAGGTTGTTTTTATCACCATATTAGTATATTTTAAAAATAAAATTTATTTTTAGTTTGCGTTTTGTCAGTGAAGTAAACAGATTCATTTACAGTAATAATAATTATAACTTATCTGTGGTATTTTGCAGCTACATCTAAACATTATTTTTAGTAAAGAAATATAGAATAGACACTGAACTGTTTGTTTAGTAATAGTATTGCCAAGGTTTTATCCTTTTCTTCTTTAAACACTAAAAGTGTACAGTTGTTACTACTGAGGTGTATCTATATTATAATGCGCTAAGGATTTGAGGACGGGACCCTAAAAACTTGAGTACCGCGTAAATGTCGGACTTTTGCTTGACATGCAGGTCAAGATACACACTTCATCTATTTATTCCACTATGTCAGATTTTAAATTTTGCTTTTGAAAGTTGATTTTGAAGGCAAAATGTTGCTCGCATGTCAGTTGGCATTATTTTGAAGCTGCGTCATGAAGCTACCTTCGGAAGACACAAAGTTTGCCGAAGTTATTCAGGTCACCTGAAAATTGACGGAGCTACCTTTGGAAAACACGAAGTTTGCCGAAGTTACGCAGGTCACATTTCAAGTTGGCTATACAGAGACCGTCAACTTTACTGCAATCTGTAAACTTAATCTTTTTTTTTCTCCGTGGTAATGGTTATTTGAATGAACGAACCACTTTGACAATCGAAGGCAATATCATGATGCAAATTGCTAAAATCCGTCGTAAAACTGGTGAGTTAAACTGTCTAATTTGGGGTGGACGGTCTGTTAGAAGCCATTTGCATTTTCAAAACGGTTCATTTTTAGACATGTGCGTGTGCTAACAGAAAGCCGAGGCTAATTCACTGCACCTAGAAACTTCTATGGTTGCTTTGGTTAGAAGAAGGGATAGGGGTAGGGGGAGGGGTGGCTAGGAAGGAGAAGAGGGAGGCGAGTAGGGCTTTTGTACAAATAGTTCCTCTACCTTCTGGAAGTTATGTGTTTGGTCTAACCATATTTGTTTTGAAAGGTGCATAACAGAGAATAACACATCTGCGCTCATGAATTGACAGGAAACCGAGCAAGCAATGATGAAGTGTGTGCTGTCTACTACAGTGTGTGTGTGCGTGTGTGTTTTCACAACATTTAGGCACCTACTTTTCTGAAATCTTCTTACTTTTCTGAAATCACCTACTTTTTTATAATATAGATGACCACACAGAGAGAAAGAGAGTAAGTTAGAGAGAGAAAGAGAAAAAGAGAATTTTAACACTAAGTATTTGTGATTTATAATTATTCTGTGTGTGTGGGGGTGAGGGGGGGTGAATGTGTGAGCGGAGAGAATTTTACCACTAAAAGGGGGGATGTGTGTGTGCGCGCGCGTGTGTTAAGTGCTGAATTGTAGGTGATATTGAACTGAGCGCGTGTATGTATGGTGTGGAACTAAAATCTAAATGATGTGTACATGATGACAAAAGTTTGTGTATGACATTTCATGCCTGTCACTCCCAGTAGAAGTCCAATAAAGGACAAAAATTTGGAATACAGCTTCGCTTTTTTGTTTTTTTTGTTTCTTCTTTTATTGTTGTGTTACTTTTCTGAAAGTGACAAAACCTAAGTCTGTGCGGAGCTTACAATTGCTTTCATGACTTCACGGGTTTTGCTATATTCAATAATGTACAGCTAGCCAGTTCTTCTTCTTCTTCTTCGGACAGGTTCCTATCAATTATGAACGCAGATGCTTCATGCTGCCGTGCCGTGCGGGTTGGCATTGTTTTGAAGCTGCGTCAATTGGTCCGACTTGACTGCTTTCCCTTCTTCCTCTTATAATGAAATTTTTACAGCAACTTTCGATGAAGGCTTAATAGCTCGATAGGTTAGGATGCTGTGTCGCAAATCCGTAGGTTGTGTAGGTCGCGGGTTCGAGTCTGGCCCTTGCCACAATTTTTTTTTTTTTTTTGGGGGGGGAGGCTTTTCATCATTTTTTTTAAAGGAGAGGGGAGTGGGCGGAAGGGAGGGGGGCGCAGCCCAGGGAGGGGAAAGCTGGGGGTGGGCGGAGGAGGGGGGGGGGGGGGGGGCAGCAGGATAGGGGAAACCCCAAGCGAAGCTAGGAAGGAGAAGAGGGAGGCGAGTACCTTCTGGAAGTTTGGAAAGCTGGGGGTGGGCAGAGGGGGGGGGGGGGGGACACGGGGAGGGAGAAAGCAGGATAGGGGAAACCCCAAGCGAAACTAGGAAGCACGGGTGAGTGGGCGAGAGGGAGGGGTGCTGCCATGCGGAGCACAGGTTTATCTACTATATTATATGATTAGTCATTCTTTTAATTTGCGAAGATGAGCATACATTCCTACATTTGCTGGAGATTATGTTTTCAATGTATTACAACATGCCTTTATTTAGATTTTTTTTTCAATCAGAAACAAAATTTAGCTGTCTAGGTGAACACTTACTTTAAAGAAAAAAATTGAAGTAGATTATTTCAGTTTATAATGATATATAACATTTATTACAGGTATTTATGATGAAGATCCTGAGATCATCACACTTAGCAAGTCAGACTTTGGTAAGTGGCAGTTTATGAAGAAAATGTTAAAAAATGTGAATGTGCATTACATTTTATGGCATTTAGATTTTTATATATTTGGTAGTTTGTGTATGTGTGTGTGTGTGTGTGTGTGTGTGTGTGTGTGCAGGTGACAGTACTTTAACATTGGAGTGATAATTTCTTGGCTTTGATGTTATCTTTTATTACATTTTGTATTATTTTAATTTTATTTTTTATAATATCCAAATGTTGCTTGATTCTACATAATCAATATATGTATGCATGAATATGTACAAGAATTAAAAAAGAAGAAAAAATCCAATGTACCAGATGTTTCCCTCTTTATTTTTCTTAAATAAGATGATGACAGCTTCTGAAAGTTTAAGAAAGACTTGATTAATGAGTAGACTCTGGTTGTAAGTTCATTGCTAAATAACGATTAACACATGCCTTTGTCTCTTTCTTTGACTCTCTGTGTTTCTGTCTCTCTGTGTCTTTCTGAGCTCTTTCACCCTCTCTCTCTTGCTCTCTGTCTCCCTCTTCTGTTTATCTGTGTGTGTGTGTGTGTGTGTGTGCATGTGCGTGCGTGCGCGCGTGTGTGTGTGTGGGCACGTGTGTGTGTGTGCACATATATGATGCTGCGTGTACATTATTTCCAGAAATGTCGGTGGATGGTACTGATGATATCTGGTTCATTAACTTCTACTCTCTTCACTGCTCCCATTGCCATGAGCTGGCTCCTGCTGTAAGTTACCCTTGTTTTCATTGAAGAACCTTGTTAAAGCTATTGTAATCCTCAATTGGCATTGTCACATTGATTTCTATAACTGCATCATGATTGTTGTAATGTATTCAGTACATCGTCAGAATTACCTAGAAATTACAATGATAAGGATAAGCAAGCTTTTAAAATATCAACACTTGTCTAATGAAAGACAGAGTAGTCTGTGTTTTGATTATTGTCGGAATTGTGTATAGAAACACTGAACAAATAGTTCACAAAGAAACCAAATTAATGTAAAATAACCTAAGCAAGATAGACCATGTCCATGTTTTCTGGTAGATAAATGAATGTTGCATATTTTCAGACCAATCGTAGCAGAGCAAAGGGCAATAACTCTTGTAACAGGGGAGATAATTCATAGATTCGTGTTGTAAGCAAATGTAAAAATGAAAAATAAAGGTTACAGAAACATTGTAAATACCTATTTGCATGCTTGTTTGCTCGGAATGAATGATCCATGCTTCTGCAAGTCTGTTATATGAAAAAATATTAGTATGAACAAAAGAAATCATGCAAGAAATATAATATTAGTAAGAAGATACATTTAAAAAAAAGAAATTATTTGCAAATCAGCTTGCTACCAGCTGAATAAATAGTGGCTCAAAGACCAACAAATCGTGCATATTAGTGAAAACAGACAGTAAATAATTAAGTACAACTTACTTCGCTGAAAGAATCTCTTTTTGGAGCTGCATCACACCTACAACCGCTCTACTTTGACCATGACCACGCCCCCTTTTTGCTGACTTGTTGGAGGTAGCAAACAGTTTAATTACGGCAGGTTGACCCACTTCCACATTTCCTTCATCAGCTGAGGTGTTTTCCTCCTCGCTTACCTATTTATCGCTAAGAATATCAAATAAAATGCACTGAACGAAGTCTACAGTGTACCTGGGCTGCAACCACGACGCCCGAAAAAAATTGTACAAAATACACCAAATAGAACTATCAAAACTCACATTTTCACTCCCACTAGCAAGCGGCGATTTGCATTGGCTATCTCATGCATATTTATGAGCTGAAAGTCCAGTGGCTGTCATGTGATAGGGTCTGTGCCATACATAGAACAGTTATGTGAGATCCGTGCCTACATGCACACGATCTGCTAGTGAGAGGCTTAAAGAGTTTCTATTTAACTCTTTTAGCTCATTAAGGACGAATTCTGAATATACTCGGAACAGGAGAACTACGATTTCTGAGCCTAAAACTTGTCTAAATCCATGTTTTCTCAATTCAAACCAGGTTTTTCTAGTTACTTCTCTTCGTCACTCTTGCAGCATTCGTTTCACTTATGTTTGGCACTTTTTTAAAAAATTTATTAATGTTACAAATGTTCAAACCAGCCCTATACAAGTCTCACAAAATGCTCCAACAAGTTTTCATTCATAGTGATAGGTATAGGGAGACTAATAATTCTGAATTTAATGCAAGTAATCACGGTTTCAAAGTGAAAATGAAACTTGGATCAACCAGTAATGTTGTTGAAAATGAATCACAGACAGAGGCGAGTTTTGTTGCTCTTTTTTATTTGTTATATTTTTTCTAGGTAACCCCAGGCCAGTAATGAAGTTTGCCTCAGGCAGCAAAGTCCTGAAGCAATTAATTTAATTAAAAGCTCATTTTCATGGCTTTGGTGGTGTTGGTTTTTTAATGTAGATAATGCACTGTTTTTGTTGTTGTTTTCAGTGGCGAGAAATGGCGCGAGAGTTGGAGGGTGTGATCAGGGTGGGAGCGGTCAACTGCGAGGATGACTGGGCATTGTGCCGCATGCAGGGCATCCACTCCTACCCATCCCTCCTCATATACCCCCGGGTCAGTGCCAGGGATTTTGCCTTACACATGCATACCCATTGTGTGTGTTTTTGGGGGTGTTTTTTTTGCATACCCAGTTGAATGTCTTATTTCTTTCTACACAAAAGTGAACTCATCCTTTTTTAATAGTTGTGCTGTCCAAACAAGCCTACAATTAGGGGAGAGAGAGGAGAGCTGAATACTTTTTTTTTATGCTCATAAGAATATTTTTCTGAGATTCGGCGTTCAAAGAAGAACATTTACTTTGTTTCAGATAAGTGCTTAGTTTTTTTTGTGGCATTCCCTATTGTTGAAGATGTGTGTGTTTATACCATTCTGTTTATTTTTGCGGATACGCTATTGTTGGGCAAAAAATAATCTGTTTTGTTTTGTTGGTATGTAACTTAATCAAAATTTCCATACTTGTGTTTTGTCATCTCAAGTTTATTGATTGGAGGTGAACTGCAGACAATGAGGTGACGGGAAAAAACAAAAACGCAACAGAAGGAAGAAATACAACTAGAGTAGAAATAGGTCTGCGCGTTGGTGGTGTACGCGCGTACCCCACCTTGAAATAGTAGGAGTAAACACATGTCATGCTTGCGTCACTGTTTGCGTCATTTTAAGGAGTACGCAACCCCCCTTTCTACTCTAGTGGCTTAGATCATATTTGAAATACAATTTAGATTAACATTGCAAGCATGGTAAAAATTTGACCCAAAAAAAAAGAAGAAGAAAAAAAAGCTGGGGTAAAAATTCACTCGGGTGCCTAAAAATTACGTGCGTTAAAACCTATGCAATCGCTTCGCGGAACCGGATGTGAATGACTGAACAAGCAACTTCCCGCCGAAGTTAGCAGTCGTGTGCGGCCTAGCTCACGCCACATGTTTCCAGATTTGTGATCCTAGTGCTGCTTTTTCTTCTTCTTCTTCATTTTGACGCCCAACTTCATCATTTTAGTTTGAGTCGACATCTTTCAAATGAAATGCAGAATCGGTTGGATATTCTTCCGCGAAACTCACTTTGCCCCCACTACCATGCCTGCATTGTGAGCAAAAAGAAGTACAATATGGAAACATTGTCAAGGCTTTGATTTTATGTGTGAAATTGTAGTAGTCTTGACATTTCCTTGTTGTATCTGTGACATTAAAGTAAACACTTCACCCATGCGGTTGTCTCGACATATCTTTGTTTTATTTGCGCCATGGAACACACAAGTTCCCAAAGTCTCTTGTCATTTATGATGCAGTTATTCATGTGTTGTGTCTAAACAGAAAGAGAAGTACAATGGGGGCCGTAGCCCCGGTGCCATGGTGCAGCACGCCATGCGCTTCATTTCGGCCACCTTCCACCGGCTGAGCAAGAGCAACCTGAAGTGGAAGGTCACCGAAGACACCAGCAGTCAGCCGTGGCTACTCACCTTCTGCGGAGATGGTGGAGGTAAGATGCCATGAACATTAATGTGTTCTATGTGGAGCATGTTGAGAAAGGAATTATGTGTACAATAGAATTTTTCCTTCTTTTTTATGTATATTTCTTTCTTTTTCTTTCTTTTTTAAAACTTATATATGTTACGCTTAATGTGAACAATTGCCTAATGTGAACATCGGGCAAGCAAATTACCTAATGTTTACTTTAGGCAAATCGCTTGCTAATGAAAACATTAGGCAAGACTTTCACATTATGCAAGAGCATTTTGACTGATGTGAATAGAATGACGATTTTCACATTATGCTAGAGCATCTTGCTTGATGTTAATGGATTGAAGATTATATTTTACAGCTTGATATTTCAGTTTCCCTTACTATTAACCCTTTCATCGCTACTGTCGCCTCTTGGCACCACAATGATTTTACACCCATGTCACTGAAAGGCATCAAATGAGGGCCTGGTATCCAGTGACCTTATGTTCTTAATTTTGGGAGGTAAGGATAGGCCTTATTTTATGCATGTCACAGAAGAATCCCCAATATTGCACACATAATCTTTTCTCTACCCAGGTAAGTTTAATGGAAAGTTTTAGCTGAAAAATGACTGGCATTGAAAGGGTTCTTAAGCAGTTTCCTTTCTCAGTAAGGACTGAGTTTTCCTTCACATCTCTTCTCACATTCAGGGTTCCAGATGTGGACCGTGGTCCATCAGATCCAAAAAATCTCTTGGCCGTCATCCTAAACAAAAGGAACATGATGGACTGTACACTGTAGGTTGTCGGGAGGGCATTCTGGCATTCAAGTTTCTCTCTCTGTCTGTCTCTCTCTCTCTCTCTCTCTCTCTCTCTCTCTCTCTCTCTCTCTCTCTCTCTCTCTCTCTCTCTCTCTCTCTCTCTCTCTCTCTCTCTCTCTCTCTCTCTCTCTCTCTCTCTCTCTCTCTCTCTCTCTCTCTCTCTCTCTCTCTCTCTCTCTCTCTCTCTCTCTCTCTCTCTCTCTCTCTCTCTCTCTCTCTCTCTCTCTCTCTCTCTCTCTCTCTCTCTCTCTCTCTCTCTCTCTCTCTCTCTCTCTCTCTCTCTCTCTCTCTCTCTCTCTCTCTCTCTCTCTCTCTCTCTCTCTCTCTCTCTCTCTCTCTCTCTCTCTCTCTCTCTCTCTCTCTCTCTCTCTCTCTCTCTCTCTCTCTCTCTCTCTCTCTCTCTCTCTCTCTCTCTCTCTCTCTCTCTCTCTCTCTCTCTCTCTCTCTCTCTCTCTCTCTCTCTCTCTCTCTCTCTCTCTCTCTCTCTCTCTCTCTAAACCTAAACATGACTGTTCACATTAGACAGGCCTGTTGATATCGGGCAAAGTGGAGCTGCATAATGTGAACATTAGGCAATTTTCTGCCTAATGTTGACAAGTTTTAACATTAGGCAAATCATCTGCACATCAATTGCCTAATGTTTACATTAGGCAATTTTCTGCCTAATGTTCACATTAGGCAATTGTTCACATTGAGCGTAACACATACCTGGTAAGATTTAATATGGTGACAGCCCTGACATGGCCTTAGTTGTTGACAGGGCTATAATTTTAATCTTAATCTTAATCTTCTTTTTTACTTTTAAAGAAAAAGGAAAGAAAGAAACTTGATAAAATTTCACTTTTCTGTACAGTACTGTTGGAAGATTTTTACCTGATTGTGAACTTTTCTGAAGATTTTTTTACTTGTTTAAGATTAACAAATGAAGCATAGCTTTGTTCATAGAGGCTTTGCCTAGATGGGTTATATATTCTATATTTAGTTATTGGAAGTTCCCCGAATAGTTGACATTTGTTATTTTGTTCACATGTGTGGCAGACTGCCTGGAAGAAACCACTTGCCTGAAGCTGGCAGCAATGCTGGTGAGTTCTGTTCATCATAAGAGTGTGTGTGTGTGTGTGTGAGAGAGAGAGAGAGAGAGAGAGAGTGTGTGTGTGTGTGTGTGTGTGCGTGTGAGAGAGAGAGAGAGAGCGAGAGAGAGCGACTCTGTGTGTGTGTGCGTGTGTATTTGAGAGACAGAGGATAAGGCAATGGAAGGAAAGGGGTTCTAGGGCTGTAGCTTTTTTAATTATTGTTTGCATATTGCTGGATGTTATATTTTGTATGCGTTTGACTTTGACCTTTGATCTGTTATTGGAGAAAAGAAAAGACACATCAGGGAGGTGGACATGAGAGATAGACGAAGAATAGGATATGAATTAAAGCTTCCTGTTTGTCTTTTAAAGTCAACGAAACCATGGATGCAGCCTTGCCTCGGATACAAGGCGGCGCCTGTTTTTCAAAATTTGGAAACCAAAAAAAAAGATTCAAAGTTCAATGGGAAAAAAATGTTGAATTATTACTGTACAAGCCTGGAATAAGCTTCAAATTGAGTATGATTTTGCCTTTTCTTCAGCTTCAGGGGGGCAACACCCTGCCTGTTTTTGGATTTTTTCCAGTTGCATCCATGCGAAACTAAAATTGAAAACAAAATGCTTAGCTGCTTTTTGCCTTTTTTTTCTATTGAATAAGAAACTATTTTTGGATTTACCGGTACTTTTGCTTTAGATATTTTTTTCTTTAATAGTTTCACTGAGGACTGACTAATTGTTGTCAGGACGGCCTGGTGAAAGTGGGCCTGGTGGACTGCCACAAGTTCGACTCTCTGTGCACTCAGCTGGGACACCACCATGGAACGTTCTACTATGGGGACGCTGAGGAGGTTCTGAAACCAGGGGGAATGGTCAGTCACTGCCACACCAGCTCTTTCTAACCTTTATATTGATTTGCCTGTTGGACAGATAAAAACTGCAGTTTTCGTGTTTGTTTTTTTTAAAAAGTTTTTTGGGTTTTTTAAGGTGTCACTTATAGCAGAAATGACTGTTGGTATGGGCTTTATTTGCAATTTAACTGAATTATGTAGCTTGAATGAGAAATATGTTTTGCTGTTGTGTTATTTTGATTTTGTTTGTTACGTGCCTGAAATATGAACCGTTGATGTGATTCATGGACTTTCATTTTTATGTACCATAATTTTTGGACTATTGGCCACTGCAACAACTGCCTTTTGCAAGAGTGAATGCCCTTCGTATATGCTTGTGTACTGACCAGCAAGGGCATAACTCTCACCAATAACCCTATTTGAGGCCACTGACTACTGCCTTTTGTAAGAGTGAATGCCCTTTTCAGTAGTGACCAGCAAGGGTTTTACTCTTGCTGTCAGGGGTGTTAATAACCCTAGTTGCAGTGGCCAATAAGGCGATACTTTTTTCCCCAGACTCATACTCCTGCGCATTACAATATTACTGAGAAAATAGTGAGAAAATATAGTAACAAAATCATTCATTTGGGGGGGGGACGCCTTACACAAAGGTGCGTCTTATAGTCAGAAAAATATAGTCGCTGTTTGAGTGAAGGTTGTTGGAATAATAAGGCTTACTTTTATTCATTGTAGATTATCTGTTTATTCGTCTGTATTGCACCAGCTTGCACCGATACTAGTTTGCCTTTTAAGAGATCCTTTATATTATGGTAACCGATCTGAAACAGTTCATATGTATTTCAAACATGGAATTTTGTACTGTAAAAAATCCTTTCTTTTCAGGAATAATTTGTCTTTTTTGCCCATTGTGATTTTGTGTGTGTGCCAAAACATGACTGACACACAGCCTGCTGTGCTGATCTCTGAGTGAATGTATTGTATGAATAACACAAATTGATTTCCTCTCCCCCCTTCTTCTTCTTCTGCATTCCCAGGCCATAAGGCCACAATGGGTACGTATGTGTCCGTTTTCCTTTTTTCACTGGTCTCCTTGCTGCATTCAGCCCACACATTCCAATTTCGGAGGAGCTCTAAGGAGAAAACTATATGGAAGACTTTTTTGGAAAAAAGGCAGGAGAATGGGCCAAAAGTCAGAAAGATGTTAGATTTCACAAAGCAAGGAAAATGGCAGTCAAAGAGAGAGACAGATTAGAGGAAGTTACAAGCACAGAAGGTGGGGGATTTATTTGTACGGAAGAACCCCCCCCCACACCTCCCGGTATCCTCACAGTGGTACCCCTCCCCCCAAATGAAAGCAACAAACAGAAGCTGTGTATTATTGTGTTGTACTGATGCGTGCAGGAGGTGGGTTCTCTGGTGGCCCAGGACATAGTGTCCACGGTGCTACCCCAGCTCCAAGAAACAAACAGAAGCTGTGTATTATTGTGTTGTACTGATGCGTGCAGGAGGTGGGTTCTCTGGTGGACATAGTGTCCACGGTGCTACACCAGCTCCAAGAAACAAACAGAAGCTGTGTATTATTGTGTTGTACTGATGTGTGCAGGAGGTGGGTTCTCTGGTGGCCCAGGACATAGTGTCCACGGTGCTACCCCAGCTCCAAGAAACAAACAGAAGCTGTGTATTATTGTGTTGTACTGATGCGTGCAGGAGGTGGGTTCTCTGGTGGACATAGTGTCCACAGTGCTACACCAGCTCCCTGAAACAAACAGAAGCTGTGTATTATTGTGTTGTACTGATGTGTGCAGGAGGTGGGTTCTCTGGTGGACATAGTGTCCACGGTGCTACACCAGCTCCAAGAAACAAACAGAAGCTGTGTATTATTGTGTTGTACTGATGTGTGCAGGAGGTGGGTTCTCTGGTGGCCCAGGACATAGTGTCCACGGTGCTACACCAGCTCCAAGAAACAAACAGAAGCTGTTTATTATTGTGTTGTACTGATGTGTGCAGGAGGTGGGTTCTCTGGTGGACATAGTGTCCACAGTGCTACACCAGCTCCCTGAAACAAACAGAAGCTGTTTATTATTGTGTTGTACTGATGTGTGCAGGAGGTGGGTTCTCTGGTGGCCCAGGACATAGTGTCCACGGTGCTACACCAGCTCCCTGATGTCACATCTCTGGACCAGGACACCTTCCAGGTACATGCTTGGCTCTTTTATTTAACACCCAGATATATCAGAATGAAATTGGAGCACTTTAAGATTGGTGCATGGCTATCTGTGTAACATGGTAAGTCGTTGTTGTTGTTGTCATACCCTGGCTTAAAGACTCCAGGGATCATCCCAACAGCTGAAGCACTTAAAGACTATGGTACAAATGCACCAGCTAGGGATGAAAACATTATATGTGTGACCGTTTTTTATTACCCCACCACGTAGGCAGCCACACTCCGACTTCAGAGGATACGTGGTAAGTCAGGTCTGTATTTTGTGGACTGCTATTGTTGTATTGAATGCTGTGGTATGGCATTGTCAGTGTCACAGAAGGCACTTAAAATAAGCTGTATCACCTAATTTATGAATGTAAGCTTGTCCTCAAGAAGGTTTGTTGTACGCATGTGTTCTAGCAAGTTCTCTTAGCAGAACTGCCTTTTGATCTAGTATAGTAGGCAAGTACAGTCGAACCTCGGTATTACAACCACTGATTGACACTTTACATAATTGCAGACTGGCCACTATGCTGGAGACTGTTTTAGTAATAAAAAATAAAATAAGAGGAAAAGAGACTGAGTAAAACTGTCCTTATAACAAAGATGTCTGCGATATACAGGGGCGCCTGTAGGGCAGAGTTTTGCTGTATGAAATAGCCAATCTGCATGTATAAAGCATCTCTCTGCGTTGTCATGTTGCAGGATCTTTATAATTTAAAGTACCCCAAATGGCCCTTTGGCCCAGAAGGCGTTAAATCTCTATTTTCTCTCTCTCATGTCGCAGAGTCTACTGGAGGGCCTGAAGGGGGACCAGGAGGAGCACTGGCTGCTTCACTTTGTGGATTCTGACGACTTTCATGACGTGGAGCTGCGCAAACTGCCCGCCATGCTGGGGGGCATCAAGGTGAGCAGGACTGGGGGAAGGTTGAAAGGATGGGTGAGGCCATGGGTGTGATTTAGGGTCAGGAGGAGCCCTGGCTGCTTCACTTTGTGGATTCTGACGACTTTCACAACGTGGAGCTGCGCAAACTGCCCGCCATGCTGGGGGGCATCAAGGTGAGCAGGACTGGGGGAAGGTTGAAAGGATGGGTGAGGCCATGGGTGTGATTTAGGGTCAGGAGGAGCCCTGGCTGCTTCACTTTGTGGATTCTGACGACTTTCACGACGTGGAGCTGCGCAAACTGCCCGCCATGCTGGGGGGCATCAAGGTGAGCAGGACTGGGGGAAGGTTGAAAGGATGGGTGAGGTCATGGGTGTGATTTAGGGTCAGGAGGAGCCCTGGCTGCTTCACTTTGTGGATTCTGACGACTTTCACGATGTGGAGCTGCGCAAACTGCCCGCCATGCTGGGGGGCATCAAGGTGAGCAGGACTGGGGGAAGGTTGAAAGGATGGGTGAGGCCATGGGTGTGATTTAGGGTCAGGAGGAGCCCTGGCTGCTTCACTTTGTGGATTCTGACGACTTTCACGACGTGGAGCTGCGCAAACTGCCCGCCATGCTGGGGGGCATCAAGGTGAGCAGGACTGGGGGAAGGTTGAAAGGATGGGTGAGGCCATGGGTGTGATTTAGGGTCAGGAGAAGCCCTGGCTGCTTCACTTAGTGGATTCTGACGACTTTCACGACGTGGAGCTGCGCAAACTGCCCGCCATGCTGGGGGGCATCAAGGTGAGCAGGACTGGGGGAAGGTTGAAAGGATGGGTGAGGCCATGGGTGTGATTTAGGGTCAGGAGAAGCCCTGGCTGCTTCACTTAGTGGATTCTGACGACTTTCACGACGTGGAGCTGCGCAAACTGCCCACCATGCTGGGGGGCATCAAGGTGAGCAGGACTGGGGGAAGGTTGAAAGGATGGGTGAGGCCATGGGTGTGATTTAGGGTCAGGAGGAGCCCTGGCTGCTTCACTTTGTGGATTCTGACGACTTTCACGACGTGGAGCTGCGCAAACTGCCCACCATGCTGGGGGGCATCAATTTGAGCAGGACTGGGGGAAAGGTGAAAGGATGGGTGAGGCCATGGGTGTGATTTAGGGTCAGACATTTGGCGTTATATAAACACCCAAGCTTGAAGACAAGGTGCAGGCTTGCTATGCCATCTGTGGCTGGATGTCAGGGGTCACCATTTTTAATTTCTCAAGCAATGGCCTAAGAGGGGCCACCATCTTGGGATAAACATGGCGTCGCATCCAACAAGTTCACTAGTTAGATTTATCCCAAGATGGCGGCTATGATGACAACTGGTCCCCAGCCATTGGTGCATCTCTGGGTCCAGTTAGCACCTTTGAGTGTTTCTTCCTCATTTTTTTGCCCTTTAGGGATGGTTCTAAGAAAAGACATAGCGAATGTAAGGAAAGACTTAACAGATTACAGGGCATTCCGGGACTATCTTCTGAAGCATGGAAATTCTTCTTTGTCGTCGTTGTCGATATCTCAGACAGTCTACTGTCATGTGAGTGCAGATGCATCATGCTGCCGTTATGCGTTAGTTAAGTGCCTAACTAAGAAATAGTTAGGCCCAGCATGTCTGTCTTCGGCTGGAGAAAATCTTTGGAAGACTTTCTAGAACAAAGGCAGGAGAATGGAACAGTAACTTGAGTAAGCCAGAAAGATAGTACCGTATTTTTCGGATCATTAGGCGCTGCTGTGTATAAGGCGAATAGGGCATTTTTCCAGAAAAATCTGACAAAATTCAAGTAAAAGGCACCCTCGTTTATAAGGCGATACACACCTCGCAAAAGAAAGTCGAAGTTTGAAGCCCGTACACGTCCTGTAAGCGCTTACCAACCGCCATTACTGCTGTCATAAACGAGAGTTGGCTCCCTTCTCAAATAATCAAAACTTCTGTTTTTGCGACTTCTGGTTGTTGTGTTTGGACTTTTCTTCGTGAAAACTGGTAGAATTATGGCATTTTAAGCTCTACAACGATGCTTTTTACATCCAATTAAGGGTTATGGCATCTGTTGGACGGTATCTCGGATGATTATCGGGATTTTGAAGCATTTTAACGTGAGTATTCATCGTATCGGCGACTCATTACCACTTTTGATGTTCTGACTCACAGTAGACTGTACTGAGTACGGCAATCATTGCCTCTCTTCTCACGATTTTGTTCACTAATAGGGCGCCCTCGTTTATTAGGCGCATAGGTCGAAATTGGAGAAAAAAATATCGCCTTATAGTCCGAAAATTACGGTAAATGACAGTAAGCAAAGGGAAAAGGCAGAGTGAAAGAGAGTGATAGATTAAAGGAAGTTACAAGTACAGAAGGTGTGTGTGTGCAATTCATATATGTTGAACCTTTTTATGATTTGTAATGCCTTTATACTGTTGTAAAGCGCGATGAGCCCAATGTGGGGTATCGCGCTATATAAGTATCCCCTATTATTATTATTGACTATTTGTATGAAAGACCCATCGGTATCCCCTTGGGAGGAGGCATGGAAATGAAATTTGAGTTAAAGATATGGATTGACAGGTGGCGGAAGGAGGGATCGAAAATGTAAGAACAGGTGTGACTTGCTGTTGCAGGTGGGAAGAGTGAACTGTCGCCATCTGGCCGAGCAGTGCCGCAGCTTACACGTCAGCAAGTTCCCCTCCTTCATGACCTTCAAGGAGAGGGGAGGAGCAGAGGTCTTTTACGGTCTGTGCATTTACACTGTCACATGCACACACACACACACACACACACACACACACACACACACACACACACACACACACACACACACACACACACACACTCTCTCTCTCTCTCTCTCTCTCTCTCTCTCTCTCTCTCTCTCTCTCTCTTTCTTTCTATGTATTCCTTCTTCTTCGCAGTACGTAGCCACAATCAACACACTGATTATTATGCCACGGAACCGGGGAGGTTCATCCACATATGCCGGAAGAAAGGGCCAGGAGGCCGAAGATTAAAGAAAGAGGAGAGAGGACGGACAAAAGGAAAACGCCTAGCTTGATGGGAATCTGCAGGGGAGGGGGGGAGAGGGGGGAATGTTTGTATAAGGCCTTTAAGATTAGAAGTGTTGCTTTGTGGAGTTTGTCATAAGTATTGTATTGTTGCTAATTATTTATTTATTGATAATCCGCTTCTTTACATGTTGACACACACCCTTCCTAATGGGGCGATGCCTTTCTGGAATAAACATATTGTCATTGTCTCTCTCTCTTTCTCTCTTTAGGACTGAACTGTTTGCATCAGAGCACATTTCCCCTAGATTGTCTAAATTTTATTGGCCAGATTGTCAATAGTAATGATCTTTAGCCTTTAGAGCTGAGCTGCAAAGCATATGTATTATTTACACAACTTTCTGAACACTCATTTAAATATTTTTAAATAGCTTTGACTTTTTTTCTTTCTTTTTATTTGGGGGTGGGGGGATAAAACTACAAAAGCTTCTTGAATGTTCTCAAAAGATGTTCTGTTCCCTTTTTGGTTATCTGTTTTTTAATAGAATATGTACTGTCATTTTTGTTAATTGTCTTTGTGGTTTGATGACCTATTGCTGTATTTTGCAGGTCGAATGACGGCACATGATGTGGCAGCGTTTGCTCAGGACAGTGTTGTGACCCCACTGACCTCCCTGGACCCATCTGACTTCCCTGATCGTGTGGTGCTAAGTCGCGACCCCTGGTTTGTCGACTTTTTCGCTCCTGTAAGTATCTTCATCCCATTTCGTTCAAGTATTAGTGAATATTTATATGTACTTAAAGGAATAACTTTGGTCCCAGAAGGTAATATGTATAAATGCATATATTTCTGCCTTGTGTGAGGCTTGTTTTTCCTGAAGTAAGAAGGGCCTCAAAATATATAAAATATACTGAAATTAAATGGACTTGGTGCAATATATCAGATAAGACTATGTCACTTGAAAATCTGTAATGTGATTGGAACAAAAACAAGCAAACAAACAAAACAAAACAAAAAAGAGAAAGAAAGCCGAAACTTTTGTTCTTATCCTCAGTGATTCAAGTGGTGATTCTCCTATTACACACTAGTAGGTAGATAATATGGCAGCCTCCAAAAGCTCCAAACAATATGAATGTTGCTTTTAGTGTGTTGAGTGTGAAGGTCAACTATGCAGGGCTGCCTGTCATCCCCCCTAAGGGGTATTTGTCCCTGGAAACTGAAAAATGACACCCTGTCCCTGGAATCCACTTTTCTCTCTGGCGTCCCTGGAAACTGAGTGGAATAAAATAATTTTGCTGAGCAGTCACTTGTCTTAGCTGACCTTACTAATAACTATTAAACACAGTAACATCCCAAACAACAGACTGTTAAAATGTTCCTAACAAACTTGTTACACATAGGTTACTGACCACCAATGGGTCTTGCATATTGAAGCACAGTAACACCAAAAAGCATCAAGAAGACTACCCAAAAATCCAGTCGCAGACATTTTGCTAGATCACAAAATAATCAAAAGTTTATGTCCCTCTTGACTCTGATGCATGACATTGTGATGTTTGTCCCTGGAAATGTCTGTCCCTGGATTTTAAGTAGTTTGTCCCTGGAAACTGCAACAGAGGGTAGACATCCCTGACTATGTGTATTGTTTGAAGGGATAACTATAGCACAGGGTTCTGTCAATGTTCCAGTGGTGTCCCCCCTGCATGAGGCTGCTACCAGAGTTCCGTAAAGCTGCCAAGCGCTTTGGGGAAAAGGTCAACTTTGGAACCGTCGACTGCACTGTGCATGGCAGTCTGTGCAACAGGGTAAGGCGTGTCTGTTCCAGTCAGCAGCATCATTGTTAAGTGTATTGAACTGTCACAGTGGATCAGTCCTTGTGAAATTTGGGCTCTGTTGCTCTGTAGAGGGCATTGCCTCTAGTGCAACACCACATCTTTTTAATGCTGGTTTGGCATATGACGTAATGGGGAGGAAGGGGCGAATAGAGAAGGAGAAATTTTATTGTATGGTATGGTATGATATAGTATGGTATGTTATCATTTTCTAATCTATTATTTTCTGACAAGTCTGTGCCTGGCTATCAGTTTTGTCCATGCCAGGCAGCGGGACTCTCCCTGCTCTTATCGACTTTTCACTGCCATGGATTTTTATGTTTGTAAAGCACATAGGTCAGACTTGCTTTAAGTCCTCATTTGAAGGACTTGACGTATGGTTCGATTTTTTTCCATTGAATTGGAAAGAAAGGGTGAGGATGGGATTCAAACCCAAAGTCACTCACGCATTGAATTGGCAGGCGAATGTCTTGAGTATCCTGCATCCTGCTACCTTCCTTCCTTGACATGTATCTCATTTTACCTTATGGGTTTATAACGTGTGCAAAAAAACCATGAGCATACGGGACCTCGGTTCTGTCATTTCATCTGAAAGACTTTTATCGTAATGTCTAGTGAAGAGTGCGCAGAAAAACTGCTGCAGCTGAGCATTGGACCCAGGCACTGTTGCTTATGAAATGAACACTCATCACATTTTGTTGCAGAGTTGACAAAAACCTTTTATTATCTTGTTGAAAATAAATAATAATAATAATACATAGTATTTATATAGCACCTTTTCTTTAGAATTAAACTCGAGGCGCTCACATTCACTGATTCACACGCAATTGGGCTAACATACACATTCATTCGATTATCATCTAATTAATGTGTAAAGTTACAGAGAGAAAGCTCTTTGAAACAAGCGAGTTTTCATTTAGGTTTTGAAAGCGGGAAGTGCTGAATTGTGATGGAGGTGAACAGGCAAGGAGTTCCAGACAGTGGGGGCGCAAAAATTAAAACTGTGTTATCCAATAGACTTTAAATTCACTTTAGGAACTTTCAACAGTTTGGCATGGGAAGATCGGAGAGAGCGAGAAGGAGTGTAAGTTTGGAGAGCACTTGAGAGGTAGGATGGTAGGGTCTGTTCAAAGTGGCGGAATGCAAGGACTGCCATTTGTGATAGGGATGTTATTGGTGATAGGATGGGCTATGTTCCATCTATGGATGCCAGACAAAACAAATCAAACACATGCATTTTAATCAGTAACCAGCGTTGTTGTTTTTTTCATCAGAGCTTATAAAGTGATGGGCTATTTGTCATAAGTTTTCACATTTTCAATTGATTTATTACATGAAATTATGTGACCCTACCAACAGCATCGAATGTTGAAAAAAAAGAAAAAGATGTTACATTTAAAATTGAATGAACTATTGCTGTTCTTTAGTTTTCTTTTTAAATATATGTATTGTACACATTTATGTGTTTTTTAAGTTGAATTTAGAAACTCTTGGTGACATTGAACACATTTTAGTGATGTTTCTTTTTATCAGAAACCATGTGTATAAATTCACATAATGTTTTGCGTTGCAATATGTTTGCAGTACAACATCCATTCCTACCCCACCACCATCTTCTACAACCAGACAGAGCCCCACCAGTTCAACGGTCACCACAGTGCTTCTGCCTTGGTGGAGTTCATCAAGGTACGGTTAGTCTGTGCAAGTTAAAATGATTGTTCTTTAATGCTTTGCTTTCTTTTGGTGTATTTTGGTATTTGGCATATTCTAGTCACAGAAACTGATCTCTGTGAAATTTGGGCTGCTCTCCCCTGGAGAGCGCGTCGCCTACCCTATTTTTGGGGGTGGAAAGGGGGGGGGGGGGGCAGGGTGAGGAAGGGGGGGGGGGGGGCAGACCTGGGAAACCTAGCTATCAATTTGGTCATGCCAGGCAGCGAGATTTCTCCCTGCTCTTATCGACTTTTAATTGCCGTGGGATTTTTATGTGCGTAAGACGCACGGGTCAGACTATTAAGTCTCTGAGGGACTAATAATATGATAAGAAAATAAAACCATATCTTAGTTTTGTGTAAAATGTGGAGGGTGTGCCTTATAGTCCAAAAAATATGGTATATCAATGTCAATGCTGCTAGTGCATATTGGAGGTGTGTGATGTTTCCAGGACACGCTGAACCCCCCTGTGCTGAGCCTGAATGGGGAGAGCTTCCACCAGCTGGTGCAGGAGAGGCAGGAGGGCCAGATGTGGCTGGTGGACTTCTTTGCCCCCTGGTGCGGCCCCTGCAGACAGCTGGCCCCCGAGTGGAGACAGCTGGCCAAGGTCAGCCCACACTCTTCTTGTCTTCTGTTCATCGTTGGCTCAATGTTGGGTTGTATTTGTCATATGCATTTCTTACAGAATCATCCCAAATCAAACCTTTTCGCTGAAATCAGGGTTCCTGAAAAAGTAGAGATTTTGCATATTTATTTTATGTGCTAGACTCTCAGATTAACCCGCAAAAATTTAAAGCAGGCACAAGATTTCCCTTTTAATCCTTAAGTAATAGATGAGATCTTTAAATCATGCGTTGGAACACTTTCAATTTATCGAAGCTAACAGGACTGCTCAAGATTTGATCTTGCCTGGTGATCATGCAGAAAGCTGTGTTAAGAAGAAGTGAAAGCTATGAATTTGAATGACTGGTGGTTTGTGACAGATGATGAAGAAGGACGCCCCCTCCGTGCACATAGCTCAGGTGGACTGCACGGCCCAGTCTGGTCTGTGTAATCAGGAGAATGTGGACTCCTATCCCACCATTAGGCTCTACCCTGTCGGCTACACAGGATCCAACTACTATCAGTAAGAGGTTGTTTGTGAATCTGTAGTCTGTGTATTGTGGTCTGTGTAATCAGGAGAATGTGGACTCCTACCCCACCATCAGGCTCTACCATGTCGGCTACACAGGATCCAACTACTATCAGTGCCATTATTGTTGTGTGGCAATTTGTGCCACTCTTTCACTTTCCTTCTTCTGTTTGTGTATTGTTCAAGCTTTTTGTGCAGATTTTAAAAAAAGTAATCTAAAACTGAAAATAGCTTAGTTATAGTATCATCAACTTGGCTATAATTATTGTAATGATTACAAATGTTAAATGCTAACTTGTAAGCATCATGAGTTAAGGTTCTCTGCTAGCAATTTTGTTTTTGTTTTTTAAAGAGGCTTTTCAAGAGATTATTATCTCTTTTTTGTCGTCAGGTTATACAGTGGGTGGCATATTGACGTGGGGTCCCTGCAGGCCTCTAATGTGTTAACTAGCTATCTTCCATTGTTTGTCTGTCATGTCAGGTCGTACAACGGGTGGCACCGTGACGCGGGGTCCCAGCAGGCCTGGGTGTACGACCACATGCCCAGCAAGGTGGAGGTCCTCACCTACAACGTGTTTACTGTCATCCATTGTTTGTCTGTCATGTCAGGTCGTACAACGGGTGGCACCGTGACGCGGGGTCCCAGCAGGCCTGGGTGTACGACCACATGCCCAGCAAGGTGGAGGTCCTCACCTACAACGTGTTTACTGTCATCCGTTGTCTGTCATGTCAGGTCATACAACAGGTGGCACTGTGACGCGGGGTCCCTGCAGGCCTGGGTGTACGACCACATGCCCAGCAAGGTGGAGGTCCTCACCTACAACGTGTTTACTGTCATCTGTTGTCTGTCATGTCAGGTCGTACAATGGGTATATGACCACATGCCCAGCAAGGTGGAGGCCCTCACCTACAACGTTTTTACTGTCATCCATTGTTTGTCTGTCATGTCAGGTCGTGCAATGGGTGGCACCGTGACGCGGGGTCCCTGCAGGCCTGGGTGTACGACCACATGCCCAGCAAGGTGGAGGTCCTCACTTACAACGTGTTTACTGTCATCCGTTGTCTGTCTGTCATGTCAGGTCATACAACGGGTGGCACCGTGACGCGGGGTCCCTGCAGGCCTGGGTGTACGACCACATGCCCAGCAAGGTGGAGGTCCTCACTTACAACGTGTTCTCAGCCCAGGTCCTGGCCAGCCAGCAGCCCTGGATCGTGGACTTCTACGCCCCCTGGTGCGGGCACTGCCAGGTCTTCAAGCCAGAGTTTGAGAAAATCGCTGAGGTGAGGCATCACAGAGAGAGGAGGAGAGAGAAGGAAAAAGAGAGGATTAGGAGAAAAAGGAAGCTAAGAAAAGTAGGAGGGAAAAAAGACATAGAAGAGAAGAAGGGGGGATGAAAACAGAGGAAAGGGATAACTTTCAGGCTGTACTGTGGTTTGTGAGGAGAGCAGAGAATATGGAAATAAAATAAATCAAAAGATAAGAAGTTATAGGTTGAAGAGAGAGAGAGAGTTACAGAGAGAAGAGAGAGAGAGAATGAATGAATGAGGGAGAGAGAGAGATTCAGAAAGATCTAAACTGAGAAAGGAAGGAAAATGGGGAAGGGAGGCCAAAAAGGCTGGCGAAAAAGGAGCTAGAGACAGACTGCTTAATAAACTTAGAGTGCCTGTTGAATTTCTGCATCAGAACTGTCAAGACATGTGCCCTGTTTCAGAGACTGGAGGGAAAGGTGCGTGCTGGCAAAGTGGACTGTGATCGGCACCAGCGACTGTGTGCCCAGGTTGGCATCAACGCCTACCCCAGTGTTCGATTCTACAAAGGGGCAGCCGGCGCCAGCCAGAGACAGGTCAGACATAGAGAGAGCAGTGGAGAGGTCTACCATGGTGTGTAGATTTGGGGGATGAAAGAACAAATAAACAAACAAAGGGTTGCTTGAAATTGTAGAGAAATGTGTTCATAAGTATAAAAAAACATTTTAAGTCAAAAAGTAACCTGAAACTTAAAAAAGAAAATTAGAAAGCGAAGCTAACATTTCGAGCGCAGCCTGTTAGTGGGTATCAGGAACAATTGATGTAAATGATAAAACAACGTAAATACGTGATGTAGGAACTCATGAAAGGATGTTCAGTCTGTTGTTAAATTTATGTAAGTTTGAAGTGAAGTTGAATTTCAATTGAATTCGAAGACATTTTATTTGTTTCATTTACATTTTATGATTTAAAAACAACAGTGCAAATGACCTTTTGTTTGTCTGAAGAAAAAGTTAAAAAATCAGAAACTCAAGAAAACAAACCAGAAACAAAAAACAGAAAGAGATCTTACAATTTATTACAATGATTTTAGATTTGTGAGTTACTCTGATTGTATAATTTTTGGTGTGTGTGTGTGTGCATGCGCACATGCAAAACTCTTGTCTTACTCACTATTCTAGGCAGTAAGGAATATCATTATAATTTATATCAAGACTGATTTTCTCTCTGTCAGCCTTTCTTGTCTTGATAGAAGGGAGTATGGTTTTGTTTCAGCATCCCTATGGCATTGACATTGACAGCCAAGATGCTGATGAAATTTTGACCTTCGTCAAGAGGAACATCAAGGAAAAGGTAAGCTGTGCATTTAAGAACAAATCTTTTCTATTCATTTAAAATAAAACGAAATAGGAATAATAGTTAGAAATGGAATAATTATGATGACCAATCTCAAGCAGTTTTTATATCTGATGCTCCCCTGAAGTCGGAGTATGGCCACCCATGTGGTGAGGCCCTTTAAAAGCAGCCATACACGTAATCTTCCCACTGTTCCTCTTTGAGAAAATAATACCCAAATGAGACATGATCTATGGGTACTTGAAATTCAAAATGATGGAATTGAAATGATTTCAGAAACATAAGGTTTGTTCTTAAATGGGGCAGTGGGTGGATGCCTCGTGCTTCTATTATGGGGAGCTGGACGACCCTGCCCCCTCCATGAGTCTCTCCCCGTGGGGATACCGGGGGGGGGGGGGGGGGTGTCTTTCGTAAAAATAGTTCCCCCATCTTCTGGAAGTTCTGCCTTTTAAAAAAAAATATTCAAATAATTTTTCTCCTTTGAGCTCCTCCGAAATCGGAATGTGTCGGCTGTAAGCAGAGGGGAGACCAGTGAAAACTGAACACATACGTACCTTATCCATTATGGCCATATGGCCTGGGAACGCAGAAGAAGAATAAATTCTTAAATGTATAATGTAAGTATCATGTAATTCAGTTACATGCTTTAAAATTGACAGAAACGGAACTTCTACTGAAGCAAATTCATTAAAATACATTTAAAACTTGCAGAAAAATGACTTGCCCAATGCACTTAGATTAATGTCTTCTCAGCCTGGTTTTATCTGCTGCGACCAGTCATATTCTGTACAAAATAATAAATGTTTTGAAACTTCATTCTTCCATCTTATTTTTTAATTTTAAAAACTGAACACAGTTTGAAACCTTTTGGTTCAAAATGCAGCCTATGAACTTTTCTCCGATAGACCGTAGTGAAATGAAACTTGAGTTACTGTTAGTTAGCAAGAAGGGTTTGTTCCAGGTGGACCAGTAATCACCCTTTTATATTTGTACTCCCAGGGCCATGATGAGTTATGACCCAACAGAGAACTACCAAGAAGAGGAGGGGAGAGTTCATGGCCTTCAATACATACGCCTCTGCTGACTACTGCAAATAACGCTGTTTTTTTCATCTTTGACAAAAGAAAAGGGTGTATGGTTTGTGGGGAGTGGGGGTTGACTGGGTTAAATGGGGGTGGGGGTCACTTTCTGCGGACAATCTTCATCTCGCCTTTCATGATTTATTCATCTTGGTGCTGATCTGAGTTTTATGCGTTTATTCTTGCAAGTTTTTTTTCTCGTTTTTTTATATGGGGAGGTAGGGGATGAAAGAAAAAAGAAAGAGGATAGAAGTTGTGTACAGGTAAAATGGATTGTGAGATGATGAAAGCATGAGGTTGTTCTAGATCTCTAAGCAAAGTATACTGTTCAAAAGAAGTTAAGGTCTGTCTTCCCATAGATAAGTGAAGAAAAATGGTCCTTATCTTTTTTTTAGAACAGTATAAAGTAGAAAAGACATGTGGACCAAGAGTCAGACAGGGTGCGGAGCGATGCCTTAAAAGATGAATCAGTGGGTTCAAAACAACGTCTTCCTCCACAAAACAGTGTGCAGCATCGCTAAAAGATGGTATACAGTGTGCTTTCACTAAAAGAAAATGATGGGGGTTGATTTCAATGGCTTTCCCCTCATCTGAACTTTCGCCATTCCCTGTTTTTCTCACCTTCAGTTTTTTGGTTTTTTTGGTGTGGGAAAAGGTGGAAAATTTATTGTTGATGGTGATGGGTGGTGGTGGTTCTTAGTGCTTTAGAAGATATTTCTTGTGCACTTTGTTGCTGTTGTTAACACCAAGGGGAATCTCCGTATTTTATAGTTGTTTACGAAAGGCACCTTACAGATTCCCTTTGCTGTAACCTTTTTTCATTGAACAGGCTGGAGAACTCTCCTCTGATCCAAGGATTTCTTTGAAATCCTATTGAAATATCAGAGGAAGCAAACATGAACATGGAGGGAAACAAAGAGAAATTGACTGTTGGGAACCAGATGCCTTAAGCCATCTTCCTTTGCTCTTCATGAGTTGTTATTTGGAAATTATCATAATCATGGCATGTGGTGTGTACATTGTTTATATATGTTGTTGTTGTTGTTTGTTGTCGTTCTCTGGCTTAAAGACTCCAGGGATCATCCCAGCCGAAGCACTTGAACACCAAGGCACAAATGCATCAGTTAGGGATGAGAACATTACGTGTGTGACCGTTTTTGATTACCCCGCCACGTGAGCAGCCACACTCCGACTTCGGAGGATGTTTATATATTATGTTTAAGACATACCCAGCCATAGAATGACTCTACTTGAAAAGAGTGGTCTAAAGCCTTTGATCATTAATACTAGGGCATTTTTACAACCCCAGGTTGGACTCGGTTTTCCTCTGAGATTTATTTAGCCCCCTGTTCTCCAGCCTGTTTAAGCAATTTATTGTCATTCAGTTTTTGTTAATGTTTACCTTGTTAATTGGAATGGGTGTTATTTTTAGCATATTTATTATTGCTGTTACTCGTTAATAGGCACTTTGAATGTGATATGTTGCCATCGATCTGAATGGTATTCACAGATTTTGAAGCAGAGTTTTAGCTACGTTCATCGCTTACTTTTTGCGCCGCATATTGTTCAATATATTTGGCCATTCCTGTAGTTGCTCAGTGAGTAGACCTGCCAGCATAACATTTACTATCTGAATGCTGCGTATCTGTTAGCGCAGATCTCATGATGCTAGTTCCACAACATAGAATCTCCATTTTGTCATCTTAACATTGAAAATGTCCCTCCTGAGGTACTGTTCAGATTTAATCATTTTAACCAAGGGTAAAGGTAAAGATGTGCCACCCCCCATGCATTTCTCGGTTAATTGTATTTTTCCGTTTTTGCCTTTCTTACCATACATGAAGCTGTATTTTAGGAACATTTTTAGCTAATTACCTTTTTGGAATACTAACCCTAGCCCTAACCCTACCCCTAAACCTAACCCTACCCCCCACTATGTACTGCAGTACACCGCGATTTGTCACAGTTGTGGTTCGTTGCGTTTTTCCGTCTTATACGGTGGGGGGTAGGGTTAGGGTTAGGGCTAGGGTTAGGGTTAGGGTTAGTATTCCAAAAAGGTTATTAGCTAAAAATGTTCCTAAAATACAGCTTTATGTATGGTAAGAAAGGCAAAAACGGAAAAATACAATTAACCGAGATAGGTAGGGGGGGTGGCACTTCTTGACCTTTACCTAACCAAGCTATCAGGTATGAATGCACATCTTGTGTTAGCTTGTATTCCCTTGTGAACATTTGAGGGTGACAGCCAGCTTTTTCAGTAGGTATATATTTTCGTTTAGTATGTATCCTATGAATGAATGTAATAAACGAGTTAAAAACATTCACTATGAGTATTCAAACAAAAAACACAACTGTACTACCAAAGTTTTTAAAGTACAGCATGGATTAATGTGTGCTGAGATTCACTTTCAAGTTAAATTGTGAAAGCTGTAATGAATTGATTGAATTGACTACTTACTGAACCATACAAAAGAGATTTAAAGTAAATTCAAAGTCTTTTGATTCATGCCTTTGCAGTGTTTGACATACCGTATTTTACGGACTATAAGGCGATACTTGTTTCCCAGACTGAGACCCCTGTGCCTTATAATATGACTACTAAAATAGTAAGACAATATAGTAACAGAATGTGAATTTTGTGTAATCAGGTGCGCCTTATAGTCTGAAAAATACGGTAAGTTTTTAATTCTTTGGGCGTTTCTTTTGTTCGGGAGTTAAAGAGTCGGCTATATAGTAATGAATAATAGATATTTTTACTTCAAGTTCTTGTGCTAAACATCTGCTCTGGATATTGTGAACAATTGTCATTGGGTTTTTTCAGTGACAAATGCTTCAACCACAACTACCTCTGAATAGACAATTTTCGGAAAAAAACTAGGGGAGAGCACTTCGTGAAAATTACAGTTGTTTACCTCCATTACTCGGTCAAACAACATAGCAACAATGCAACAATGGCGTCGAAGCTTGAAGCCGCAGGATGCGAGTCAGCGACTTGCAAACATTTTGTAGAAAACTAAGGGGTGACCAGTTGCTACAAAGTGGTAGAACTTGCAAACTGGGACGTAAAAATATAAATGACATCAATTTTAGAATGACGCACTGTGTTCTACATGCTGTGTGTCTCCTCAAACACAAGAAGCGAGGGCTGGGGATTTACCTGATGGTAGAGCAAATTCCCCTGTTTGATCGATTGAATTAGGCAAGATAACTCCTACACACCATGAAATTACTCCCCTTAATTATTTCCGAACAATTCCTATTGTAACAGTAATTATAAGGAAACAACAACAACAGATATTAATACATAATTGTTGCATTTTTTATGTATTGCATGTGACCTGGATTTAAAATTTTGTTGTTTTAAAGCTTATAGATTTCAATATACACTCACTAAGAATTATGGGCATGCACTTCAGCGATATTTGTACACTTTCTTCTGTGAAATGATTAATACATTATGGGCTTTCATGTTTTAGTGGCAAGTTTTGTTTTAATTAGGATAATGTACTGAGACAAGTTTTGGACTATTTATCTAGAGCACAGGATTGTTTGCATCACCAACAAAAACTTACAAAGAGTGGGCTGATTGAAACACTTATATACAGCAAAGTCATGATAGTGCGCAATAGGTGAATACCTTGCTTGATTGTTCGGTTGAAAATGCGTCTTTTTTTTGAATGAAACAATTTTGTTTTAAAATTAAGGAGCAAACAAGTAGGAACTGGCACTGTCCATGATTTGTAGGTAGTACATGAACTGGCAAGGCCTTGGGATGAAACTTTTTATTTGTCCAGACTATGCTTAAAGGGAAAACAACCGATCCCAGGGATCGGGTCGTTCTCGCCAGACAAGCTCTGCCTCGTGGTGGCTCGCACAACAGGGAACAAAGAAGGGCGAACCGTCTCTCTCGCCAGCTGTGATTCAAATGTGGTGCACGCTCAGCACCTCCCCTCTTTTATAGTCCGGTCATGGGTTTAACAGGGAATCAAAAAGGTCATGGTAAACA
This sequence comes from Phymorhynchus buccinoides, assembly GCA_017654935.2. NCBI lineage: Eukaryota > Metazoa > Mollusca > Gastropoda > Neogastropoda > Raphitomidae > Phymorhynchus > Phymorhynchus buccinoides. The sequence goes on from CM065680.1 coordinate 26,597,486, forward strand.
GAGATAAGCCAAAGATGAAATGGCTGAGGAGTTTTGATAGGCATTATTGTCCTATTTGATATGCTACCTTTGCTGAGAACAGACATGATTGCAACAATGACATATATACAGTACATATTTGTCTGCAATACAGAAGTCTTAAAAAGACAAGGTTCCTCAAGGATATGATTGGAATAGTTGTGATTGGTGGTTTTGAGTGAGTTTCGTTTTCCAAATACATGTATGTTATATATTTTGGTGCTCTGTACAGAAAGCAAAAATAAGTGTCGTTGATAATGACATATTCCAAATGTGTATGTGTTCATCAATAGACATGTTTCATAATGATTTGTGTGAAAAAAACAGGACCTTCATAAAGAGTAAAATACATATTGACTGCAAAGCTTACTTCTGTTGTAGATGTTGATCTTACATCAATTTTTTAAGGTGATAAAATATGTTTTTAAAGTAAAGACATTACTTCTTTTTTTTCTTTTTTTTTGGACATGGACACTTTTATTGTCATTATCCGGGGGTCTTTTGGGGGGAGGGGCAATAGCATATTATATCATTTGTGTTCGTTCAAATCAATGACTTATCAAATATAACAACATTGAACATCAAGAAAACAACAAAACACCCGTCTACTCCTTGTACCACAGGCTTCAAAAACAAAGTACAAAAGCGAATGAAATTTCGGAATGAGAAAGCAAAAAGGTGTAAAAAAATGTAAGTCTCTCTCGACCATCGACTAATTACTAAACAAAATACTACATGCATTTCTCAATACAAATAGTTATGTAAGAAAAGGAAATTGAAGAGTAAAGACATTATTGTTACCATGTTGTGAGAAAGGGGATTGGTATTCACTAGTTATGCTTGACATTTTCTGTCTTTGCCTTTTAAAAACCTTTCCTTTTCACAACTTATACACACTCATACATGAAAAAACCCCATGTGGCATTTCTCAGAAGAGATGTGGAGTCGTTTATATTTGCTATGTCTACTGTAACTTATTACTATCACTTTATTGACTTCAACCCTTTTCAGAGACTTTAGCATTTGGCACCTCCATTATTATCAGAACTCAACTCTGCAGACGTTTGTTTTCAATCCAATGCAGTGTTATGAATAACACTGTTTTAGCAGTCTGAAACGAAAACTTTGGGCGTGGGGCAGGATAAACATCCCCATTCGGAAGAAGAATATTTAGAGTTTTGACGATCTTGAAGTTTTCTTTCAACAGGGAGAAAACTCTTAAATCCGGTGAGAAAGTATTATTCCTTAAACAAAAAACATTAAGCTAGAGGGCGAAAGTGCATTGCAAAGACGAAAAAGACTGTGATCAAGTATGTTATTGGCTTAGTACATACACAAAGCTTAACAGGTTCCTGGAAATGTTTAAAGTTTTTGTTGTTGTTGTTTTTTTGCTGTCCCATCTTCTAGGCTGTACAGTGGCGTTGCTCCCACGCCGCTCGTTCCGAATCCCAATTCGCAGCTACACCCGGGTTTGTTCAAGTCGCAGAAACCGAGACCAGCAGTCCAAGGGGAGAGAATTTATGTTAGGCCGTCAGGAGGCAACCAACCGAGGAGACACTGCACTTCTGCTGAGTCACTTCGGTGGAGTTCAGTGGAGCCTGTTCAGGACACCACCTACTAAGCCCCCTACTGACGACACTATTCTCTTAGTCGCGGAGCCAGCGTGAGTGAGGTCCTCCTCCGAGGGCGCCACCACGACCGTCCACCGACAGCTCCCCAGAACACACTGATCCCAATGACTTTGACCCGAACGCACCAAGGCATAGACTGGATTGGAAACCGAAACTGAGGTCACCATGAGAGCAGGGCATGCAAAGCCACAGAATTTGAGACATTTTTTTTAATTTTATGATTGATGGAAAATGAGGCCGATGATAACGATGATGATGATACTATGGAGTTCCGTATCGGTCTGAGACTGCATGGCAGGGCTGTACTCTACGCTTCCTTTCATAATGATATCCCGGCGTTAACCAGGCCCGAGAACTACAGACACCTGCAGTGTTGGTCTTGCAATTAGAGCAACACTCTCAGAATCGCATCCGTTAAGCGGATGAAACTCGACTGTGTGGTTTCAGTCTTCCCATTGAGCCCATAGCCACTCACTCTGGGTAGGAGTCGGTCCAGGACCGAAAAAACCCTCGCCTCTGATGGGATTCGAACCCCAGACCTCCCAGCCAGTAGTCCGCGACGCTAACCACTACACCACGGCGGCTGGTCAAAAGTTTTTTTTTAATTGCATTCATGTGTTCCATATGATTTTTTTAAATAATTTAAATTTTAAAGAAGCATTGCCTACAGAAAGGTTTTATTTTTGTAATATATAGCATTTTACTGCTGTAGTTTTCTTTTGTTTTGCTTTGAAATTTGCCAGTTTACACGGTTGCAATATTTATGTTGCCAATGTTATGTATTAGTAGTAGTACTAGTAGTAGTAATTAGGGCTAGAAGTGGGCCTCGTGGCCCTTTTACGCCCTTTCTCGTTTGTGACTTTGATTTGTTTCAAGATGGTAGATGTCTTGTTGAATGACAGTAAAGCTTTTTTTAAATTTGAAATGCAGCATATCCTGCAAGAAAAAAAAATGCCTGTGCAGTCAAACTTTTGTTTCCCTTGAGTTGAATACTTTCAGAATTTAAAACGTTATGGTATTTTTATCCCATTTGCTTGTTTCTTTGATTTTTGGTGTGTGTGTGTGTGTGTGTGTATGCGCGCGTGTGTGTGTGTGTATGTGTATTTTAATAGAATTATTTTTCCCCTGCTTGATAGTACATGCATTTAATTTCTGAGCAGTTGTTATGACACATTGGCTATAACCAGTGTGTTCACAGAAAGGAAATTTGCCAATGATCTTATTGGTTATGCTCAATGATCATCAAACCTCAGCCTCCCTATTATAACTGGACAAAAAAATTTGATTTATTTATCTACATGTATGTAAGAGTTGAACTACAACAATTTAGCCGTGGTACTCAATGGCAGTAAATGAAATAGCAGGTAAGCGTGCTGCAATGTCTTTCTTTTAAATTTTTGCTCTTTGTAGACAATGAGTCCGATGCCATGCAGAACAAAAATTGGGCAGTAAAAATTGAAAATGATGATGTTAGAGAAAGGACACAGAAACATTAATGGAAAAGACATTATACTTTAAATTTAGAATACTTTTGCTGATAATTTTTGCAATGCTAATTATAACACTTACACATACATGCGTGTACAATTTTTGATAAAGGTAGTATTGTTGACCAAATGTACAAACTAATGTAGTTAATAATGTAGTAATAGCAGTTACTAATGGTGTTTCCCTACAAATTTCCCCTGATAGGAATATGGAAAACGCAATATTGGATTGCAGGCCAATCCTGGATTTTATAATTAAAAGAAAACAGAAACACATCTTAACACACAGAGTATGAGTATGAAACTGTATGTATGTATTTATTATTATCTTTTTTATATAAATCTATCATAAAATTATTATCCTTCTACATAGCAAACAGAGTAAATACTCAAATTATTCCTGACTATCTTGGGCTCTTATCTTTTCCCCATAATATCTCATCAGTTCACTTTCTACCCTATCTTTGCTGAACTTATTTTCTTTCTTTTTCGTACTATCCCCTAAAGTGCAGCAGAATCTTCAACGTGATGAAGTTGGCTGCCAGAGGCGAAGAAGAAGAGTAGGTATGTTAGAAGTCTAGGTTGTGATTGTGATGTATTACTGCCATGTTTAAAATTTGAGAAGGTTTTTTTTGCCTTGCTAATTCTGAATGATATTGTATGCTACTTACATAAAACCTGTATTATTATCAGGCATGAAAACAGCTCCACTGTCTGTGCCGAAATGTTTTCGTAATTGCATGAATCTCCGCCTATAAAAAAAAAATCTGCCAAAAATGTGACCACAAAGTTATTCTCAAACGGCATGGTCCGTATTTGGTCGGTCTAGCGCTTGCAGTTGAAAGTGAAAAATGGTCGATGTAGTGGTTCGCGAATTGGTGTGTGTGAGTGTTGAAAGAGAAGACGGAAATATCGGCGGACGTAGACATTTCGTTTTGGACAGTTAATCGTAGCGTGTACATTCCCCCCTCCTCCCCATATTCAGTCTTGAATAGTATGAATGAGGTACTTATGTTCTTGCCAGTGTATGAGTTTTCCCATATGCTTCTACTATTTATACATTGTGGCCAGCTGTATGTGCTATGTTTTATTTTTAAACGCATGAGACAAGAACAGTATCATTTTAAAGTGTGCAAAGATGTACAAATTACGATGTATCTCTACATATGCTAATTTTTGTTTTTACCGTGTAGCCTAGTATTTAAACATTTTGATGTCAAATGTAATACATGTATATTGTAATTTATGTCTGGGAAGTACTAGATACATTACTAAAAAAAATCCCTGACATTTTTGGGAACAAACATTGTATTTCAAAACTAAAAACCGATGAAGTAAAAGTCTGAAGTGTCCACATTTATTATGTCAGGTTTGTTGTTGTTAATATGTAAAACAAAAAGATTACAACAAAGTATTGAAAATGAGTAAAGAAAATCAAATAAAGTGAACACAGATCACTAAGCTTGCTGAATGATGAATTGACATGCAGCATTGCTTATCTGCAATGCATTTTTTTACATCTGCTTTTTCTTTCTTTTAATATTGTAAAAAAAAAAAATCTTTTTGATGGCGATCCTGAAATCCTGCCCCCGTAACTTACAAGAGTGACATAGCCACAGGCTACAATGCTTTGGGATAAAGTTTGTTATGCACCACAGAATAATTTGTACAGTTATTCTTTAGAAGAACTGTCGCGATTATACCCGCAACGCGTTCTCAGGGGATATTCGGTTGTTGCTATCATTCTCGCAACGCGTTGGCAATGGCATACTCGGGTGTTGCGACTATACTCTCAATGTGTTGCAAACAAGTTTTTTTTGTAAACAACTACATGCTAACATTGTTATGTTTGTCTAATAAATCATTTACGTAAAATGAAATGTATTCTGAAAGTTTCCATACATTATAAAGGAAAGCAATAAATAGAAACTGTTGACTTTTTTGTTGTTGTTGCATAGCCATAGGTGTCAACCCAATTTTCCTTTTTTTCAAAACTTCCCTTATTGAAAAATAATTTCCGCCTTATTTCAAGCCTGAAAACCGTATAAATTTCAGAACACGCAAAACCATAAAAAAGTTGCTGTGAATACATTATATTCAGACATCGTTTTCATGCAGTTTTGTTATATGAAAAATGGGCAGGGGAGCGTACCTTCCTTTCTCAGAGGACAGGTTTTTCCATTCTTTCAAGTGTCTCCCACTCCCAACTCGTGCCTTTTTGGCCACAGGTTTTTTTGTAGAACTGGAAGCGTCCGCCATTTTTTATTCAAACAACGCTCGCACGGAAGTTCTGAAGAAACCATGCATGCGCTGATTACCAGAACAAATCCGGAACAAATCGCTCTCTGCGCATGACCGATCATCTAGCCTACTGCTTTCGTTTTCTTGTTCGGCTGCTTGGCATCCGCGTTTTGTCGTCTGCTATCACAAAATTCTATCACTTTGCGGTTTGTCTCTGATTTCTGATCTGCCCGTATAAATCAGTTTTACCCGTATTGAAACTGTTATACGGCCGTACAGACCCAAAATCATGGTTTTCCCGTACAGCAATACGGGACAAACGTATAGATTGACACCTATGCATAGCTGCTACCGTGTACCTAGTCTGCATTTTAAATGAAAGAGTGTATAGAAAAATGTTGCTAAGCAGTTCTTGATTATGTGATGGATTTACTGCTCCGAGGTACAACGAAGTTGTAATCCTATTGAATCATATATTTTATAAGTATTACATCATATTACAAGTGATATTCCTGTTTAAAAGGATATTTTTGTTTTTGAAAGGAATTGTGAAAGGCTAACTTATTAAATGATCATGTAAAGACGTGGTCCTGCATTTGCAATGTACTTATCCACATGTGATGTGACTTTCCGGTTTCATTGCTTTAGATGTTTTATGAAGCCATATACTTTTCAGTTTGAACAATCCCAAGAACATAACTCCTGCATAAGATATCATAAGAATGCTTTGGGGATTATCATTTTAATATAACAATGGTTCACTTCAAGACAATAAGGCACATGATTTTCTGTCGGTTTGTTTGTTTGTATTCTTCTACACTGGCCACTTTTTGTTTGTATCTGAGTCTTTAAAAAAAAGAAAACACAGGGTAAATAACGCAAGTTTTAAACAATCTGGAAACACTTGATTGGGGGGGGGGGGGGGGGGGGGGGGGGGGGGGGGGGGGGGGGGGGGGGGGGGGGGGGGGGGGGGGGGGGGGGGGGGGGGGGGGGGGGGGGGGGGGGGGGGGGGGGGGGGGGGGCTTCTTCTCTGAAGACCATTTGTTGCCCTTACCTCTCCATAGTTTATTTGTGAACTTGTGTGTGTGTGCAGTTTATGATTATAGCACCCACTACAGGCATTTAAAAAAAAAATCTATATTGCAACAAAATTATATCTAATAAAGGCACACATCTTTATGGTTGATTTTATCAAATGGCAAACCAAAGATGAAACACAGGGTGACAAGTGGATTTAAAGGAGTTGAAGCAAATTTTCAAGTTTCCACAGTCATTGCAGAAGCTTACACAGTTTTTCATAGTTTCTCTTTTGGGCATTTTGTTTGTTCGTTTAAAATAAAATCGAGTTCTTGTGTGGTTTTATGGTTGCTGTTTTGCATTATGATGCTGAGCATTGTGACGCTGAATCGTTTCATGTCACATGTGTGGGAAAAGTTTGTTTTTTTATTTAAATTTTTCTCTAAGTACCGTATCTGATTTTCTTTTTTTTTCGCTGGTTGGGTGGATTGCAAATTTTTTACATAGAAAGGTAAAACTTGATATTTGCTGACTTTTAACCCATTCAGCAAGCCTTTTTAAAGTATTGACTTCTGACATGCTTGAGACAAAAAGCCTTTATGTATTGCGTTTCATTGCTTTTTTCTTAATGTTGAGCACAATAACCTTTTAACACAGAATGTGTGTGTGTGCGTTGGTGTGTATCTGTGTGTGTGTGTGTGTGTGTGTGTGTGTGTGTGTGTGTGTATGTGTGTGTGTGTGTGTGTGTGTGTGTGTGTATGTATGTATGTGTGTGTGTGAGAGGAGAGAGGGAGACTGAGAGGGAGAGATTCCTACAACCGGGATGCTGATTTATTATTAGATTATCTTCAAAACGTAATGAATTGCTGCTCTCGTGTTAGGCTTATTTTCTACAGGATTTTGATAAGTCCCCCATGACATTATTGAGGAATATGTAACAATGGTCACCACCTTACAAGGTAGCTAACCAACCAACCATCGCTAACAAGACAGTAGCTATCTTGCCGGGGTCACGTAACAGCAATGAGAATTAAATGAATGTTACCTGGAAGAAGGGAAAGAGGATATATTCAGCATCTGCATTGAGTGCCGGCCATTCATTCTTTGTTTGATTATATGCGCGCACGCACACACGCACAGAGGGGAGAAAGAGACTGCGTGCAGAGTTCTTCAGCACATCCTATCTGGCTCCTCTTTTTTTATGTCCGCAATGGATCGTATGTAAATGAGGGTGAGAAAAAGCAGTATTTTCACTAACTCCACAGACAACAATTCCTAGCTTTTCATGAGGGCTTTGACACCTGCTAATTCTATATATATATATATATATAAAAAGAGTCCTCTTTTCCTGTGGAAAGATAGAGCAATCGTTCTGCCCTTCAACTTTCAGCAGGAAAAGTACTGTATCGCTACCGCCCAATACCATCTCACCTTCCCCCCACCCCAGACATGCCTGCTCGTTCTCCTGCCTTGTCATCTGGCGTTCACTTGCATAACTTCTCTTACAAAAGCAGAAATAAATATTTGACGTGAGAAGTTGCAAAAGAAAGACAAGCTCTCTCTCTCTCTCTCTCTCTCTCTCTCTCTCTCTCTCTCTCTCTCTCTCTCTCTCTCTCTCTCTCTCTCTCATATTCAGGCACTTTAATAAATGTTCAAGTGAAATAAAAGTACCCCACACACACCTATGGTTGAAGAGAGAAACACAACGCTTTATTAACGCTTTCTGTGAAATTGTAAAAATCTATTTATGCGCATTAAGCCTTGCGTGTATTATTTGCAAAATGTTAGAACAATTTATTAGAGACACAGTTGTAGCCCACATGACAAATTTTAACCTGTATTCAGAATGTCAACATGGCTTTAGGACAGGAAGATCTTGTATGACCCAGTTCACGGATGTCATGGACAATTTTACTAAATTTTTAGATGAAAAGGAAACTTTTGATGTGGTACATTTAGATTTTCGGGCTTTTGACTCCGTCCCACACGAACGATTGCTATTAAAGCTTCAGTCTTATGGTATAGATGGGAACATATTAAGATGGATAGGAAATTTTCTTACGGGCAGAACACAAAAGGTACGAATAAATGGTAAATATTCTTCTGAAGCAGCAGTGTTGAGTGGCATTCCACAAGGTAGCATCCTAGGCACCATTCTGTTCACAATTTTCATTAATGATCTACCGGATCAAGTAGAAAGCATATGTAAAAATTTTGCGGACGATACCAAAATATACAATACTTCAAAAAATTATTAAACAATTCAACATGACATTGACAGACTAATAAACTGGACAGAGAAATGGAATCTGTATTTTAATGATAGTAAATGTAAGGTGATGCATTTAGGAAAGAATAATCCAAGTTGCAATTATGAGATCTCACTTGGTACCGACAAACATATTCTAAAAACTTGCAAAGAGGAAAAGGATCTTGGAGTCATCTTTGACTCTGGATTAACATTTGATAACCACATTAATACGGCTATTGGTAAAGGCAACAAAATGCTGGGCCTAATTAGAAGAAGTTTTATTGGGTTAGATAATATAGGGGAAGACGGGGTAAAAAGTGCATGGGCGGGTAAGAAGCCCACCCCAATTATCTCATGAAATGAAACAAATTTCAGTCTCATTTTGCCCATGAGACGAGCGTTAATGTCTAGCATTCGTCTCATGGGCAAATTTGACTGACATTTTCTTTATTTCATGAGATAATTGGGGTGGGCTTCTTACCCGCCCATGCGCTTTTTATCCCGTCTTCACCTGGTATTTTTGAAACTATAACAGTTTGGTCAGAAAACATCTACAGTATGGAAATCAGGTCTGGAGTCCGTTCTTTAAAAAGGCAATCGGCAGCATTAGAAAGGGTCCAAAGACGAGCAACAAAATGATTAAAGGCGTTAGTCACCTTGATTACGAACACAGACTAAGAAAGTTGAAATTACCATCTCTGAAATAGGGGAAAACGGGGTAAAAAGCGCATGGGCGGGTAAGAAGCCCACCCCAATTATCTCATGAAATAAAGAAAATTGGAGTCCGTTTTGCCCATGAGACGAATGCTAGACATTAACGCTCGTCTCATGGGCAAAATGAGACTGAAATTTGCTTCATTTCATGAGATAATTGGGGTGGGCTTCTTACCCACCCATGCGCTTTTTACCCCGTCTTCCCCTACAGAAGAATTCGTGGGGATCTGATAAATACATACAAAAATGTTCACAGTGATAACAATACTAATAAATCTTTGTTCCAGCTAACAACTGACTCAAGAACCCGTAACAGTGATTTAAAAATACTAACCCAGTATAGCCGAACTAATATTAGAAAAAAATTCTTTTCTAACAGAGTAACAAAGTTTTGGAATACTCTTGCTGCACATATTAAACGAGCACAGAATCTAACACAATTCAAAAACCTCCTTGGTGGATACACCAACATATCAAAACTACAATACGAGCATGACTAAAAGGCAGATTTGCCGAAAACAAAATACAAAAACCTCTCAGCTGTGCAAAAGTTCCAACAAAAATGACAGGACAGTGAAGAGGCCGCGAGGCCTAATGTCCTAACTACCTGACCTGACCTGAACAAAATTGAATTCATTAGGAATATCTTATATTGTGCTTGGGCCAACAGTAGGCCTACTTGACATTCTGGTGAATTGTCAGGCCATCGAAGGACAATTTGTTTCCAAGTTTCATCATGATAGGCTCAATAGTTTAGATGAGGTGATTGAAACAAAAAGGACACCCCGGGTTATGTTTACATAGTTTGATATTTGGGAAACAGAAATAACTGGCTTTGTCAGAACTTTGGGGACAAATCTTCCAGTTTTCACAATTGCTTCTCTATCTGTAACTAATCTGCGTTATCACAACGGCTCAATTTCACTGGGAGTTCGTTAATGTTGTCTGATATTTGACTCAACTGGCATCATCGTTCTACAACAGGAGCAACTCTGCCAAATTTCATCATGATCGGTTCAGTTGTTTAGGCTTTGACGATCACAACACATTCTTGTTCATGCACAAAGAGACAGAAGAATGGTCAGGCAAATCAATGGAATAAGGATAAACGCAGAGGCCCTTACCCCCTTAATTGTTCCAGTTGGAAATTGTAGTACCATATAATAACATTATTTAAAAGCCAGCAAACAAAACAAAGAAGAGGAGAAGAAGAAATCATTGCATTCTGATTCATGACAATTGTTTGAGAGAGAGAGAGAGAGGGGGGGGGAGGCAGGCAGGCAGAGAGATGGGGAGAGAGTGGGGGGGGGGGGGGGGGGGCAGGCAGGCAGGCAGGCAAACAAACATACAGACGGTCAGATGAGAAGGAATCGGAGAAGAAATTCAGAGAAAGATGGTTCTTTAGAACTGAGAGTGCACACACATGGTTTACTTGTTATCTTGCTCTTGTCATCAATCTTCTGCGTTGTTGATGCAGCTCCTATCCCATCCAAACCCACCCCCCACCCCACCCCACGTCTCGTATCCTCTCCTCGCCTCCTCCTCCCCTCCAGTTTCCACGTGATGAACACGTCACTTCCCTGACACCAAGAATCACATCAAGGTTTTTATGGCAAGACGAGCGTGTCTGGGATGTGTGTATATTAGCATTACGCAGGATTACACTACAACGTTACAGTCTGTCCTGTCTTGAACTTTCTCTCTAAACTCCAACCAGAATGTGAACAAAAAAAGTTTGTTCATTTATTTAGAAAAGGAACCAATTGAAATATTCAGTTCTTTTACTTTTCGGGCACTGGTTTTTTCTTTTCAGTTTGATTATTGTGTCACAAAACATGTTAGAACAACCGTTTTATGTCAGTAGTTTATTTGTGTGTTGAATAAAACATTAAATTTGGGATATTCAATGAGAGAAGGTGGACAGTTGTTGTTGTTTTTAGTAGTTATATCCCAGTTAAGCGAAAACACTTCATGACTTGTTGAGGTGATCAAGCTGAAAAGCATAAAAGAACATTGGAGAAAGAAAAGAAGGGGGAAAACAAACGAAATTTACAAACTTGCAGACCGGACATCTTACTTGTTTGCATTTCAGTTGTTGACATGGGCGTTTTATACAGTCTTTCAAGAACCATTACCGTGTATGCAGCCCTTCAAATCATCCTCCTAAAAGAAGGTCATAGCAAAAGCAACAATAACAACAACAGCAAAAGCAATATAGTGGGCATACGTTTGGTGAAGTCTCTTTACTGCCTCAATCAAGTCGTTGCGGAGGACCACAGATATCTCACAGCCAGGGCCAGGAGCAGAGTGGAGTGTGTGGCCATGTGCAGGCAGGATGGGAACTGTCGCTCCATCACCTTCGATGGCCGCTCCTCGCTCTGCCACCTGGGAGACACCACGGCCACCCTCGACTGCTCCAACATGGAACCCTCCGCTTCGTCCAGCGTCACCTTTTACCAGGAGGTAAGCGATTTATATTAAAAGAAAATGTACGTCGAGAAGGTTACGTCAGCTTATCTTTTTGCTTGATTGTCGTCTGTGGGCGAAGCTATTCCACAAATTGAAGAATGAAAATTCATTTAACGTCCTCCGTTCTGGAACAGACACATATGGGACATTAGGGGAAGACGGGGTAAAAAAGCGCATGGGCGGGTAAGAAGCCCACCCCAATTATCTCATGAAATAAAGAAAATTTCAGTCAAATTTGCCCATGAGACTCTTGAAATGAAGCAAATTTCAGTCTCATTTTGCCCATGAGACGAGCGTTAATGTCTAGCATTCGTCTCATGGGCAAATTTGACTGAAATTTTCTTTATTTCATGAGATAATTGGGGTGGGCTTCTTACCCGCCCATGCGCTTTTTACCCCGTCTTCCCCTAATAGAGATAAAGATGGTGGGAGCGATCCTGGAGGCAATGCCCGGAGGCAGTGCAACACCAGGAAAGTCCCGATTTTTTTACAGATGTATTTTATTCCACAAATTAAGAATGGATTTATATGTATAGGTATTGCACAAAAATAGAATTTTATTGTTCTGTTATTTGCAGTTGAACTGGAATGTCATTTGAAGACAGGAATTTTGCATCTTTAAAAAAAAGTGTTATGCTGTTTAGAATATTGGGTTAAAAAAATGAACGCATTTTCAAAACAGTTAAATTAATGTGTTATGCTGGAAATAATCTTCATGTTTACATCTGTCTATCTTATCCTCACCATACACTGATTAAAAAACCCAACCCACCCTCCCCTTTTATTAAAAGTTAGATGATGGGATACAGCTCTATCAGGAAAGAAAAAACTATGAGTGACACGGTCTTGTACTGTCCCCAAGAGTAGTTGCTATGATGACGTAAAATATTCTCTCAGCTGTAATCAGCTGAATGTGCTTCCAATGGACTTCCCTTTCACCGCCAATGTTGCAATTATGCACCACAATGGTTTAACACCCATGTCACTAAAAGGCATCAAATCAGGGCCTGTTATCTGAAGACCCTATTTTCTTAATTTCGGGAGGTAATGATTGGTCTAATGTTATCCATGTCACAGAGGAATTCCCAATATTGCAGATTTTGTTTTCACTACCCAGTTAAAATTAATGATATTTTTTGGCTGAAAAATGACTGGCGGCGAAAGGGTTAACGAATTGAGTTGCCTCTCAGTGGACATTTGCACTGTGCCAGTGGCTTCTAGTTGAAGATTTTCTTTTCTAAGAACAGTATCTTGTTCCTGTATTCATTGTTTTTCTCATTTTTTGTGTCAGCCCCCTCCGTGTGGAGAGCGGGAGGTGATGGATCCGCTGGGTCAGTGCGTCTGTGCTCCGGGCTTCAGCGGAGTCCCTTGTCTGAGGCACATGCATGGTGAGTGGCTCCAATGCCATCCGTTGTTGTCATCATCACCTTCATCATCGTTGTCGCCGTACTGTTAAACACATATTTTGCTTCTTTGCCATCCGTCATTGATTCTTCTCCTCCTCCTTACCATCATCATCATCATCATCATGCGATTTGCATTGCTATCTTCTGTGTTTATAGTCACATAGTTAGACTTGAAGTCATCTTGCAAGGACGATAGGTATTAAGATGGCAGCGAAGCTCTCTATTTTCCCCTACTGCTGCAGACTGCACGGACGTGCACGATTCCGAGGAGTGGCAGGGGGATGGCAGCTACACGGTATTCCCCATGCGGGCCCCAGCTCCCTTCCAGGTGGCCTGCCGCTACATCAGCCACGCCCGAACCTACATCATGGACAGGAGGAAGCACGCGGAGAACTTCACCAGAACCTGGCAGGA
>CM065680.1:26616133-26683633 GCA_017654935.2 Phymorhynchus buccinoides
AAAGAAGAAAAAAAGAAAAAAAACGAAAAGAAAAGAAATACAGCAATAAAATAAGGAGAGGAAAAAACCCCGAATAAAGCAAGGAACTAAAAAGAAGGAAAAGGAATAGAAAGGAAGGAAAAGAGAAAGAAATGAAAGTGATACATGGCGTGATCCAGGTCCATGATGTCCAGCTGCTGACGTCGCAATCACCATAACCATCATCATCAACAGCATCATCGCTACAATCATCATCAACTGTTTAATTACCCGATCTACCCCTACAACCTGTAATTAAGGCTTTCAGCGGCATGACCAGAGAGACCGAGATGGCATCGGGTTGAAAGTTACGACCGCAGGACCACGCATACATTTCCCTCATTTCTGACCACTTTTGTTGTTGTTGCACTTCTAAGTCTGGAGGAGCAATGTGACAGACAGAGAGAGAGAGAGAGAGAGAGAGAGAGAGAGGGATGGAAGTAGTGAAGGAGGGGACGACAGAGAAACAGGGTGGATGGGTGGAGAGAGAGAGAGAGAGAGAGAGAGATAATGATAATGAACCTTTATTTGACAACGGTAAAAGTATTGACACAGAGTAGCCATTTCTCATAATTGCCGTTAACATAAAAACAAAGAAATATTGAATTTTTTTTGTAAAGCGAACTAAAACTAATACAATATGTCCTTAAAACACACCATCAAGACAGGGAGAGAGGGGGAGAGAGAGAGAGAGAGAGAGAGAGAGAGAGAGAGAGAGAGAGAGAGAGAGAGAGAGAGAGAGAGAGAGAGAGAGAGAGAGAGAGAGAGAGAGAGAGAGAGAGGAAGACAGACAAATTGACAGACAGATACAGACAGACATTGACAATGGCAACTTTTAACAAACATAGCCTTGAGAGGACAGGAAAGAAACATGTCACACGAACAACAAAGATATTGAAACATTTTTTTTATTGAGCTCGTGGAAAAAACCATAAATGTACTGTAACTCAGCTTTTGAATGATATTGCTTGATTACGAATAAGGACAAATGAAGAGAAATAAGGTCAGCTTTTCACATGCATTCGGATTTAGGATTAGGCTACATAGTGACAAATCTCGCTCAAAACAAGAAAGAGGACAGTAATCGCCTGTGACAAACGTATCATAGATCGATATGACATAAAAACATTCGAAGTTGAGGTGCTTGTCTGAGGTTCCATGTACAGACAATCAAATTAACCCCGCCAGCCATTTTTGAGCCTAAATTTTCCATTAAACTTGCATGGGTAGAAAAAAGATTTTGTCAGCGATATTGGGAATTCCTCTGTGATATTTTTAAAACAAGGCCTATCCTTACCTCTTAAAATCAAGAACACAAGATCGTTGGATAACAGATCCAGATTTCAAGGCTTTTTATGACATGGGTATTAAATCATTATGGTGCAAAAATGCGACATCGGCGGTGAAAGGGGTAAATTAAATAAAGTTCAAAGCTAAAAAAACAAAACACTGAAAACTTGCTAAACGAATAAATGTTATAATTACCCCCCCCCCCCCCCCCAAAAAAAAAAAAGAAAGAGAGTTAGCTACGCTTCAGTATTATTGCATCTTTTTTGGCATTGGTCAAAGATTCAAGAATAAAGGATAATGAGCCAATGGAAATCCAGCAACGCTCTGACGCACTTGATCAGCGTTTGCTGCGGGAAAAAAATATTACCGAGCTGGAGGGGTGGGAATATTGATTGGGAGGATCCACTGACCGCTCGTGCCATGCTTTTGATTGGCTGATTAGGGTAGCATTGACAGGACAGAGAAACAGCTGGAAGGAACCGTGGGTTCTGTCAGGCACTGAAGCAAAAAATGTTGAAATAAAATTGAAATAAGAAAACAAAAATCGTTAAGATTATCGAAAAACATCAACCACCTAAACAAACGAAATAGCATTGTGTATGAGCACGAAAGTTTGGTCATTGGTTTTTTGGCCGTATTTCTTTCGTTGTTTTTGTCAGATAGGCACACGAAAAACTGAGAAGAAGGTACCCCAATATGTAGGCTTCTATGAAAAATGAATGCGTATAAAACAGACAAGAAAGAGAAGGAGATGGGAAAAGAACATGAAAAGAATGGATCTAAGATTACCATAAAAAGATTAAAACAAGAAGGGAACGAAAAATATTTAAAAAAACAGGAGAAAACAAAATCGCATGTCAACAACATGCTTCTCATAAATTCGCTGCTGCTGCTACTGTCGACATTGCACGCAGGTGGACTGCTGGCAAAGAATACCAAAGAGTTCAAAGAACATCCCCACGACTTTCAAGAAACGTACATGATGCAGGCATCTTACTGCAAGAAACGGGTGCTGGTGGAAGAACACAGGTACAGCCTGTTGTCCACCCGCAGCAAGGTGGACTGTGTGCTGCAGTGTCGGCAGGACCACAGGTGTGTCTCTGTGGTCTATGATAGCAGACAACAGGTGTGTCATCTGGCCCAGGTCAGAGCCTTTCAGAACTGCTCCAACATGGAATCGCTGGGTCCGAAGCGAAAGAGAACGGTTTTCTTCTACCAAGGGGTAAGTGAGTTTACGCACTTTTTTGATCACATGTATTTAATGGGACAGGATTATGTTTTCATGCATCCATTAATTGTCCTTTGCCGATCTACGATCGCAAAGGAGTATGGGTTTTTTCATGTCTGTTTTTGTGTTGTTGCTAGTTTGTCTTTTGCGTATCTGTTGTCTGTCTTCCTGTCTAAGTGTTCTCTGTCTGTTGATACTATTCTTATAGTAAGTCTATTCCTCGTCAGCTTTATTTTTCTGATGTCTGATGGTTATCAGATTTTGTCTATTGTCCCCTCTGACATGAATGAAAATCTGTTTAACGTCCTCCGGTCTGGAACAGACAAATATGGGACATTAGTAGATATAAAGATGGTGGGAACGATCCTGGAGGCAATGCCCGGAGGCAGTGCAACACAAGTAAAGTTCCGATTTTTTAACAATAGAGATATTTAGTGTCCTCTCTGACAGTCATCCATTGTACGTTTTATATCCCGCTGTGTTCTTCTTGTCAATGTGATAGTTTTTCCTTTGGTAGTTTTAGGCCTACGTCTTTCTGTTCCTTTAATGCTGTTTAGTTTAAAATAAATACGAGACGGCTTTTCTTATGAATTTCTTGCGTCAGGGCTTATGATATACTAGGGGAAGACGGGGTAAAAAGCGCATGGGCGGGTAAGAAGCCCACCCCAAGTATCTCACGAAATAAAGAAAATTTCAGTCAAATTTGCCCATGAGACGAATGCTAGACATTAATGCTCGTCTCATGGGCAAAATGAGACTGAAATTTGCTTCATTTCATGAGATAATTGGGGTGGGCTTCTTACCCGCCCATGCGCTTTTTACCCCGTCTTCCCCTAAGTGAAAGAATATGACGAATTAGGCTATATTATACTGCTGTAAATGGCTTTAAAGTATGTTTATTCATTCTTAACATTTGAATGTTTTACAAAAGTAGACCTCCCATAACAATCGTAACCCTGGTGAAGCCTAATGCAGATTTACACCCTCCGTCACAGTCTTGGTTCATTGCGTTTTTTCCGTCTTGCCTTTATGCTGTAACTCTGCTATTTGCGAATGCATATTTGTTTAAATTGATGAAAATTAACGTTAAATATAAAAAATGATAGAGGTTTAAGTGCTCAACATGCAGTAAGAAAGGCAAGACTGGAGAGAAAAAAACCCGGAAAGAACCGAGAAATGGAGGAGGGGGTGTTAATATGCATCTTAGAGGGGTGTCAGTCTGCATCTTAGCCCCAAATTTAGCTACATTTCAGTGCTAAACGTTTAGCTAGACCTTTCTGCGATTTAGCCACCGATAACGAGTCGTTTAGGCCTACCAATACTTAGCGTTGGCCAGATATGCAATAATTATTTTCAATACATCAGAAACAAAATAATTTTCAATGCTATGGTTATCACCTTCTGGTTGTCCTCTGGACAGGTGCCGCCATGTGGGGTGGGGGAGAAGCTGGACACTACTGGTCAGTGTGTCTGTGCTCCAGGGTACCAGGGCACGCCATGCAAGAGATATTTTCGTGGTCAGTTCCAACTAATGGGGACACCCCTTTAATGATAATTATTTGGTTGGTATAATTTCGTTTCACACGTTTGATTAATGTTCTTTCAGTTATGTTGTATTTCTGTCATGTTGTTGCACCTAACCTGAAATTCTCTTTTGGAGATATTAAAGTATACTTGAACTTGAACCCACCCACCCACCCACCCTCTCTCTCTCTCTCTCTCTCTCTCTCTCTCTCTCTCTCTCTCTCTCTCTCTCTCTCTCTCTCTCTCTCTCTCTCTCTCTCTCTCTCTCTCTCTCTCTCTCTCTCTCTCTCTCTCTCTCTCTCTCTCTCTCTTCTCTCTCTTTCCCTCTCACCCATCCACCCTGTTTCTCTTTCGTCTCCTCCTTCACTCCTTCCATCCCTTTCTGTGTTTCTCCCATTCTCTCTCTCTCTCTCTCTCTCTCTCTCTCTCTCTCTCTCTCTCTCTCTCTCTCTCTCTCTCTCTCTCTCTCTCTATCTCATTTTCTTTGTCACATTGCTCCTCCAGACTTAGAAGTGCACAAGTCAACAACTACAACAAAAGTGGTCAGAAATGAGAGAGAGAGAGAGAGAGAGAGAGAGAGAGAGAGAGAGAGAGAGAGAGAGAGAGAGAGAGAGAGAGACAGACAGACAGAGAGAGAGAGAGAGAGAGAGAGAGAGAGAGAGAGAGAGAGAGAGAGAGAGAGAGAGAGAGAGAGAGAGAGAGAGAGAAACTCTGTGTGAGAGAGAGAGAGAGAGAGAGAGAGAGAGAGAGAGAGAGAGAGAGAGAGAGAGAGAGAGAGACAGACAGACAGGCAGACATATATATATATAGAGAGAGAGAGAAAGACAGAGACAGATATAGTGATAGAGACCTTTATTGTGAGAGGAAATAGAAACTTTAGCTGGTATTTTTCAAGTCTGCATGTTTTGTTCAGCACAAACTTAATTCGAGCATTGTTATTCTGCGTATGGAAGGGTCATGAACGCGTAAAGTCGCAGCATTTAGCTTACATGCATGTGCTGTTTAACAAACGATATCAATATAGATCTTGGTTGCCATTATGTGCAGACTGCTCTGATCATTACAACTACGGAGATTGGAAAGGCGAGGGGATCTACAGCGTCCATCCTCTGCCCTCTTTCCAGCCTTTCAATGTGAGAGTTTATCTTGTTTCTGTTATGGGTTATGCTTTATTTTCTTGACAAATCTATAGCATACTCCCGTACTTTTAAATAAGACCTAGATATTTCTTGAATGAACCTTAATTTGTTTTCATGCCATGATATTTTTACATGTTGGATGCTTGACGATGGCGGCACATTTTTAAATAATGCTAATTTGTTTGTCGATGATTTTTCTCTGTTGTTGTTGAGGGAGTCCTTGGGTTTGTTCACTTGCGTCCTTTAAGCCCACATCGTGCATGCTAGACACTTTGACTGAAGATTTGATCCTGACAAGGAAAGTAACCCCCATCTTCGCTAAATAAGCATATAGTCGATGCCTTAGTGTCAAAACTGACGTTCTTGAGTTATTATGAAACCTCTTGCGAAAAAATATAACTTGTATTAAATAGGACTGAAAAATAATAGTAAAGTGTGGATTATGCTACTTGTATTTTTTCATTTTTTAAGACAAAATACAAGTGATTATTTTTCGCATTAAGTTCCAAAATAAGTGAAAGGACATCATCATGAGAGAGAGAGAGAGAGAGAAGAGAGAGAGAGAGAGAGAGAGAGAGAGAGAGAGAGAGAGAGAGAGAGAGAGAGAGAGAGAGAGAGAGAGAGAGAGAGAGAGAAAGGACCATCTGAAGAGAGAGAGAGAGAGAGAGAGAGAGAGAGAGAGAGAGAGAGAGAGAGAGAGAGAGAGAGAGAGAAGAGAGAGAGAGAGAGAGAGAGAGAGAGAGAGAGAGAGAGAGAGAGAGAGAGAGAGAGAGGAGAGAGAGAGAGAGAGAGAGAGAGAGAGAGGAGAGAGAGAGAGAGAGAGAGAGAGAGAGAGAGAGAGAGAGAGAGAGAGAGAGAGAGAGAGAGAGAGAGAGAGAGAGAGAGAGAGGAGAGAGAGAGAGAGAGAGGAGAGAGAGAGAGAGAGAGAGAGAGGAGAGAGAGAGAGAGAGAGAGAGAGAGAGAGAGAGAGAACGTTTTGACTCTAAGGCGTCATTTTCTTTCTCTTCTTGCTTCATTGTAGCAACATCACTCAAACAAATGACACAGCAATAGTTATTGTTGTTTATTTTGGGAAATAATGGGGACCAGTTTCCGAACAGTTTGTGCGCCATATCAAACGTTCCTTCTTTTTTTTGTATTATAGCAAAAACCGTTAACGCTAATTATGAAAAACTAAAAACAAAACAAACAAACAACAACAAAAACAACAGAGAAAAAACCCGTCGTCTATCTCATAGGTTTCTTGCTCACTTCTTATAAATGAACCAACTAATCACTCAGCATGATCGTTTTGCTGCGATTTAACATGTCGCAGATGTTCAGCATTGCAATATTTTTATTATTATTTATTATTATTATTATTATATATTAGCCTCTCTTAAATCTCTGAACTATTGATCGTTTGAAAGCCATTCACCTGGGAAAAAAATCAACAACTTTCTATGGTTTGACGTTTTATTTATTTATTTATCTACCCAAGGTGCTGTGTCGCCATAACAGCCACACGCGGACCTACGTGATGCAGAGGAAACGGAGGAAGAACCGGGAGAGCTTCAACAGACCCT
Organism: Phymorhynchus buccinoides; assembly: GCA_017654935.2. Taxonomy (NCBI): domain Eukaryota; kingdom Metazoa; phylum Mollusca; class Gastropoda; order Neogastropoda; family Raphitomidae; genus Phymorhynchus; species Phymorhynchus buccinoides. Next base: position 26,622,898 of record CM065680.1, read on the forward strand.
GGGCAGACTACAAGAAGGGCTTCGGCAATCTCAACACTGACTTCTGGTTAGGCCTGGACAAGGTGAGCACTTTTCGGTTTGGGTTCCAATAAAGACTGCAAATCTCCTCGGTTTTATTTATACTTAAATAAGCCTACAAAGAAAAGAGAATCCTCTAGAAGCCTGAACGTAAATCTAGACAAATGTAAACTTGTATATCCCCCAAAAAAACAACAACAACAAACAAAAAATCTTCCGAAATACTGTAGGTTTTCCCATAACAGTTATCAGAGCAAACTAGACCAATTAAGCTTATCCATGACTCCCAACTGAGAAAATGCGGGCGTGTTCTTAACCCCTATCGGCTATCCCTGTTGCTTGACCATAAAATTGAGTTGACTGTTCTTTTCAAAAGCTACACAGTATGCAACTGAATGTTATGCTATTTCAGTTCATGTTAATGATTCTTTCTTTCTTCCTTTTTGTTTCTTTCCTTTTTCTGCCTTCCTTCTTTCCTTTGTTCATTTCTTCTTTTCTTTCATCCTTTCGTTCGTTCCTTTCTTTCTTTCATCCTTTCTTCAACCCTTCCAGATTCATCTACTCACCTCTGTGGACCGGCGCTACAAACTGCGGGTGACCATCAAGCTCATCAACGATTCCTTCATCAGCTACAGCTACCCCAAGTTCCAGGTATCCAGCGAGGCCTCCGAATACCGCCTGGACTTCAACGCGTCTGATCTCAAAGGCAGCGACGACTGCCTGCTGCCTCTCCTCAACGCGTCCTTCAGCACCCCGGACCACGACGTGGACGAAAATAAGGAGGTCAACTGTGCCCAGGTCCGCAAAGGAGGCTTCTGGTTTCGTGGGCGGGGATGCGGTCTGTGCAACCCTCACGGCATCATCTACGGGAAGGAGAACGGTTTGCTGACTGGGGCTGAGGATGAGGCGTTTTGGCACTCGTTGGGGAACGTGGCTCCCTATAAGCTGAACATGTATATTGTGGCTGATTAGTGTGTGGGTGTGGGTGGAAGGACGTAAGCACTGTTGGGGATGGTGGGGTTGTTGTTAATTAGGCCTGTATTCGCGGTATGTCGTAATTCAACTTTTAAAAAAAAAATGTCTCCAGTTGTAATCAGATATCAGAATTCATCACATTGTAACAAACGCTGGAAGAGGAACTTTTAATTTCAAAGTAGTGTCTGGTGATAGACGGTAGCAGAACATGTGAATGCGACATACTGCATGTGGTGCCAGGCTCAGGGACTTTTGTTGATGTGTTCTTTTTAGACTTTGCCAACGAGTTATGTTTTTGTCGTTAAGGTTATGTTTTTTGTCGTTAAGGTTATGTTTTTGTCGTTAAGCGCTTAGAGCTTAAAGAAGAAGCGCTATATACATTTCACTGCCAACCATATTTCAACCAAACATGTCCATTAAATTTACCTGGATAGAGAACAAAATCCATCTGCAGTATTGGGGATTCTTCTGTGATTTATATAAAATAAGGTCTATCCTTACTTCCCAAAACTAAGACAATAGGGTCTTTGGATAATAGACCCCAATGTGATGCCTTTTAGTGACATAGGTGTTGCATCACTGTGGTGCTAAACTGCGACTTTGGCGGTAAAGGGGTTTTAAATAAATAATATAGCATGCTTGTTAGATCTTTGTGGGTTCAAGACTAATCTCATTTAACGAGTTAATGAGGGGAAAAAATTATCCCATCTGAGTGATGACCTCAATTAACTCTTGATTTTAATGGATGATATATGGCATGATAACCATGATGTCTACAAAGCTGTATTAAAATATAATCTTAATTTTGATAGGATTATTTTTATCCATACGTGAGGGTTATAATCAACAACAAAAACACAAAGGTATGTTGCATTGGAAAAAAACCCGCTTGAGATCGACTTCCAAAACTAAAGGGTTTGCTTTTTGGATGATACACCAACGTCTTGCAATTTAAACAAACAAACAAACAAAAACAAAAACAACAACCACACATTCATATATTATTATTGAGTAAGATTATTCTAGAACACGCATCTGATGTGGTTACACGATGTGCTTTATTTTCGGATAATCACACATTGAATGGAGATAGCCTAATTGTCGTGTTGTGGTGAACTCGAGAGGGGAAGATGATTATCGAATCTCAGAACAAACTTGTTTGCTTGTTCGAACATTAGAACTGATTGTGGTTAAGACTGGAACACGATGATAGACTTTCAAAGATACTGTGAGTATGAAGGGTTTAATTAGAAAGTTATATCAGGGTCAGCCAAAATTAATCCCGCATGAAACAAAGAACACCCCATTTATAGATAGAGTAAACTTTGAGAAGTAGTGAGTGATGATTTTGCAACCTCAGTAAATCAGAACTCAAGGACAAAGAAAAGTACTAGAGGCTGCCATTTCTTGAATGAGTTGTGATCATTGTAAAGTTTTAATGAATAGTAAATTTGCTCAATGCTGTGGTTTCCAAAAACGAAAGTTTTAAGCAATAGCTTGAACAGAATGCAGTGACCGAACAGCAAACTTCGATCTTTCCATTTTTAGGCTAATAAAATAATAAATTCGATGGCTTGGAGTCAAAACGGACTATCTTTAGATAGTCCATTGACATATTATTGAACTTAGTACGAAAACTAATAACTTGTATAAAAAAAAGACTGCAGAAATATAAAAAGCAAAACCCCCTTTATATATTTCTGTAGTCATTGTTTGATACAAGTTAACAGTTTTTGTAATAGGTTCAATAATACGTCAATGGACTATCTAAAGATAGTCCGTTTTGACTCCAAGCCATCGTATTATTATTAATTTATTGCAGAACTTTTAGTAATTGTTATTTGTCCTTTGCCGATCTACGATCGCAAAGGAGTCTGCATCGTTCGTGTATGTTTCTTTGTTCTTGTTTTTTTTTTCTTTCTCCCCTGTCTGTCCCAAGGATATCTCCCGAACCGCTTGACAGAATCGCTTCAAATTTTGTGTGGTGGTGTGTCACCATGAGAGGAAGGCATCCGCGCATAAATTATCGCCGTCGTGAGTGACCTTGGTCTTGGCGTATGATCTTGAAAACCGAAAATCTTTAAGGGGCCATAACTTCCGCACCGTTCATCTTAGTCTTCAAACTTGCTTGCTAATATGGTCTTCCAAAAATGAATCAGGTTTATAGGCCTAAATTAATTATAGTGTCAAAAGCCATAGAAATTAAGTAAATTGGACTGTAAATATTGTTTTTTAATTACATGTTGTAACCTGACACACCCTTTAAAAACTATCTGCCCGAGTGTTCCGGAATTGTTCATTTTGAGGCTGCTTGTTGGTGTTTCTTCTATATATTTTTTACCACGCACTCTTTTCACAAGCTTAATTGTAAGGTAGGCCTATTTACTTCTGTAATAGCATCTGCTTTTGTCTCACCCCGAAAGGTCCACAACAATGACAGTTGATTTTTGTGTGTGTGCAGAAGAAGCTATGACAACAGGCATTTCGATTTTGCTATTGTATTAATCTACTATTATACTTAATCGATTGGGAAAGGGACTCAGTGTCTTCGTCTGGTTGTTATCTTTTAAGGTCTATTATTGTGATCCAAAATCTGATGACTATTCAAATTCAAACAAAATTTTATCGACAGATGTCTTAGAAATGAAGATAGTTTTGATGTTGTTATCGATAGTTTTATAGTTTTAAGTTTTAATGGTTACCTTTCTTTTTTCGGTTTTTTTGGGTGTGGTGTGTGTGTGGGGGGGAGGGGGGGGGCGGTCTATTCCATTTTGCGGGTAAATTGTTTAATGTGGAGTCATTTAAAGATGAGCAATGATCTAATGAAGAAATACCTTTAAAAAAAGAAGACAATAAATGACTGATTTTGTTTCACATTATTTTTCAGTTGCATATTCTTCAAAGCTGCACTGAACAATAAAGCATCACTTTCACTGGAAGTACTTCGGTGTGGTACGTCTTTTTAAAAAAATCACTTTTGCTTAGGATTAAAATGCACGATGCTTATTGCTTCTCACAGAATGATCTTCTTTGTCCTTTTGTGTATAGTTTTGCTTGGAAAGCTGATATTCAGCACACATGCCAACCTTTAATGCTATTGTTACTTGTTAGGCCATCGCCAAATCGATGGTAAGAGTTAAAACAAGTTATTTTTCTTTGCATTTGAAATGTTACAATAACTGGACCCTTTACTTTTTAAGAATTGGACTTGAAAATAAAGCAGCTTGTTTGTGATTTTAATTAGATTTTCCCCATGTATTGCTAAAATCTGAAATGTGTGTGTGTGTGTGTGTGTGTGTGTGTGTGTGTGTGTGTGTGCGTGCGCGTGTGTGTGCGTGAGTGCGTGTATATGTGTATGAGCTTATGTACATAGACACAGAAGAGAGAGAGAGAGAGAGAGAGAGAGAGAGAGAGAGAGAGAGAGAGAGAGAAATAGACAGAGAGAGAGAGAGAGAGAGAGAGAGAGAGAGAGAGAGAGAGAGAGAGAGAGAGAGATTAATGTAGCGCTTTTTCTCACATGAGCTCAGTGCGCTTTACATCGAGAAAATTAAAGCCAATCAAATAATAAACGAAAAATTATTAAAATTTGAAATAAACACGATGCTTGCACGCAACGCTCTCTTTCTTACACACACACACACACACACACACACGCACGCATGCACGCACGCACGCACACACTCACACATATGCATATATATATATATACACACACACGCGCGCGCACGCGGGCATGCTCGCAAACCGCGCGCGCGCGCGCGCGCACACACGCACACGCGCACACACACGCACACACACACACACACACACACACACACACACACACACACACACACACACACACACACACACACACACACACACACACACAGATACACGCACGCACACACACTCACAATTATACAAGAGTAAAGGAGTTACAAAATGAAAATTCTAAGAAAAACCATAGGCCTAGACTACATTTACATCCTCAATCAAGCTTAGATACAATACTGGAAATAAAATCAAACTGTCATTGACATAGGCCTACCAGCGTTTAAAGCTTACACAACATAGATTGGCTACCACTTTCTACATGCAATTTATGAAATAAAGAATGTGCAAATACAATAATTTGCAAAACAAAATTCCACAAGATTTCAAAATGCAATGAAACGGACCCCCCACCCCCACCCCCAGACACAAAAACTAATCAAATATAATATAAAGTGAGTTTTAAGGGCAGAGCGAAAAGCAGAGATAGAGTCAAAGGAGCGGACATGTTGTGGGAGGGAATCATCATAGTTATTGGTTAGACAGAAATGTCAACTTGATTTGTGGCCATACAACGTGATATCAGAATTGCCCCATAGCAAATCTTTTACTCCACAGCAAAAGATGCTTTGACCTTTAAATGTCACGAACAGCAATAGGTCCTACAAAAATAACTTGTGTACATGAGGCTTCGTAGCGAAAACGTTGATAAATGTACACAACTTTCATGCGACGAAGTCAACCCTTCCCGTACCCCGTGGGGTGTACTTCCACCCACACTGTTACTTTTTATCTCGTATTTCCCAAACCGCTCATACGATCTTGTTGAAATGTTATGACTTTGTCAACGAAAGATGTGACCACGTGCAGCCAAAAAACCACGCATATTTGTTGGAAAACAAGAAAGTAAATATACAACAAAGTCGTCGTTTAAGCGACTTCTTCTTCTTCTGTGGTGGTAACCAATTTGTCTGTATACGTAGGCCTAAACGTACGCACTTGAGATGTTACAAAAGAAAAGGAAGAAAGAAGCATAAAAAAGACTTCAAGAGCCACATCAACGTTAACGATCTTAACTGTCTGGATGTTAAAGTGACAGCGTTGTCGATGGAACAAGTCTAAATGTTCAGCTCTTCGGGGGTGGGGATGGGGGCGTTGAACCATAGGCAACCGTCAAATTAAGCGAACATATCAAAAGCGCGAATATTTTCTGTATAGAAAATGCGCGAATGTCTGATAGTCAAAAAGCGCGAAACCCTTACGTAAATGTCCGATAGTCAAAAAGTTCACAACAATGGTGATATTAGACTTTTTAAAAAATAAAAGGAAAAGAAACCCCAATGAATTAAAATGAGGGGGTGGGGAGTGTGCGTGTGTGTGTGTGTGTGTGTGTGTGTGTGTGTGTGTGTGTGTGTGTGTGTGTGTGTGTGTGTGTGTGTGTGTGTGTGTGTGTGTGTGTGTGTCCGTTTGTTTGTGCGTCCTATCTCTGTCTCTCTATGTGGGATACTCGCGCAAATAAGTTGTACACTTCATGTTCGCGCAAATTGTATAGAGGAAAAGTAGCGCAAATTGACCCATTCGCGCTTTTTGACAACTCCCGAACAATAGGCCTTTATTTCGCAGTATTCAGACGACGAAAATGGTGTTTTACGTCCTCTTGGTCTGAATCAGACACATATGGGACATTTGTAAATACAAATATGGTGGGAACAATACTGGAGGCAATGCCCGGAGGCAGTACGAAACCAGTAAAGTCCCGATTTTTATTTTATTAATACAGATAGGTGTAGCGGTAACCACGCCTCGGTTAAACCTCATTGGCTATGGCACCGCTACAAGTATAGGTAAAATACTTCCTCAAAGTATCCGCAGTATTCAGACAAGACCAATCCAGCTTTCATAGTGCTCACTGGGGACAAAGCCGGACAGGCAATAGAGCTCTCCTACCACTACTTTGACATATGGCTCCGAAGTCCCTAATTGACTCTTTGGTGGGTTGAGAGCTGTGCGGGTGCAGGCTTTCCTCCAGGGCCTGAGGCGTCGGTCCAGCTGAGGTAAGGTATCACTGCAATCTGGCTTCGAAGGAATCCAAGGATGGTGCAGCTGCAATGTCTGGGAGGCTGCTCCAAGTCTGGGATCGTAAGGGGAGGGGGGAGGGGGAGTTCTCTGCCGGTACTGTGTCTGGTGTGCTTGAATGTCATAAGCTGGGTCAATGGGTGGATGCCTCGTGCCTCCATACGAGGAGCTGGACGACCCCGCCCCCTCCACGAGTCTCTCCCCGTGGGGATACCGGGGGGTCTTTCGTAAAAATAGTTCCTCCGCCTTCTGGAAGTTTGTGCTTGTAACTTCCTCTAATCTGTCACTCTCTTTGACTTTGACTTTTCCCTTTGCTTTTTATCATCTACTATCTTTCTGACTTATTGGCCCGTTCTCCTGCCTTTTAAAAAAAATCTTCCAAATAATTTGTCTTCTTTGAGCTCCTCCGAAATCGGAATGTGTCGGCTGTACGCAGCGGGGAGACCAGTGAAAACTGAAAACCGGACACACACGTACCACACCCATTATGGCCATATGGCCTGGGAAAGCAGAAGAAGAAAAAGAATGTCATAAGCCTTTGAGTTGGTCTGTCACCCACTTATCTTTTTGATGGTTTGTATTTTTGGTATGTAGGCCTAATATACATATTTTGGTCAAAGTTACTTAACAAACATTTCACCATTTATGCAGAGAGCGATCACGCGACCTTTCGATTTATCAGCAAGAGTTTGAGATGACAATGACAGATATAGCATTCAAGTTTCAAGACGTTTCTTTTGTCAGTTGGGAAAGTTCTCTACATGATGATCGCAAAATTCACATAAAATTTGTTGTTGTTGTCTGTGCACGTGTACTTGCATCATGTCCGGCTTTTATTTCCAGATAGCAGAGGAAACAACTGCTATTCTAGAGGGCTGAGTTAGAATTAGTTTATAGTGGAGATACCTTGCCCAGGGGACACCCCCACTCCAGGCAATATGGGCAATTAATCCTCTTGGCTGCAACACTAAAAAGCCAATGAAAATGCCTTCCAGTGTGAGAGTCATAGTCCATAAGAACTAAGCTGCACTTTGAAGTCATTCACAAAAGTCTAAGCAATTAATGCAGGTGTAGGCCTACATCAGAGAGGCTTAGTAGGTGAAGACGGGGTAAGAAGCCCATGGGCGGGTAAGAAGCCCATGCCAATTATCTCATGAAATGAAGCAAATTCAGTCACATTTTGCCCATGAGACGAGTGTTAATGCTTAGCATTTGTCTCATGGGCAAATTTGACTGAAAATTTCTTTATTTCATGAGATAATTGGTATATGGGCTTCTTACCCGCCCATGGGCTTTTTACCCCGTCTTACCCTAGCTACATGGGCTTGGTGGATGAAAAAACTAACTTTGACGTCATGGGCTGCCATGCACTGAGTTTGCATTTGTCTCCGGATGTGATGCATGATTACGAACAGAAACTGAATTTTGACCCCCATGGATATCAAAGTATTAACGTTACACAGAATCTTTATAGTAGAGACAGAACGCTCCACTCAGGCGTTTTGTTTACACAATTGTCCAAGCACAAAGAGAAAGGGCATTCGTCAATAGTAAATGAACATTCAGAATGCAGTTGGCACTTGGCAGACGTTTTCTCCCCTGGATACGTAGGCACGCACGCACGAGTTTAGCTTATTACTTTATTGTCAATAAAGATCATTTTGACTTGACTTGACTTGACTTGACGCACGCACGCACGGACGCAGGTACGCACGCACGCACGCACGCACGCACACGCACGCGCACGCACACACACACACACACACACACACGCACACACGCACACACACACACACACACACACACACACACACACACACACACATACACACACACATACACACACACACACACTCGCGTAATTCTTCTGCGTTTGTTACACACAGTTGTCCTTTTCTCTCTTTATTAAGATTAGTGTTTAAAGATAAACAATTGACATACATGTATTATTAGGTTCTGGGAAACAATTACGGTTTTTTTTGTTTGTCTGTGTGTCCAATTAAAAACCCCCAACAACAACCAAACCCAAAACAAAAACAAATAAAAAACAACACCACTAACAACAATCGAGCCAAAAACAAATGTGGAAAAACGCTATGAACCACGACTGTGATAAATGCCGCGGTGTACTGCAGTAGTACTACATAGGGGTGGGGGGTGGGGGGGGGGGGTGGGGGGTCCTATACCGATAAATGATTCACTATTATAATGGCCTTTATCATGACTGCAATTAATTATTGAACAAAGATAATTAGCTGAAAATGTTCATAAAATACAGTTTCATGTTTGGTAAGAAAGGCAAAAACGGAAAAATGGAATTAACCGAGAAATGTAGGGGGGGGAGGGGGCACATCTTGACCTTTACCGAAAGAACGAAAGAAACAATGTACCCCCGATTCATCTAATAGAACCAAGAACACAATATTTTTTAGTCAAATTGTTCAAAAACCCTTTATAGGAATAACATGCGCGTTTAAAAGAAATTCAACTGTTGTGCTCGGATCAAAGTTCACTTGCAATTTTTATTTTTATTTTTTTATATATTTTTTTTAATTCTTCATAATCAAATTGGCCTGTGCGCACGTGCGCTAAAAAAAAAAAAACCCAACAAAAACTAGAGCGTTAAGACGCTAGATCACCAGCAGCATTTTCGGCGCCAGTGACTTTGACCTTTGACCTTCATTTTTGAACTTGGCCTAGATAACTTTAGTACCTACCCGCATGCAAACTTTGAGCGTCCTAGGTCCCTCCGTTATCGCGCCAGGTTTTCAGCAGCATTTTCGGCTCCAGTGACCTTGATCTTTGACCTTCATTTTTGAATTTGGCTGAGACATTTTATGTACCTATCCGCATACAACATGTGAACGTCCTAGATCCCTCCGTTCAATCATTATCGTGCCAGGTGCTCGGCAGCATTTTCGGTGCCAGTTACCTTGACCTTTGACCTATGACCTTCATTGTTGGACTTGGCCTAGATATCTGTAGTACCTATCCGCATGCAAAATTTGAGCGTCCTATGTCTCTCCATTATCGTGCCAGGTGTTCGGCAGCATTTTCGGCTCCAGTGACCTTGACCTTCATTTTTGAACTTGGCCTATTTATCCTTAGTACCTATCCGCATGCAAAATTTGAGCGCCCTAGGTCTCTCCGTTCAAACGTTATTGTGTTAACATAGTCAGATGGATATAGATAGATAGATAGATAGATAGACAGACAGACAGACAGTCGACTTCAGAATCCACTGAAAACATTGCTCACTTTGGTCGCGGCTGGCAAAAAACAACAACAATGCAGATTCTGTAGGAATCAAGTTAACCGTGACAAACAAACAAATCAATAAATAAATCCCATCATGGATCATGAAACCATTATGGACATCTGACCCATCATCAGGCCTATTATTTAATTGTTTTTGTTTTTAGATGATGAAAATTATGTTTTACGTCCTCTCAGTCATAGACACATTTTTTTATGGGACATTTGTAAATTACAAAGATGGTGGGAAGAATACTGGCTGCAATACCCGGAGGCAGTGCAACACCAGTAAAGTCCCGAGCACATATAGATAGGTGTAGCGGTAACCACGCCTCGGCTAAACCTCATCGGCTATGATACCGCCACATTGTATATAAGTTTGTATATAACAATAATTTTTGTTTTAACTGTTGTTAGAATCATATAGTAAAAAGCCAAGTGTCCGTGTGTGTGTGTGTGTGTGTGTGTGTGTGTGTGTCTGTCTGAAACACAAAACGGGCCTTATACCTCCGCCGTTTTTTGACCGAATCGCTTCCAATTTGCTGTGAGCCCTAACGGGGCGATGGCAACGGCAACCGGGGCGGCCGTGTCATTTGCGCGGTTTCGCAAATGCGCGAAACACGTATCCGCCGGACTCTCGGCGCCCGTATCTCCGGCATTTCTGGACCGATTGCTTTCATATTTGGCAGGTACATGACCGGGGACGGTGACTATCGGTGTGCTAAACCGGAAGCGAATCGGTTCAGAAACGCGCGCGCTATATGCCGCTTCACCTTTTCACGAATAACTCCGCCGTTTCTTAACCGAATCGCCTCAAATTTGCTGTCAGGCTTGCTATGGCCCGGGAAAAGCCTGGCAGTAAATTGGAAGAGAATCGGGAGATCGCGTCACTCTCAGAGCAGCGCCAACGGGAAACGGGGCCTTATAACTCCACCGTTTCTTAACCGAATCATTTCAAATTTGCTGTACTCAGCGTTACCAGTACTTGGCGTTACCGTTACTAGGCGTTACCAGTACGGTGCATTGCCAGTACTAGGCGTTGCGCTAGTAATAGTTAATTAACAACAATGTTGATTGCTTTGGTTTCTTGGAAGCAAACAAGCTCCAAGAGGGTACAGACGGGTCACCTACATTTTCTTTAATTTCTCTGATCGATTAGTCACTTTAGGGATAGCGTAATGTGATAAGGCGATTAGACGCACTCTCATAATCTCCTTTTATTTGGTCCTCCTCTAAAAGACCCTAGACCTCCGGCTGGTTATGGTCAAGTTCCGATTACCCTGATTACCCTTCTTTTTGTGGGTGGTTTTCAAGAGTGCTCTCGCTTGAATCCAGACGATTCGATCCTTGATTTTCACTCCCAGGATCTCAGCAAACATAATTTGTGTGAGTCACGAAGATTCAAGTCATTAAAAATTAAAGTTAGGTGACACATATGATAAATATATCTGTTAGTGTCATTGCTAGAAATCTCTGCTTTTGTTATCGTTTCTGAAGCAGAGGACCTACATGACGTCATATACAATGATCATTTACAAGCGAATATTACTACGCTGACATTGTGCCTTATTATTACTACTCTTCTTTTCACAATTAACACGATTTTAAAGTGAAGCACTTCTATTTGTTCACGATTACTTATGCAGTGAAATGTATAAGCATGATTTGCAATTGTAAAACAGAAGAAGAATACTGTACTTCTTTCCATGCGCAGTCATTTCCTCTATTGTGCATACATTAGTGCTGTGTTCGAGAGGGTGGTTCTACGTAATTTCATACTGTTTTCTTACATACCCGTAAAAATCAGCGTTCGAGAGGGAAAAAGTCGGTTTAATCAGTGACACCTATAAGAGTCTTAAGGTGGGTGAGTGAAAGGAAGGTCGACGCGATTTGGAAAAATTGACAAAATACATATTTTGCTTGAGAATTGCGATCAAAAATGGCTGACCAACTTTGAACTTGCACTCTTCCTTGTTTACATCTGGAAATTATGTTTTGTGTTGGTTTCACTGTGTCGATTTCAGGGGGAAAACGTTCAGCCTCTTATGTTGCGTCCTATATTGATTAGATGATTGGCCAGTGTGTATAAAAAGTGCTGGAAAACCCCGAAATAGTTCATGATAATGTTTAGAAACAGCAGAGGTGAAGTCCATTCCCCACCCCTCACCCAAACCTCCTATTTATCAATGGTCTTTGATTATTAATAATATATTGATGCACTAAAACAGGAAAATCAATAGGACAACATCTGAAAAATGTCCAGGCTCTTGTTGGATTCACAGGTGGGACAAAGTCCACCAGTGTCGAATTTCATGTGTCCTGACACTGACACTAGTGACAGGTGCCGGAGCCCCTGTGGCTGTGCCACACTCCCACAGGCTGTGGCTCAGTTAGAGTTGTTAATGTTAGTGTTAGCTCGTAATCCGTCATGTTTGCGAATGCGCAGGTTCGAACACAGCTCTATTCATAATGGTGTGTCCTTGGCAGTAACAAACTAACAAGTAACATCAGGGTTGTTGTTTAGGTTAGGTTAGGTTAGGTTACTAGGGACTAAAAACATAGCCGTTAGGCTTTCAAGCGTCCCATCCTTAATAAGATTTTTAACGTACAAGGTTTTATCGTGCACTCAGGTTTTAGATAATCATTCATCATATTCATATATGTCAAATTTTTATAATATTCCCAGTTATCTAATAGATTTTTGAAAGTGTTACTGTTAGTATTAGGTGCTTGCTTAATATTAGTTGGTAACTTGTTCCACAAAGGTGCAGTTCTGTTAGTAAAACAGTATTTTCTAATGTTAGTCTTACTATATTCAATAAATATTTTGTCGACACTGTTTCTAGTTTTGTCAACATTTGATAATTTTAAAAAATCTTGTATATTTAGGTCATCGATATTGTTAAATATTTTGAAGCATTGAATTAAATCACCCCTGACTCTTCTAGCCTTTAAAGAAGGTAATTTAAGGAGCTCTAGTCTTTCCCTGTAGGAATAATTATGGAATCCTCATCAATGTTTGCCGTCGGCCTTCGGCGATTCGCCAAAAATGTCCTAAAAGTCAGCCCAGTGGGCCGAAGGTTTGATTACCAAATCGGCACAAGTATACATCCGTTTTTTTATGAACAACGAAGTGTATCCATTTTTTTTATGAACAACGAAGTGAAACAAAGTTTGCTTGCACCGCGTGTGACCGAGATCAAAAAGCTAACTTTGTCGCGTCATGATTTTGCTAGCACAAGGCCAATTGCCTCGTGAGAGTTGCTTACCTTGCTGCTTATGGCGGACGTTTGCCACACTGTAGTGTGAGTCTGTATGATCTTGTCGTCCTTTAGCGTCAGTGTTTCACTGGTTTTTGATTGAAATGCCTCCCAAAAAGAAGACAAAACTTATAAGCGGGCAGTCGCTACTTTCGTTTGGGGGATCAGTTAACAAGCAAGCAGACATCGACAGCACTTGTGAAGTTGCTACCACTTCTACTGCAGACACAGTAACAACGAGTGCAGTGCAGTTAAAAAACCAAATCAAATTCATTGTCAGTGAGTGTTTATGTTGACCGAGTGAGAGGGCCTAAAATTGTTGAAATTGGCCTATGGTTTTGTGGCTGTTTAGGCCAAATGGCCTAAAGTGAAAATTTCTAGCACCATCTCTGAACATCAGCCTCGGTGGAGGGCTTCAAATCCGGATCTGAGCAATGCCCCTCCACACTTCCCCTCCCTCACCATCCCCTCAACCTTCCCACACTACCACGCCCTACTCTGTCTTTCACCCAGGGGCTCCCTCTCCTCTGACCCCCATTTCCACCTATAGATCCCATCTTTATCCCGACCATATATATATATATAGGCCAATCATCTGGGCGGCGAAGTCCCCTAGTTCCATCAACAGAACTGTCAAAATGATGACGGTGGTTGTTCAAAGAAAGAAAAAGAAGAAGGCACTTCCATTTTTCTCACTCGACACAGGTGTAAATGGGTACCTGACATCAGTTGGGGGAAAAAGTCCTTCAGATGAAAAAACCGAAGACCTGTTTGCGAACGCATACACAAGATCTTGTGCACACGTTAAAGCCCATCCCACTATTCATCACATCACATCACATAATCATAATGCTATAGGCTAAGCTCTTTTCAACTTTTGCCCTCTTTAGTGGTGATTTTTGCGTCAGAGATCAATGGGATTTTTTTATTTGCCTGTGGATTTATTTGGCATGAGTCATTGAGTGTATACACTTAGCTTTGTTTTTTTTATATAAATACAATAATACATGTATCCATATTGGTAGAAAAAGTAAATTAGATAATTCTTTGTGAATACGATTTTTTTTTAAATGCATTTACTGAAGGTGCATTGACAGCATCAATTGATACATTTATATATTCAGTACGAGTAGGCTGTGTGTGCCAGTGGGAGTTATTCACATAGCACGCATCCTGTGCGCTATTAATGGTCTGAATGAAGACCAGAGAGCGCGGAGCAGTTTAAATATATCCCCAATTGGAACTTATGGCAGAAGAAGAAGAAGGGGCACTGATTTCAAAGTATGAACTCCCTTTCAGTTTATGAACCAGGGATCGCGCTAACACACGTTTTCTGCATATTTGACGCATTTTCAAAGTAGCGGACACGTTTTCAGAGTGCTTACAGTTACACATAACACGCATGCAAAAAACGTCTGCCCGCAACCGGAGGCTCTACAGTAGACTATCACTGTTTTATCAGTAGTCGGCAGGATCACAAAACTGATTGTTTTATTCCCGTTTTATCTCAATGCAAGTGCCTATGCTACTTTGCTAGGCTACAGAAAGAAAGGAGCCTGCATAAGTAGTTACTGCTACTCGTGCTACTGTGCTGGGTACTAGGCCTATGCCCCTAGGATTCGGCAAAGACTTGATGAGATTGAGAAACTCGCACGGCACACATTGTGCCACGGGAAATAATAGCATGACATTGCGGCTCATGTGATGACTTTGTGGTGATGACTCGTTGCCTGCCAGCATCTTTGCTGATTTCTAGAACTTCGATTTATACCGTTGCTTTTTTTTCCATGACTATAGAGTGATCCTCATGTCCTTATAGCTCTTGGAGCAAGTTTCGATGTTCGAATGCATCTCATGTAAAAGTAATAATAGCAAGCCACAAATGCTCTGGACACGCTGTTTTCCCGTCGATAGCATTAGCAAGTTACACGAAGGCACACAGTCATAACAGACTAGGTCACGTAGGTGAACCATTTTGTTGGGGGGTCTTCACTCGGGTTAGCACATTCTGATGCAAAGTGAATAGTCAGAGAGCAAGCAATCAGAGCTTTGCACTTGATTGAGCAGTGCTTGTGATGCGTTTCATTGGTGATGTGAGCATCAAACATTCCTGATTGTGTATGCACGCTTTTTTCATAGATTTATAGAGTTATGAAATGATGAAAATTTTGCACATTTTGGGACCGACTTTGCGTAAGCTGAACGCACTTTCAAAAAGTCTAGCGTGATCCCTGCATTTATGTACTACCAGACCAGTCTACAAGAACAAAATTCCTTGATTTAAAATCTATATAGGGCTTGTCTCTCTCTCTCTCTCTCTCTCTCTCTCTCTCTCTCTCTCTCTCTCTCTCTCTCTCTCTCTCTCTCTCTCTCTCTCTCTCTCTCTCTCATTCTTGTAGAATGGACTACCACAGACCTGTATCATGATTTTTGGTTTTTGCTCCCTTACCATTTAAGAATATGTTTTTTATGCTGACCGGCAAAAGAAACTACACATGCAGGGCTCCCAGGGACCCCCATTTTGGGGTCTGTGAAGTACTAGAATTCTAAAGGACCCTCTAAAACAGTAAAAGACTGCAAGGGGTTCCAGGAATGCACTATAAAAATTATTTTTAGCATTCACAATGTCATTGGGACCCTCTATGTCTATCCCTCCTCTAGGACCCTCTATACTGTAAGTGAAGGAGTCCCTGGGACCCCTTGTTTTGTGGGACGATTGGGAGCCCTGACATGTGCATTTTATATGCGCATAAAAGAACGGCTCATTCAAATCATTTCAAATTTTGCAGATGTTTAATTCAATTATTTCTGTACCCAAAATATTAAGTTTTATTGCATTCATGCGGTTAGTTTCGATACAATAGCTCAACAAACAATACCACCCCCGAACTTTGAAAATCACAAAAGCGTGGCTACACACAAAATGTGAAAATAGAGTGTGTCCACTGTTGTTGGCAAGGCAACATTTTTGCACGATGCCTCATGAACCTCTTCAATGTGGCCAGAAAGCCCTGAGGAACTGCTACTTTCACAGTTAAAGTTATTGCTGCTTGGATGGGCAAACCTAATTTTGGCACATTTTGAGCAGCTGTGTGTTGTGCTGTTAAACTTAGGCCAGCTAGGGGGTTGCGCTATTTATTGAGCTATTGCTTCAAAACTAATAACATGATTGCAATTAAAATTTAGGGTCGGATGTGTCCTGGCATGAGGCCTAGAAGTTTGCTTCAAAAGTTCCCATCACTACAGTGACACACATACTGACGTAGGCCTACACGACATGCAGACCATCACCACCACCACAACCGCTACCTTGGACCCCCAGCCTTTACAAATGTGCTGTTTATGATGTGTACATTGGCGACACATCCAGTCAAGGCCGTTAGAGAAAGCGTGTTTTCTCATATATGACTGCCTTTATCCTTGGCACGCATTAATCAGGTTCAACCGTTGCCATTTCTGATTGGTTACACTTACAGCTGATGTTTGTGAATTAATGATATGTAAAATATCAAAGGATTTGACTTAGCCATTGTTGTTCTACGCTTTTAAGAAAAAAACCCACTTAACTTTTGTTGATCTCTGTATGCGTATTATAATTAGACACAAAAATGAGCAAAGATGGTGACCAGATATCTTGGTTTGCACATGCACATATATATATTTTCTTCTGCAGACATCTCAAGGCTTGTATGCTGAGCAATAAAATACAGGGACCATTTCGTAAAATCATGGACTTTTGAAAATCCATGAAGTTACGAAACAGTCCCTATAAGTATATCTTATTGCTCAGCATACGATACAATCCTTCGGATGTCTACAGGAGCAAACATAAATGTATACATGTGCAAAACAACAAATCTGGTCACAATCTGTGCTCATTTACATGCCTAATTATGATATGCATGTATACAGAGATCAACAAAAGTTAAGTACCTCTTCTTCACAAGACTGCAAAATCAAACTGGATGCACCAAATCATTTAATATTTTGTTCAAATTTACGTCAGTTATCTGTGCACCAGATCCTAACATTTCATTGCATTTGTATAAACAGTTTCGAAACAATAGCTGAACGACTAACGTAACTCCCTAAGTTTAGCACAACAAAAGAATGCTGCTCAAAACGTCAAAATTGGGTTGTCCACCCAAGCAGCAATAACTTTAACTGTGTGAGTAGCAGTTCTTCATGGCTTTCTGGACACATTGAAGGGGTTCATGAGACGTATAAAAAAATTTGCCTTGCCAACAACAGTGGACACACCCGACTTTCTCACTTTTTGTGTAGCCACGCTTTTGTGATTTTCAAATTTTGGGTGGTATTGTTTGTTGCACAACTAATCGCACAAATGCAATAAAACATAGCATTTTGGGTACACAAATAATTGAATTAGACATATACAAAATTTGAATGAGCCGTTCTTTTATGCGCATATAAAATGCTTGTGTAGTTTCTTTTGCCGGTCAGTATATGTTGCTCCTGACATCCATTCTAAGAACGACTCCTTTGACTGGATATTCCAAAGGATATTTAATTGTGTCAGTGTGAAAGTTATTATTATGTATGGAGCATTGATAACATTGGTAATTATAATGTAATGCCTAACCACAGGACATTTACTGATTTAGAATTACTCTTATTTAGTACATTTACTTACTTTAATTGAAAATTTTGATTTTAACACAGATTTTTGGTAGTTTGTAAAAAAAAAAGTATGAACTCATTCAGCAATTGTGGTTTTAGTTGTTTTTTTAATGTTCCTGTTTTCTTGACTGCAGGTACATAGAACAAGAAGAAGGAGTTAATTTGAACATCAAGCTACTGGGAGAATGGCTGGTCGGGGTGGAGCCCAGAGACCAAATGGTGCAACTCAGGGGAAGATATGTCAGTTCAAGCTGGTCTTGCTGGGAGAGTCAGCTGTGGGAAAGTCCAGCCTGGTCCTCCGCTTTGTCAAGGGACAGTTCCATGAGTATCAAGAAAGCACTATCGGAGGTGAATTAAGTTCAAGTGCCCTGTTTTATATATTTTTTTATTTTTAAAGTTATACTCCTTTACACAATTTATTGAACTTAGCACAACAGCAGTGACAAATTAGTGGGCCCAAAGGAAAGGGGGGGTGGGGGTGAGGTGAGGGTTTGTGTCTCTGTATGTGTCACTGTGTGAAAGAGAGTTTTGGCCATCTACTGATCTAGGGAGGTTGAAGTTGAAGGGTAATCAATAACTATGGACAGTTTCATTCTCTAGTTTTCTGCTGCTCTGCATGATGGCGAAAAAGCGGTTTTCTTTTCTGTTTTTCCTTTTCTTTTTTCTTTTAAAAACACATTCGGGTAACTTTAGTATTTTGATTGCGTGAAGCTTGTTTTTACATAACTTAATGATTAAATTAATGTATACTGTTTTCACACAGAAAAATAGAGTCATTACATTTACAGTCAAATAATTCTATGTCTCTGCAGTTTGCTGTTTCCCAGTTCCAGTTTGTGACATTCATGTTGCCATTTTCAGCTGCCTTCCTGACACAGACAGTGTGCCTCGATGACACGACTGTGAAATTTGAAATCTGGGACACAGCCGGACAGGAGCGGTACCACAGTTTAGCTCCAATGTACTACAGAGGCGCTCAGGCTGCCATTGTCGTCTATGACATCACAAACCAGGTAGAGTAGAAACAAGAATGATTTCCAACTATTCGTTTATTATTAAAACACATTATTCTCCTCTTTGGATGATTGACTAAAACTGAAAGCAAACAATAGTCTCATTCTTTGGTTGTATCGTAAAACATTTGGTCTTTATTACATTATTGATTTGTTGGAAGTCATTGAATGTTTAGTTCTTCAGGCATTTTTTTTTTAGTCTGCTGAAAACCGCCCCAACAAAACACATATACAGGATGAAGTGAAACTAGTGAAAACAATATTATGCTGAGATTCCTTTGTTTAATGTTTAATGAAGAGATCAGCTTGCACAGTACTGTGAGTCATGTGGGTAGTAGTAGTTTTAATATTGCTGACATTTTAGAAGAAAATCTTAACATTTTACTACAATCTGGCTGGCATTTGAACTTTGTTTAAGTTTTTATTTTAAGTTTGGTAAGCGGAGTAAAATTATTCATTTATTCAAAATCATGGCAATAGTATGAGAAGATTGATGACGGAGAGATAATCTGCTGCAATTTAAGCTAGTTGGTGAGAACATTGAATGTTATTGTTAAGCTGGTTTGATACAGACCTGAAATCCCTGAATCCCCTTGTTGCAGGATACGTTTGGGCGTGCGAAGACGTGGGTGAAGGAGCTTCAGAGACAAGCCAGTCCAAAT
Source organism: Phymorhynchus buccinoides (assembly GCA_017654935.2). Taxonomy (NCBI): domain Eukaryota; kingdom Metazoa; phylum Mollusca; class Gastropoda; order Neogastropoda; family Raphitomidae; genus Phymorhynchus; species Phymorhynchus buccinoides. The sequence goes on from CM065680.1 coordinate 26,642,551, forward strand.
ATTGTGATAGCCCTGGCCGGCAACAAAGCAGACCTGGCCAACAAACGTATGGTGGAGTTCGAGGTCAGAAAAGTTCACATACATTTTGTCTCAAATGGAAGATGTCTTTGAGACAAACATTTTTTGGCTGTTTTTAGTTTCTGCAATTTCTTTAAAGTATTTTTATTTTTCATTTATTGACTTGAGGAAGAGTAGGAGTTTTAATCTGACCTGCCGTATTTTACGGACTATAAGGCGATACTTTTTTCCTAGACTGAGACCTCTGCCGCCTTTTAATGTGACTGATAATAATTAATATAGTAAGAAACTATAATAACAAAATCTGCATTTTGTGTAAAATTTGGGGGATGCGCCTTATAATCTGGTGCGCCTTGTAGTCCGTAAAGTACGGTAACTATCTCGCATTGACACTTATCAGAGATACAAAAATTGATTAAAAAAAGCATAATAAAGATACAGAAACTGAAAACAAATTAGATATGTGTTACGATATAATGTTTATCACAATGTTGAGTGTTTTTGGAATCAGGGGGTTAGAATCAGCACATAAAATATGTCTAGATTTTTAGGGGATCACTTGGATATTTTAGGGGTTCTCACTTTTTTAACATTTAAAAAAAATGCATAAAGTGAAATGTTGCTTTGTTTTTTGACGCCCTGGTCTGTTTTGAGCACCAGAGACGCGCATAATAATGTAGTTGTGCATAATAAAATACATCTGAATTAACACTATTAATTTTGTTGCTCTAAAAAAAATATATCAGGAAGCCCAGGCATATGCAGAAGAAAACAGTTTGCTGTTCATGGAAACATCTGCGAAAACGGCCATGAATGTCAACGACATTTTCTTGGCAATTGGTAAGCTGTGTTTGAATGCATTGAGACAAGCTGTATATGTTAACTTATTGATTAATTTTCCATTTAGTGTAACAACTAACATTAAGATTACACCAGGCAGACTCATGCTAGTTTTCTTGACCAAATTCCTAGGACTATTGAAAATTACTATGCTTTTTCAGATCTAGTACCAGAATCTTCTGAGACCATAACCATGTTCTTGAAAACAAAGTTGTAAAAAGAGTTTTAAAAAACCCTGCATGGCAGCCAGAATGGGCTTTTAGTTTTACTTCTTTTATACAGGCATGGTACTGTTCAGCGAATTCTGAATTCAGGGAAAAATGAACGTAGAACAGAGCTTCAGATTGTTTTCAGACTTCATGGGTCATATGACCCCTGCTTACAGAAAATGATGGGTCAATTTCCAAAATAATGGGCCAGTAATGTGTCACTGTAGCATTAAACTTAAATTTTGTTACAAACTTCAAGGGTCAGATGGCCCCTGGTTGCACAAAATGAGGCGTCAAATCATCGTCAATACTGGTCAATGACCCGGGCCCGCCAACAATCTGGAGCTCTAGTAGAAAAACGAATGTCTGAAGGTTTTTATTACTTTTAAGCTTGAGGAGATGCCCTTTCCACAATTTTGAACAGTTTATGTACTCATCTTCAAAAGGAATTGCCCCCTATCACCTTAAAGGTGACAACGCAGTTTTGGACTGCGCAGTTTTAGTTTTTGCGCCCCCACTATCTGGAACTCCATGCCTGTTCACTTCCGTCACAATTCAGCACTTCCCGCTTTTAAAACCCAAATGAAAACTCACTTGTTTCCAAGAGCTTTCTTTCTGTAACTTTTCACATTAATTAGATGATGATCGAATGAATGTGTATGTTTGCCCAATTGCGTGTGAATCAGTGAATGTGAGCGCCTTGAGTTTAATTCTAAAGAAAGACGCTATGTAAATACTATGTAGTATGTATTATTATTATTATTATTACAAAGGGCTCTTTGCCCCTTGCCCACACCAAGAGACAACATCTGAACCCCTAACATATTTTCAGAGAAAAATGCTTTTCCTTCAGTACCATCCATGCCTGCTATGCATGATGATGTCTGCTTTGTTCAGTTAGGTATTTAATGTTTGTTTCACTTTCAAATTCTAAAATGCATCAGTTTTAGAAGTATGTGTGCAGATGTAAGACCAATATGAACAATCAGAACTAACTGTTGCTGAGAATATTAGGGGTCTGACATGAGTCTTTCTTGAATGACGATATTTTTACTTAGGCATAAAGTTCTTCTTAGATTTTAGAGGGTAAATTCTCATGACCGCTCAATGCCGAAAACTAACGTTTGTGGGTCAGTGTACTGCATGTTATCTTTGGAGGAATACTTCTTAAGTTCTTATCTATGATGAAAGATGTATTTGGAAGAGCTTGGCATCTTTTGATGGAAGTTTTTTTAATTTGCTTTGATTTAAAAAAAAAATCAATTTTGAGGAGTGATTAACATCATTTCCAACTGGTATGGCTGCGTTTTATAACGATGCTTTATGCCTTGTCAAGTATATGGAAGCGTGCGTGCACATATGTGTGTTTGTGTGCGCACGCGCGTGTGTTTGTTCGTGTGCGTGCATGTGTGTATGTATGAGTTTGTGTCTGTATGTGTGTGTCTGTGTCTGTCGTCTGATCTTTTATTTCTAATAATGTGATATTTCTCGTGTACATTGTGTTGTGTATTGTTTAGTGACAGCAGGCAAAATTTCCTTGTAATATAATAACCAGGATAATAAAGATTGATTGATTGATAGACAATATGTTTAATGTGTCATTTTCATGTAAGTGCCCCACTGATTGTAATAATTTAAAAAGACTACCCACCCACCCGTCTCTGTGCTAGTGTGTATTTTTTTTAAAATTTCTTTTTAAGATCTTGAATTACAAATTTAATGGCAACTTTCAGATTTTGCAACAAAAAACATTCCATAATGTATTGCTTAATCATGTATGTTCTTTGCCCCTTCTCTCAGCCAAGAAACTGCCGAAGAATGAAGCGGGCAGCGGAAGCCAACAGAGACAGCAGGGTGTTCGACTCAACAATGAACAGAGCCAGCAGTCGGAAGGAGGGTGTTGCAAGTAGCTGTCTCCCGTTTCCTGCACTGTTGGCGTCTCGGCATAGCCTCTCTCTCTCTTAAAGGACACTTATTTTGTGCTACACACGCTCTCACTGGATCTTGTCACGTGTGGGAGGGTCCAGAGACTGGTTAGCCTCGTGCCAGCTCATGTTGCAGCATGTGATGTGAAAGCGGGAGTGCTGTGCTGGGTATCATTTATTATTACTATTATATTTTATTTTATATTGTGGTGTTTTTTTGTGTTCTGTCGTTTACTTAGAGGAGGTTTAAGGAAAGGTAACTGAAATATCTGTATTCATTTTTATCACCCAGAATGTGGTTTTCATCACTTACAACTAGAATTAGATACTAAAGGCAAGTGGTCGATTTAGAAAATCGACAACAAAAACATCATTAAGGCGCAGACATTTTCTTCTTTTAATTTTTGTTTGTTAATGTTATAAATGAAGAGATTTTGAATGTGTTGTGGATGCTGATTTGTCCGGTTGGCAAAGGGGTATGATGTGAATGGTTTGTTAGGTCTGTCTGTATTATACAGAGAGGATTTTTTTAAATAAGTTAAGGTTTTGTCAACTTCTTTTTATGATTATTTCAACGTTTGGTAGTGCTTAAAAGGGTTTGTTTTTAGCCCTCCCTCTCTCCTATCCCTTTTTATCTCATTGTAAAAAGAGGTTGCAAGCCTTTTGGTTGCTAGTTTTTTTTGGGGTGGGTGGGTTCTTTTTTATTTTTCCTTTGTTTTTATAAGTACACAAAAAAACATACAGGACAAAAATTTGGGCTTTAGAGTCCTACATAAAAATCTTATTTTTGACAATATCAATATGCAGTTTGTCACTGTACAGCGTACTTTAACTGCCCAATCTTTTCAGTACATTAATATTTTCACCTAACTTTACCTGTGTTGCCTGTTTAGTGTTGAACAAGAAGAAAGCCAGGTTGAAAGATCCATATTGTGTTTGGTTTTTATTTTGTTGTCTTGTTGCTAATTCAAACAGCCATTATGAGTCTTTCAGTCCATGTTTTCCCATCCCTACACCTAAAAGCTTATGTTCACCTTTTTTGTTATTTTTTGGATAAGCTTTCTTAAATACATGTAGTGAAATACATTCATCTTACTCGGTTACTGTTGTGACGTAGTGAAGTCAAGTGTAGACTGGCATGTTTTGTTATTAGTCCTGTATGATTTCGGCTTTGTGTGTGTTGCATGTAATCGCATAGTATAAAACTTCACATTGTCCAGGACATGTCAGAATGTATTCAGTACATTATTTTTAAAACATTTAGCTCATATTTTCCCCTGATTGAATGGAAAAAAAGTGTAGTCTATTGTTGTCTTTTTCTCTTCTAGTATGGGTAGTGTTTGCAACAGATTGGCTATGAAAAACTAATCTTTCCTGCTTGGCTAGTTTTCACTCTGCAAATTTTAGGGACAAATAAACTTGGATGTTTGTTTAAAAGAAAGGTTGTGATTTAGAGACTTGAACTCTCAAATATTTTTTTAAGTGATTGGTCTGGCATGTGCTAAATTTAACGATTAATTTGTGCATATCTCTGTCTCCAATTGGCGATCAGAGATGAGTTTCATAGCTGTGAAACATTGACAATAGCTTCAAATCACCAGTTAAGTAGTAATCATCTTCTTCATTAGTAATGAGACAATGCCACGATTGTATCTTTTGATTAAAATTCTATCATATGCCCAGAATTTGGACATTTTGTCTTACATGTTAATCAAGAGCATTAATCTGTTGTCAGTGTTTCAGTTTTCGCGCTGCAAGGTAGTTTGTCTGGGTTTTTTTAAAACTTGAGCGTTGTCTCTTTGAAATGCATCACAGTTCTTGTGTTTTCTTTTTTCTTTTTGTTGTATAAAGAATTAAACCTTTCTTCTTTTTTCTTCCACTTCCATTGCTGGTTCCTAAAAAAATAAAGAGATGAAGTACCAGTACTGTTTAAAAAGTTATTACATGGAACAGCAAAGGACATGCAGTTACTATCTGTAATCATGGTTAAAAAAAAAACAACTTTTTTTTTCAAAACATGTTTTTGACCATTAATAGTGTTTTAACAGCACTTGGCGATTGCCCATGTACTGCTTGTAGGCTTCAAATTAAAGCAACTGTTTTCTCTCTCTGCTTCTGGAAAACTTCTATAGAAAGCAGATACTTAGACTAGCACTTGGGATGTGACCATAGAAAAAGAAGAAAGAAACAGGGGAAAAACCCCAACCAAGAAGGCTTTCAGAGTTCAGATGCAAAATAGTAGAAAGCAATGATATTTGCTGTCACTGTGCCAGGATGTTCTTTGGTGGGACCTTCAAGAAACTGACACACATAGAATTGTCATGTATGTTCCTTTGCTCTCCTTAACCCAGGTTTGCACACCAATGGGAATCTTTGATCGACCAGAGGTTTTCTTGGTGGTTTTTTTATCCGTTCATTTTTGTGAATGTCAAGAAAACTACAACCCTTTTAATGTGTCTTTTTGTGTGTCACCCTTGTGATTTTAACTTTCATTGCAAAAAAATGACATGTTGATATTAATTATGATTGAATAAGATATTGTTTTTTGAAATCATCATTTTCGTGTGGCTCACTTGTTTTATTCACCTGGTTTTGTATGAATGACCCAAGGAAATGATATGATTTGGAAATAAGTGTACGAGTTTGAATCTGCGTGATTGTCTGAAATGTATAGTTGGAAATGTATTTTTGCATGTATGCGCATGTTACTTCCAAAAACATTGCATTCTCTGATTCTGTATTAATTTCCTGAAGGTTAAATGCATGTGAAAATGTTGTAAAAATGTACTTGTAGTAAAAAATGTATGTTTAGTTTCTCTTTTGTTCTTAGCAGTCAGTGAACAACAGCTGTAGTACCCTCCACCCCAAAATATAGATGGTGACAAAATACTTTTTTCTTGGACTTTTTCTTTTATTGACATCTTCTCCGCAACATAACTTCTTAAGAGAACATTTCATGACTTAAACAAACAAAGAAAACAAAACATTTTTGACAGGTTTTGAGAAAAAAAAGGCAATGATTGAAAAGAGTGACAGATTTACAGAGGATTAATTAAAAAGGTAATAGCATTACATTAAAAAGCCTATTTGTAAAGAATTATAAATGAGTTAATCTTTTTTTCTGTATGTGTTATTGTAAATTACCTCCAACATGTAATTTTTAAAACTTTTAAAGAAAACTACAGTAGAAATGAGGATGCTGCTGCTGTCTCCATAGCTTATCTCTTTTCCAAGCTCTTGTATTTGTTTTCAGTTTGCATCGTATATCTGTAAGTATTGCTACTCTGCATTGTACATCAGTAAATATTGATGCTCTGCATTTTATGTCCGTGTATCTACTTTGCTTTGTACGTCTCAATCTGGAAGCTTTGCTACTCCGGCCATCTGTGTTAGTTTAATCTGTTTATCTGGCATACTAGTAGAATTGTTGCCTTTGCCTGATTTGTCCAGACAACAACATTCTGTGACTAGTTTATCCTTCTTTTAAAATATACCTCTTACAAAGCAAAAGCAAAACAAAACAAACAAAAAATATTACAACAAAAAACTCCTTTTGATGAGTACCACGAGTCCCCTAATGGAAAGAAAAGCTCTCCCATTAGGATGTCCACTTGCTTTAATCTTAACATAGATAAAGTTAATTTTCTCAGATAATACAATCATGGTAAGATTTAACATGGTGACAGCCCTTAGTTGTCGACAGGGCTATAATTTTAATCTTTAATTTTCTTAGCTCTTATTTCTGGATAAGTTAAACTCGCCAGTCAAACTGGTAACATCGCTTATTCTGCACTAGTGTGCTTCAGGAAACCTGGTTTTTTTTTAGTTGTACCTCTTTTGTTATTTACTAGACTAGTATACTGATTTTGCTTTTCTATTCTTTTCTTTTTGTCTAAGTAACCATTTATATCTACGCATGATAACATAGGAAAGTATTTGTGTGATGCTTGAGCTTAATCCCCTGCTTGTTTACTCGAACAACGATTGAGGAAATAAAGTAGTAGATTTGCTATATTGATTTTCATTTGTTTTGTGTATGAATATTCCCTTTCAATAAATATATCAATAGTAATGCTCAGTAAAAAAGAAAAAGAAGATTGAATTGAATGCAAATTTTCTATTTAAAAAAAAGAAAGAAGGGCTTATGGCTTTTTTAATTGAATATTTCTGAAGAGCATGAATTTAGTAATTTTCTTTTCATAAATAAACAAACACAAAAATTATCTGTTTGGAAGCTTTTATGACTGTCAATGACCATTATATCAGATTTAATTTTATAATAATAATAATAATAATAGTACATTTATACAGCGCTTTACCTCAGATGAGCCCAAAGCGCTTTAATGATATATGTTGGTATAAAAAAACATGAAAACAGCTTTTAAGAAATAATGAACTTAATATTAATGCACCCGTCCCTGCTTATTTTCAGTTCAATGGTAATGCTTATAATAATTTGTTCGAAAATGTTACTCCTTATGTTAGTGTTGTTTTTTAAAGTGAAGTAAATTCCATGTTGTTATAAATGGTCAGAAAATTGATGTAACATCATGCGTTTTTTGTAATAGGCGTCAATATTTGGAAGGTCTGCCACAAGTCTTTTTTTTTTCTCATAAAAAAGTAATAATATTGGAACATAGGCATAATTCATGTTTTACAACATGGATTCTTCCCCACTTTCTCACGTATGATGTGGGTTTTGCAAAAAGTGAAGTGCATGTGTCATTGTGTTATCTTTTGTATTTCTTGGTTCATGAATGTGTGCAGCACTTTTAATTTCTACATACTGTTGTTTGAAGATAGCTTTTGTTGGTTTTGTCCAGCATGTTTTTAAAATGTTTTTCTGTAAATTGATTCTTTTGTTTGTTTGTTTGTTGCTTATTTTCTAATAGTATGCACTTCAAGTGTGGTTGGTATGTATGAGACTAGTGTGCACAGAATGTGGTTAATTGTGCGTGATTAGAGTGCCAACGATGCATGGGTTTTGAAATATGCGGATGACTTTGTCATATACATCATAATGATAACAGTGCTTACTTTAAGATTTGCTGTCAGTGTCAATATCTATTCACGAAGAAGTCCTTTTCTTTTCTTTCACAACTCAAATCTACCATTCATTCTCTGTGATTGAACATTTCAGAGTTATCCAGTGACAAGAAAGAAAGGATGTGGTCGATTCAACAAGAAGACATGAACTAAAGTAATGTTATTTTTCTTTGTTAGCTGTAGTATTGTGGATATATTGTAAGTGAACCGAAACAATGGGCTTGCGATGTCTGGGATGTGCATTCAGTCCATTTTTGTGGGGGTTGAAACGAGTAGTTGCAACTGGAGAATTTTGCAAGTGATATATTAAATGTGGCACATGCGTGACTCGGCTTTGTATACACATGTTCAGTTGGATGTACATTAAATCATTCAGTACACAGATGATGGTTTGTGGGTGTTAGTGAATGAAACAATGTGTAAAGTTTCGCTGATTGTTGTTGCATTTTAACTGTCGGCAAACTGCTGTTAAAACCCCCACACATAATAAAGTATTGTTGTGTGTCAGTCTTTCTCTGTGTTTGCATTCACATGCACACACTCATATTTAACTGATGGGACCAGTCACCATGCTTAGACATTTACATTTTCAAAGTCAGACTTCAAGGCCAAGATCACCAAGGTTATAAAAATTGAAAAGAACATTTTTGTATTCCACCAAGTGCTTCTAAAAAAATGTATCGCGCTCGCACACACACGCACACGCACACACACAGAACCAATAACACAATAACATACTCCTTGGTTTCCACTTAAGTAGACTGAGGACTAAGAGTATGGTTGATACTAATGATAGCCTACATTGTATAAAACAAACATTAGAAACACAGAGAGGGAAAAAGGTGTCTTGCATAATTAACGAAGCACACACAAGCATTGATATTTGTACACTAACAATTCAGAAGCAACTTATAGGTTACTAATCAGTGGCGTAGGAAGATGTTGAAGCCAGGGGGGCAGGATTGCCAGCAAACTGGGGTGTGTGCGATTGTGGATGGATAAGTTAATTACGTGTCTTAGTAATGCTACAAAACACTTGGTAATTGATATTTTTAACCACAATCGATGAAAGTGTATGAAGAAAAGAAGATATGTGAACTGAAAAGAGACAACAGATGAATGTTAAAATACAATCATGTACAAAAGGGTGGATCAGTCATGAATGAAAAGGGGGGAAGGTCCAAATGCTGAGTTGGGGGGGGGGGGGGGGGGGTCTGGGGGGCGGGGCTTGGGCCCCCAGAAGCGGATGACATTTTAAATGTAAAAGAATCAAGGAAGGCTTCTCTTGGGAGAATAAGCTAAAGCTACAACATGGGACTACATAATTCCCTCTTTTTTTTTAAGGGAGGTGGAACCCTGTAACCCCTCAAATCTGTCTTTTATGAAGTATCCAAGGCCAAAGACATGTAACAATATAACTCCATTGAGGCAACAAAGAAAGGAAAAGGAAACATCTAGAGCCATCTAAACGTCATAACACATTATACCAAGTCTTTGGTGTTTATTGGGCTTAAGAATATCCAAGCGTATTAAAGAACAAGCTTACTATCATTAATCGTATCAGGAGACAGGAGAATATAAGAAGTGTACTTAATATAGTTAGTAGGTATAGATAGTACAGATAATAATTCATGGTAAATTGGACAAATTATTATTAGAAATCGAACCAGGCCATGCTATTGCCAAATATTGTGACTAAAAAAAATCAGTTTACAATAGATGATACTAGAAAACAAATCAGTCATCACCATCAGCCACCTAACCAAAGACCTTTAAGTTCCATGACCTAACAAAGCAAAATATACCGAAATCTACAAATTATCTAAAACTCTCAAAATGTGTGTGCCAGTCAGTCCTGTCTGACAAGCCATGACTTTCAGATAGCAAAGGAGACAACTACTGTTCTGGAGGACTGGGCAGAGTGTAAACAGTGAAGAAGCCTTGCCCAAAGGTATCCCCACTTTCCTGGCCAGAGATTTTAGACAGCCGGTACAGCACTGTGTGGACTTATGTCCTATAGGGTGCAATGATGGAGGTGTCATGTTATGAATTGTACTGTATGGTTTGTTGTTTACATGTTGTTGAACGTTTGTAAGATACATTGATGAGTGTTTTGTAATAAGTGGTCAAATTTTACGCGGTGACAGTCCTGAGATGACCGTAGCTGTTGACAGGACTAATGGAAAAAATAAATAAATAAATTAGGGAAGGTCCACAAAAGCCAAGTAATCCCCTTTGCTGCAGCACTAGTAAGAGCCAGTGCAAATGCCTCCTAGTTTGGGATATTCACTGTCATTCACAAAAGATTAGCAATTTACCATGATTTTATATGTCAAAATTCAAAATGCATAGATTATAGATCCAAGGTAAATCTACCTTTCAGAACAACTAATGGACCAGTGAAACCGGGCTGAACCATGCAGGACCCCCAACTCTAATGAGCACAAGCACATGAATTCATATTAGCATATAACTTATGGAAGGATTTTGTGTGTCTCGTCTGTATCTTATTACCTTCAAGGGGGTGGAAGTGGTAGGATGGTGTAGAACATAAGGGGTGCAGAATCGGGGTGCAATAGACTTCTACAAAAGTCACAGGGGGCATGTGGAGAAAGGTGGAGGGGAGGGGCAGAAGAAAAGGACAAGGGCACAGTATTTGATAAACATGTATATTTAAGAACGGCCTTAATTTCAGCATCATATTTCTAATTTTAAAATCAATACAAATCGTATGAAAAAATTGAACCTTTGAATCCACCCCTCTCTCTCTCTCTCTCTCTCTCTCTCTCTCTCTCTCTCTCTCTCTCTCTCTCTCTCTCTCTCTCTCTTCTTTCTATGTCTATTTTTCTGTCTGTCTCTCCCTTCCTCTCTCTCTGTCTCTCCCTTCCTCTCTCTCTCTCTCTTCTGTGTCTATGTGCATGAGCTCATACACACATACACGCACGTACTCTCTCTCTCTCTCTCTCTCTCTCTCTCTCTCTCTCTCTCTCTCTCTCTCTCTCTCTCTCTCTCTCTCTCTCTCTCTCTCTCTCTTTCTCTCAGGCTCACAGATGGAGATCTGATCAGCGTTGATGTAAATGCGCTGATAGAGCCTGCGTTGACAGTGGTCTCGCTTAACTTGTTCCACTTCGCAGCGGCAGTCCGCACTATTCGACATTCTTGGACACGATATCCATGTGAGTGGTTGATGACCTGTTGTTCGAGGTGGTTGTGGTCTCGAATCCTTCATATTTGACGGCCGGGGTTTGATCATGCGCCGATTTGCTAGAGTGAGAAATTTGTCCGCTGGGAGTGCAAGAATGTGGCCTTCAGCTATCAAACAACAGCAAATAATAAGGTACAAGGATCGGAATACCTCACCATTCTGGAACGAAGTAGAGGGCTAATAAAGCCATCTGAAATCAATGCAACTATGTCCTTAGTAAGCCTTAAACTCTCTCTTTCTGTGTCTCCCCCCCCCTCTCTCTCTCTTTATGTCTCTCCTTTTTGCTTACTGCCTTGATTAGGCTCGAATTTGGGGGGAGAAGGGGGAGCAGGAAGGCATGTCTGCCGGACCCCTCCTCCTCTGAGCCAGGGGACAGCCCCCCCCCCCCCCCCCGTACGTACCACTGCACACACATTCACACACACATATGCACGCACACACACACGCATGTGTACACTCACGCATATGTGAGGAGAGAAGGGGGGGGGGGGGGGTACTTGCACAGGTGCCACTGCCAGTCATGGATGTATGTGTGTCAGTGTCATGAAGTGCATTCTTGGACTTCATTTATAATTAGGCCTATTATGCAACTGCTTTATGTGTATGTATCATTGTTTGAACGAGCCAATTAATGTAACAGGAGGAAAAACACACACAGAAAAAAAGGTACAAAAATATCATCGGGGAAAAATTACCCCCCAAAAAGTAACACAATGTAAAATATCCGTTCATATTGCCATTTGTCCCCCCCCCCTCCCCCATTCTCTCTCTCTCTCTCTCTCTCTCTCTCTCTCTCTCTCTCTCTCTCTCTCTCTCTCTCTCTCTCTCTCAATGTACATGCGTGGAGAGAGAGAGAGAGAGAGAGAGAGAGAGAGAGAGTCGGCTAGCAGTAGCATGGAATGAAAATCTGTTTAACGTCCTCCGGTCTGAAACAGACACATAATTATGGGACATTAGTAGATATAAAGACGGTGGGAACGATCCTGGAGGCAATGCCCGGAGGCAGTGCAACTCCAGGAAAGTCCGGATTTTTTAACGATAGGCCTACACTGCTACAGATGTATGTATTTGAATCGCATAACCGATAAAACCTTGTACGTTAAAAATCATATTATTAAGGATGGGACGCTTGAAAGCCTAACGGCTATGTTTTTAATCCATAGTAACCTAACCTAACCAGTATATAAGATCATGGATTCTATGTAGTGTCCATAATATGTAAGGCTAGCAGTAGCAGACGACGTGTGCGGAAGTGATTCGAGAGGGGGCGCTCGAAATGAGGTCAGAGGTTGAGTAATTGTTTTGCATTGATCACGTTATCACAGCTCTTTCACAAGTGTGACAGTGTGGGGCATCAACCAGCCCAACAATGTGATTTCGGATTTAGTCTACAGAGTTTTCGAGTGAGTGAATACTTATTCCAATTTTATTTGTCCCAAAAGCAAATTGCAGAGAATCCCAGGCTCTTTTTGAAAGTAAAGGGGGCGTGCGCTGTGACGATTCACTTCCGAGTTCTCTTACTTGACAAGTCACTCTGCCTGGGCCTCTCACTGAGTGACTCGTCATTGTCGTTTGTGTCACCACTGTCAGCTGTGTCGGGTCCTGTGCTGAGCTGATAGAAAATTGTGGACTGGTGTGTTTTTCTTGTTTTAGTGCATGAGTCATTGATGTTGAGTTAAATACGACTACTTGTTTAATGTGATCGCAGCCTCCAGAATGAACTGAAGTAAAAGTAAGTAGATCGATAGAGACTAGACTACTTTGGAGTCGAGTATTATCGAACTTGATTTATTAACCCGGCAGGGATCCAACTTTGGATGTAAACACAGGGGGAGGGAACATGGGGAGAGCAACTCCAGTTGATCTTCTTAAAGAAAAACATCGACAGGATCCAATTAAAATGGATGTAATTGTAAACGCCAACGGGGGAAAACTGGGGAGAGCATAATATAAACCTAACCTAACCTAACAAGAGCAGAGAGTCTACCAGGCTTACAATGCTTTATAAGATCTTGAACGGCATTGTCAAAGTCAACACCAGACTGAAGTCAGCTCAAACTCGCCTAAGAAGAAGACACAGCCGGCAACTATCCACCATCCCATATTGTGGCAGTACCATAGCCGATGAGGTTTAACCGAGGCGTGGTTACTGCTACACCTATCTGCATTGTTAAAAAATCGGGACTTTATTGGTGTTGCACTGCCTCCGGGCATTGCCTCCGGTATTGTTTCCACCATCTTTGTATTTACAAATGTCCCATATGTGTCTGTTCCAGACTGAGAGGACGTAAAACACCATTTTTCTCTCTCTCTCACTATCCACCATCCATTGCCGGACTAAATACAGGAGAAGTTCTTTCTTCCCGCGCACCATCAAAGACTGGAACTCATTACCTGAGGAGGCTGTGTCTGCCTCTTCAGCCGGCTCATTCTAGTCCTCCATCAAGATGCAAATTCCCCCCCCCCCTCCCTAGTTTAGGTGTTCCTGCCAACTCAGCATCACATCGGGGGCTCGATCAGCAAGACCCGACTGGCTGGGTCATCTTCGTATTTAGAGTAGGTTTTTATTTTATTTTGCCTCTTTTTGAATTTGATGCCCGACTTCGGACCTTGACCATATATAAAATCAAACTGATGATTGTGGATACTCAACGGTAGAAGTAGAAGAAGAAGAAGCAAAAAAGGGCAGAGGCTAGAGTTTCACAGATTCACAGAGGCTACTGTAGTGTAAGCCTTTTGCCATCGATGGTGGAATTTCTTTGTTCAGAGCTTGATTGACTTTATCGCCCGTGGATTTAGTTATGCAATTCAAGTATGTCCAAATTGGTAGAAAACATTGCCAGTTACGGGTCCGTAGCCCACATTCTCCAGGCTACGGTTATGGGTCTCAATCACGGGATGCAAAAAATGTGCGCAAGTGTCTTGGATACTGACATTGACTCTAAGTCTAATATGTTCCTGTATAAAAAAAACTATAACCAAACTCTGATGCGTATATATTATATACAAGATAAGAAAATGCATTTGTTGACAAAAACTTTGACTGGGAAGAGTTACTATCCCTGTAAATGGTCGAGTGTTGCTCAACTGTGTAGCCACTGTAAAAAAGACAGAAGGAAAAAAAAGTCAAGGGGGAGATATCGGCAGGCTAAATAATTCACTTTTCATCCAGCTGTGAACAGCTGGACTAGCCGACCCCCAGCACCATCTAGCATGGTAACGGGCCCCCTCCCAACGATAGGACTTTGCCTAGCCACCATTTTCCATTCACGAAAGCAGTCCATTTTTTTGGCAATCATTCTTGATCTTCCTTTGCTGAATCTACAACATGATTATTGGGGAAATGTGCAGTTTAGCTACCCCACCAAATTGTCTCTTTTAAAATTTTTATGGGATCCAACTGTTGTCATGCTGAGGTAAGGTTTTTTTCGGTCCTGGACCGACTCCTATCCTTAGTGAGTGGCTATGGGCTCAATGGGAAGACTGAAACCACGCAGTTGAGCTTCATTCGCTTAACAGATGTGATTCTGAGAGTGTAGCTCAAATTTCATGACCAACACAGCAGGTGTCTGTAGTGCTCGGGCCTGGTTAACGCCGGGATACCACTATTATGAAAGGAAGCGTAGAGTACAGCCCTGTCACGTAGTCACAAACAAAATCTTCAGTACGTTGAAGGCACACAGTATATATATAACGAAGAAGAGAAGAAGAAGAAGACCGATGCGGAACTCCATAGTATCATCATCATAGTCATCCGCCTCATTTCCATCAATCATTAAAAAGTAAAAAATGTCTCAACTTCTGTGGCTTTGCATGTCCTGTTCTCATGGAGATGGTGACCTCAGTTTCAATTTCCAATCCAGTCTGTGCCTTGGTGCGTTCGGGTCAAAGTCATGGGGATCAGTATGTTCTGGGGATCTGTCAGTGGACAGTCGTGGTGGCGCCCTTGGAGGAGGCCCTCACTCACTCTGGCTCTGCGACTAAGACTAAGAGTAAGACATTGTCATCAGTAGGGGGCTTAATAGGTGGTCACTGGTGTCCTGCGTATATTAGCTCAGAACAGACTCCACTGAACTCCACCGAAGTGACTCAGCAGCAGTGCAGTGTCTCCTCGGCTGGTTGCCTCCTGATTGCCTAACATAGATTCCTCCCCTTGGACTGCTGATCTCGGATTCTGCGACCTGATGTGCTGGGGTGTGGCTGCGAGTTGGGATTCGGAATGAGCGGCTTGGGAGCAATGCCACTGTATGACCCAGAAGATGGGACAGCAAAAAAACAAAAAACAAAAAATATGAGTACGACAAACCTTGACATTACTGTGTTTACAAAATGAATGACACAGATCTATGGGAATTGAAAGCCTAATGGCTGTGTTTTGTGTCCCTAAACCTAAACTTTAATGAAGAAAATTGGCAAAATATGGACTTCAAAAGTTCAATTACTCATCAAAATGTGTGAATTAAATTTTTAGCCTGATCCCAAAGATTTTTAATACATTAATGTTAGGGGCACATTTTACATATTATTTTCCAATCCCCAGAGACTAAATACTATATGTACTACTGAAGCAGAACCAATCATTAAAAAACCAACCCAATAAACTTGACCTGATGCCACAATAATGATCATGATGCCAGTTAAAACGCTAGATCAGTTCAACTTCAAAAGAATGATTCATAATCATAATCATATTAACATCCTCAACGGCTAAAACATTTTTTTCAGGTTTTACAAAACCCGATATGAGGACTCTGCACTATTTAGGGTTAACAAACCATGTCCTTATGCCGATGTGTATTAAATGGCCGAAGAGGGCGTTAAACCCTATTTCGTCCTTATGCCGACAATCAGCCCAAAGCTTGGGAGACTATTCTTGGTCAGCTTCGGCAGCTGATTCAAGTTTAATTTTTTAATTTTTTATTCAAGTTGTTAGTCACATATATTTAAGCAAAGTCCACATTTTTGCCCCATAATAAACGATTGAAATAGAATCCATTGACACAAAGTTTTCTGCATTACAAATTATTTCTGTTATAGTCGGTGTCCTAAATGCATGGGTGCTACTCTTTCATTTATTTTTTTTTACACTGATTTCAGTATTTTTAATTTTACCAGAAACTGAACTTCATTTTTTTTAATTCATCAAAAAAAATTGACCACAAGTGATATGGGGCGTTTTGAACTTTGTTGTTTTATCTTGGAAGTTTGCAAAGGCAATGTAATAATTTTACAAGGCTTATCAGACTTAAAGTAAACTGTCACTGTCTATCATTTTAGCTGTCTGTCTGTCTCATTATATTTCTCTCTTAAGTTGCCCCCCTGAATCGTCCAACGGGGCTCTGTCCCTGTACCCTGCTGGGGCCATGTGTTTTTTTCATTTTGGGGAGCTGCACCCATGTAAAGGTGCTTATACTGTTATCTTATAGCCACCTATTTCAATATTTGTATTTTCAGAGTTGGTGAAGAAATATCAGAAGACAATCGATGATGAACGAAAACGCAGGAGGGAGGCAGGCAGTGCCTGCTGGCATGAGGAGCAATGGGGCTGGCACGGTAGGCCTTGGCACCAAGCAGGTTAAGCTGGTGCTGTTGGGAGACCAGGGTGTTGGCAAGTCTTCCCTGGCCTTACGCTTTGTGCGGGGAATCTTCCATGAAAACCTGGAAGCAACCATTGGAGGTGCTTATAATGAAGTGTGTGTCACAGTGTGTGTGTGTGTGTGTGTGTGTGTGTGTGTGATGTGTATGTTTGGAGAGAAAGAGAGAGAGAGAGTACATGTCTGTAGTGTAAGTACATTTATGTTCAGTGGATTTACTTGCAGTCAAACAGATGCACAGTTTCCATGGTGTGGTAATGACCTTGATATGACCATGGTATGACCTTGATATATTTCAATATTTGATTAGATTAAAAAAAACGAGAAAGCATAGTTGATGCTGATCACTTTATTTTTTACACGTTTGTCTCAGTATATGGAAAAACATTATTTTCTTTCCAAAAATAGCTGCTGCATGCTAAGGCACTGGGGCATTAATTTCATGCATCACTGTTTACATTTTCTTGTATGTCTAGATGACCATCACTCCTTTTTCCCCCCAACTGTTCATAAGCCCTTCTGCCTTATTCTGGGTTGGGTAATATTGTGATTGATAGTATCTCACTGGCTGTTTCTCTTTGTGTCTGTCGGGTTTATGCCACTTGCCGATTTGCTGATTACTACATCGACAGCCATTCTACTTGCAATTAACTCCCCCCTCCCCCCCCCATTGTAGCCCTCCTCAACCACCATCGCCATACCCTACCTTCACCTATGTCACTGGCATGCAAGGCCACACGCTTGTCTGCATACACTAAGTTACTTACACAGCCACCCACTCACAGCTCGCTTGCAGTGCGCCACCCATTTTTTCTGGCATACTCAAAGTGGGCAGACAGAAAGACACACATAGACATGCGTTGATTGATTAAGTACAATGGAACCTCCCTTGTATGACCTTGAAAAATCATCCCAAATAAGGTCTTAAAATGGGAGTTGCATAAGGGAGGTAATTTTAATACTTAAAGAAGGGCAATGTCTCAGAGAAGTAAGTCTTAAGTGGGAGGAAGTCTTTTAAGGGAGGGGTTCCAATGTAGTGTAGATTTCCATATAACTGGTTTTTCAGCAGCATTTTTGATGCAGAAAGTGTTATGCTTGTTATTGTTTGTTTTTGTTGTCAGCAGCATTTTTTATGCACACAGTGTTGTTGTTATTCTTCAATTTCTTGTCAGCAATTTTGATGCTCATAGTGTTGTTGTCATTGTTGTCAGCAGTGTTTTTGATGCACAGGGTGCTGTTGTCATTGTTGTCAGCAGTGTTTTTGATGCTCATGGTGTTGTTGTCATTGTTGTCAGCAGTGTTTTTGATGCTCATGGTGTTGTTGTCATTGTTGTCAGCAATTTTGATCATGGTGTTGTCATTGTTGTCAGCAGTGTTTTTGATGGACATGGTGTTGTTGTCATTGTTGTCAGCAGTGTTTTTGATGCTCATGGTGGTGTTGTCATTGTTGTCAGCAATTTTGATGGACATGGTGTTGTTGTCATTGTTGTCAGCAGTGTTTTTGATGCACAGGGTGTTGTCATTGTTGTCAGCAGTGTTTTTGATGCTCATGGTGTTGTTGTCATTGTTGTCAGCAGTGTTTTTGATGCACAGGGTGTTGTTGTCAGCGGCGTCTTTGACACACACACAATGTTGTTGTTGTTGACTGCGGTAGTTTTGACACACGTGGTCTTGTTGCTGTTGTCAGCGGCGTTTTTAACGCGACACGATATTGTTGTCGTTGTTGACTGCAGTAGTTTTGACACACGTGGTCAGCTGCGTTTTTAACGCAACACGATATTGTTGTTGCTGTTGACTGCGGTAGTTTTGACACACGTGGTCTTGTTGCTGTTGTCAGCGGCGTTTTTAACGCGACACGATATTGTTGTCGTTGTTGACTGCAGTAGTTTTGACACACGTGGTCAGCTGCGTTTTTAACGCAACACGATATTGTTGTTGCTGTTGACTGCGGTAGTTTTGACACACGTGGTCTTGTTGTTGTGGTCAGCGGCGTTTTTGACGCACACAGTGAGCGCGAAGGATTGCACGGTGAAGATGGACATCTGGGACACAGCGGGGCAGGAGAGGTACCACAGCCTGGCCCCCATGTACTACCGCGGGGCAGCCGCCGCCGTCGTCGTCTACGACGTCAACATTGCTGTAAGCACCCAGCTTTTTAACTCGTTCGCATCGCAACTATTTTGAATTATTAAAAAAACAACTCACAAATCACTCCAGCCATACACACAAACAAAACATACATAAACAAAAGGAGAAATGAATGAAGATTACGGGTTTTTACTTCAGGTTTAGACATAGGGAAGTCATAGATCAGACTTTTTAATATATATATATAAAAGCTTTATATAGAAAATTTAGCTCTCTACACCGATTGGTTTCCCCCACAACAAACCACTACAAAAGCAAAGTCAGAGGCAAAATGTGGTCTAAGGGAGCGAAGCGAGTTTAGAAGTGACCACAGATTTACTTCCCTTGAACAGCAAATGCATCAAATTGATGGCTATCTGTTAATTCCGGACATATATGACCGGAACGACTTGAATGAGTTGAACTCCCCCTGGCGGGCTTCCACCTATAATGGTGGGGGGGGGGGGGGGGGGCTTACGGAGAGTAGCCCAGCAGCCTCCTAAAGTCCAACCACACGTCCTCGTCGTAGGAGGCGGACAACGGCTTAGGCTGGCTTATGTGGTTAGGGCCCTCCCGTGGGGATACCGGGGGGTCTTTAAGCAGAAATAGTTCCCCCTTCTTCTGGAAGTTCTATGCTAGTAACCTCCCCTACTCTGTCACTCTCTTTGACTCTGCCTTTTCTCTTCTTTTTGCTTTCTGGCGTCTACTTTTTTCTGCCTTATTGGTCCATTCACCTGCATTTTTTCTATAAAACCCTTCCACGTTTTTCCTTTTTACAATTTATGATATGCCAGTTGTTTTTTTATTGTACACTGGCGTCCACGCATGATACTTGCGCACTTGAGTGGGCACTTGTCCATTCTGCAGTGCATATTTGCTTATATAGCCTTTTTATGTATTTTAGCTTACTAGTATGTATTTGTTATCCTTTTTTACTGTTTTTTTTAACCTGGATCCGATAAATAGAGTGGAGTGGCTCAACGTTTCCAGCACTGTGTGGACTTATGTGCTATAGGGTGCAATGATGGAGGTGTCATGTTATGAATTGTAATGTATGTTTTGTTGTTTTCAGGTTGTTGAACGTTGGTAAGATATATTGATGAGTGTTTTGTACTAAGTGGTCAAAACTTTACGCGGTGACAGTCCTGA
The DNA here is from genome assembly GCA_017654935.2 of Phymorhynchus buccinoides. NCBI lineage: Eukaryota > Metazoa > Mollusca > Gastropoda > Neogastropoda > Raphitomidae > Phymorhynchus > Phymorhynchus buccinoides. The sequence continues at coordinate 26,662,664 of CM065680.1, forward strand.
GATGACCGTATCTGTTGACGGGACTATAATGGGGGGGGAAATAATGAGTTGAACGGTTTTGTGTAGACTACAACTTGTACAAGCATACGTCTTCTTTTCAGACTGAGACCCCTGTGAATATTACTAATAATATAGTAAGAACTACTATGAAACTGTTCTATTAACCTTTTCACTGCCCCATCACGGATATTTCCGTCAACTTCTGGTAACCTATAAACTGCCCCGTCATAGGGTTATTCTAAGAGTTTCCCGTTTTCTATCCATACGCTTTTCGCACTATGTTCGAATGCATGTGAGAGTGTTCTCAAAGGATAGTATATTCAATCCCCGTTCAGAAAAGCATAGGTTATATGCACTTTTATTCAGAAAGTTTTGCAATAGACTCGGCAACCTAAAACGGCTTGGCAAATAGTTGCCCCGGAATCGGAACTGGGCTCGGCAGTGAAGGGGCAAAGAAGAAAAAAGATGGTGACTGCAGGAAGCTAACCTTGTTGGTGAGGGTGAAATGGATCTGACTTTCTTCTTACTCACCAAGGATTCATTTCACCTCACACCAACCAGGTTAGTTTCCTGTGTTTGTTTGGCGTGAGTGTACGTGCGTATGCTCCAGAGCATTTTTCGTTTCAGCTGCTACACTCTGGAACTCACTCCCTTTCAGCCTTCGTCATGCCAAATGCTTTGTAACGTTTAAGTCTGCTCTGAAAACCCATTACTTCAAGCTGCAGCTGCAGAGTATATCTAAAGCTTAGAAATATTGCCAGCCACTCTATTTGTCCATCTTGTTACGTGTATGTGTGTCATCACATGTTCTGTGTGTGTGTGTGTGCGTGCGTGTGTCTGCTCATGTTATTGTATTTTTGTTTCATGTTTTTATTCCATTTCAGTTCTGTGTAAAGCGTCCTGTAGCCTACATAGTAGGATGGGAGCAATATAAATTTTCCTCATTATTATTATGATTATGCGGGGCGCATGAGTGTGTATTTGTGTCTGCATGTGCGTTTGTCTTAGTGTAGGCACGTGTGCACACCCGCGCACATGCTTGCATATTAAGGTATGCGACTCTGTGCCTGTCTGTAACCTTGCATAATTTTATGACTTGGCGTTGTTTGTTGTGTGCTTGCATAATCCACTGACCTGGCATATTTCCAATTCAATCAGAGTCACTAGTGTCAAGTCATGTGTAGTCTTGCAGACCAGTTTACCCCCTACACAAGTCTTGAGTAGTCTGGATAGCTGAAATGAGTAGTTTTGGTGTAAAATGAGTAGTCCTCTTCATTAAACCATCAAATAATGTTCACTGAAAATTAGTAATTAGAGCATTATTTTCAATTTTGAAGAGTAGTAGAGGTCCAAATTGAGTAGAATACTACTGGAAAAGAGTAGAGTAAACAGGTCTGCATTATCATATATGATTTCATTTGCACCCACAATAACCGACATACTACTAAGAGTAAGACAACCCCTCCCTGCTGCAGGACACGTTCAGTCGGGCCTTGGCCTGGGTGAAGGAGCTGAGGCAGCAGAACTCCAACTCCGTGATGATCATCCTGGCCGGGAACAAAGTGGACATGGCCCCTCAGAAAAGAGCTGTCACTTTAGAGGTAATGCTTGCAGTTTGGCTGTCAGTTTAGAGGTAATGCTTGCAGTTTGGCTGTCAGTTTAGAGGTAATGCTTGCAGTTTGGCTGTCAGTTTAGAGGTAATGCTTGCAGTTTGGCTGTCAGTTTAGAGGTAATGCTTGCAGTTTGGCTGTCACTTTAGAGGTATTGCTTGCAGTTTGGCTGTCACTTTAGAGGTATTGCTTGCAGTTTGGCTGTCAGTTTAGAGGTAATGCTTGCAGTTTGGCTGTCAGTTTAGAGGTAATGCTTGCAGTTTGGCTGTCACTTTAGAGGTAATGCTTGCAGTTTGGCTGTCAGTTTAGAGGTAATGCTTGCAGTTTGGCTGTCAGTTTAGAGGTATTGCTTGCAGTTTGGCTGTCACTTTAGAGGTAATGCTTGCAGTTTGGCTGTCAGTTTAGAGGTAATGCTTGCAGTTTGGCTGTCAGTTTAGAGGTATTGCTTGCAGTTTGGCTGTCAGTTTAGAGGTAATGCTTGCAGTTTGGCTGTCAGTTTAGAGGTAATGCTTGCAGTTTGGCTGTCACTTTAGAGGTAATGCTTGCAGTTTGGCTGTCAGTTTAGAGGTAATGCTTGCAGTTTGGCTGTCACTTTAGAGGTATTGCTTGCAGTTTGGCTGTCACTTTAGAGGTAATGCTTGCAGTTTGGCTGTCAGTTTAGAGGTAATGCTTGCAGTTTGGCTGTCAGTTTAGAGGTAATGCTTGCAGTTTGGCTGTCACTTTAGAGGTATTGCTTGCAGTTTGGCTGTCAGTTTAGAGGTAATGCTTGCAGTTTGGCTGTCAGTTTAGAGGTAATGCTTGCAGTTTGGCTGTCAGTTTAGAGGTAATGCTTGCAGTTTGGCTGTCAGTTTAGAGGTAATGCTTGCAGTTTGGCTGTCACTTTAGAGGTATTGCTTGCAGTTTGGCTGTCACTTTAGAGGTATTGCTTGCAGTTTGGCTGTCAGTTTAGAGGTAATGCTTGCAGTTTGGCTGTCAGTTTAGAGGTATTGCTTGCAGTTTGGCTGTCAGTTTAGAGGTATTGCTTGCAGTTTGGCTGTCACTTTAGAGGTAATGCTTGCAGTTTGGCTGTCACTTTAGAGGTAATGCTTGCAGTTTGGCTGTCAGTTTAGAGGTATTGCTTGCAGTTTGGCTGTCAGTTTAGAGGTAATGCTTGCAGTTTGGCTGTCAGTTTAGAGGTAATGCTTGCAGTTTGGCTGTCAGTTTAGAGGTAATGCTTGCAGTTTGGCTGTCAGTTTAGAGGTATTGCTTGCAGTTTGGCTGTCAGTTTAGAGGTAATGCTTGCAGTTTGGCTGTCAGTTTAGAGGTAATGCTTGCAGTTTGGCTGTCAGTTTAGAGGTATTGCTTGCAGTTTGGCTGTCAGTTTAGAGGTAATGCTTGCAGTTTGGCTGTCAGTTTAGAGGTAATGCTTGCAGTTTGGCTGTCAGTTTAGAGGTAATGCTTGCAGTTTGGCTGTCAGTTTAGAGGTAATGCTTGCAGTTTGGCTGTCACTTTAGAGGTAATGCTTGCAGTTTGGCTGTCAGTTTAGAGGTATTGCTTGCAGTTTGGCTGTCAGTTTAGAGGTAATGCTTGCAGTTTGGCTGTCAGTTTAGAGGTAATGCTTGCAGTTTGGCTGTCACTTTAGAGGTAATGCTTGCAGTTTGGCTGTCAGTTTAGAGGTATTGCTTGCAGTTTGGCTGTCAGTTTAGAGGTATTGCTTGCAGTTTGGCTGTCAGTTTAGAGGTATTGCTTGCAGTTTGGCTGTCAGTTTAGAGGTATTGCTTGCAGTTTGGCTGTCACTTTAGAGGTATTGCTTGCAGTTTGGCTGTCAGTTTAGAGGTAATGCTTGCAGTTTGGCTGTCACTTTAGAGGTATTGCTTGCAGTTTGGCTGTCAGTTTAGAGGTAATGCTTGCAGTTTGGCTGTCACTTTAGAGGTATTGCTTGCAGTTTGGCTGTCAGTTTAGAGGTATTGCTTGCAGTTTGGCTGTCAGTTTAGAGGTAATGCTTGCAGTTTGGCTGTCAGTTTAGAGGTAATGCTTGCAGTTTGGCTGTCAGTTTAGAGGTAATGCTTGCAGTTTGGCTGTCAGTTTAGAGGTAATGCTTGCAGTTTGGCTGTCAGTTTAGAGGTAATGCTTGCAGTTTGGCTGTCAGTTTAGAGGTAATGCTTGCAGTTTGGCTGTCAGTTTAGAGGTATTGCTTGCAGTTTGGCTGTCAGTTTAGAGGTAATGCTTGCAGTTTGGCTGTCAGTTTAGAGGTAATGCTTGCAGTTTGGCTGTCAGTTTAGAGGTAATGCTTGCAGTTTGGCTGTCAGTTTAGAGGTAATGCTTGCAGTTTGGCTGTCAGTTTAGAGGTATTGCTTGCAGTTTGGCTGTCACTTTAGAGGTATTGCTTGCAGTTTGGCTGTCAGTTTAGAGGTAATGCTTGCAGTTTGGCTGTCAGTTTAGAGGTAATGCTTGCAGTTTGGCTGTCACTTTAGAGGTATTGCTTGCAGTTTGGCTGTCAGTTTAGAGGTATTGCTTGCAGTTTGGCTGTCAGTTTAGAGGTATTGCTTGCAGTTTGGCTGTCAGTTTAGAGGTATTGCTTGCAGTTTGGCTGTCAGTTTAGAGGTATTGCTTGCAGTTTGGCTGTCAGTTTAGAGGTATTGCTTGCAGTTTGGCTGTCACTTTAGAGGTATTGCTTGCAGTTTGGCTGTCAGTTTAGAGGTAATGCTTGCAGTTTGGCTGTCAGTTTAGAGGTAATGCTTGCAGTTTGGCTGTCACTTTAGAGGTATTGCTTGCAGTTTGGCTGTCAGTTTAGAGGTAATGCTTGCAGTTTGGCTGTCAGTTTAGAGGTATTGCTTGCAGTTTGGCTGTCAGTTTAGAGGTAATTGCTTGCAGTTTGGCTGTCAGTTTAGAGGTATTGCTTGCAGTTTGGCTGTCACTTTAGAGGTATTGCTTGCAGTTTGGCTGTCAGTTTAGAGGTAATGCTTGCAGTTTGGCTGTCACTTTAGAGGTATTGCTTGCAGTTTGGCTGTCAGTTTAGAGGTAATGCTTGCAGTTTGGCTGTCAGTTTAGAGGTATTGCTTGCAGTTTGGCTGTCAGTTTAGAGGTAATGCTTGCAGTTTGGCTGTCAGTTTAGAGGTAATGCTTGCAGTTTGGCTGTCAGTTTAGAGGTATTGCTTGCAGTTTGGCTGTCAGTTTAGAGGTAATGCTTGCAGTTTGGCTGTCAGTTTAGAGGTAATGCTTGCAGTTTGGCTGTCAGTTTAGAGGTATTGCTTGCAGTTTGGCTGTCAGTTTAGAGGTAATGCTTGCAGTTTGGCTGTCAGTTTAGAGGTAATGCTTGCAGTTTGGCTGTCAGTTTAGAGGTAATGCTTGCAGTTTGGCTGTCAGTTTAGAGGTAATGCTTGCAGTTTGGCTGTCAGTTTAGAGGTATTGCTTGCAGTTTGGCTGTCAGTTTAGAGGTAATGCTTGCAGTTTGGCTGTCAGTTTAGAGGTAATGCTTGCAGTTTGGCTGTCAGTTTAGAGGTAATGCTTGCAGTTTGGCTGTCAGTTTAGAGGTAATGCTTGCAGTTTGGCTGTCACTTTAGAGGTATTGCTTGCAGTTTGGCTGTCAGTTTAGAGGTATTGCTTGCAGTTTGGCTGTCAGTTTAGAGGTATTGCTTGCAGTTTGGCTGTCAGTTTAGAGGTATTGCTTGCAGTTTGGCTGTCAGTTTAGAGGTAATGCTTGCAGTTTGGCTGTCAGTTTAGAGGTAATGCTTGCAGTTTGGCTGTCAGTTTAGAGGTATTGCTTGCAGTTTGGCTGTCAGTTTAGAGGTATTGCTTGCAGTTTGGCTGTCAGTTTAGAGGTAATGCTTGCAGTTTGGCTGTCAGTTTAGAGGTATTGCTTGCAGTTTGGCTGTCAGTTTAGAGGTATTGCTTGCAGTTTGGCTGTCAGTTTAGAGGTGCTTGCTTGCAGTTTGTATTGCTTGCTGTCAGTTTAGAGGTAATGCTTGCAGTTTGGCTGTCAGTTTAGAGGTAATGCTTGCAGTTTGGCTGTCAGTTTAGAGGTATTGCTTGCAGTTTGGCTGTCAGTTTAGAGGTATTGCTTGCAGTTTGGCTGTCAGTTTAGAGGTATTGCTTGCAGTTTGGCTGTCAGTTTAGAGGTATTGCTTGCAGTTTGGCTGTCAGTTTAGAGGTATTGCTTGCAGTTTGGCTGTCAGTTTAGAGGTATTGCTTGCAGTTTGGCTGTCAGTTTAGAGGTATTGCTTGCAGTTTGGCTGTCAGTTTAGAGGTATTGCTTGCAGTTTGGCTGTCAGTTTAGAGGTATTGCTTGCAGTTTGGCTGTCAGTTTAGAGGTATTGCTTGCAGTTTGGCTGTCAGTTTAGAGGTATTGATTGCAGTTTGGCTGTCACTTTAGAGGTAATGCTTGCAGTTTGGCTGTCAGTTTAGAGGTAATGCTTGCAGTTTGGCTGTCAGTTTAGAGGTATTGCTTGCAGTTTGGCTGTCAGTTTAGAGGTATTGCTTGCAGTTTGGCTGTCAGTTTAGAGGTAATTATGCTTGCAGTTTGGCTGTCAGTTTAGAGGTAATGCTTGCAGTTTGGCTGTCAGTTTAGAGGTATTGCTTGCAGTTTGGCTGTCAGTTTAGAGGTATTGATTGCAGTTTGGCTGTCACTTTAGAGGTAATGCTTGCAGTTTGGCTGTCAGTTTAGAGGTAATGCTTGCAGTTTGGCTGTCAGTTTAGAGGTATTGCTTGCAGTTTGGCTGTCAGTTTAGAGGTATTGCTTGCAGTTTGGCTGTCAGTTTAGAGGTAATTATGCTTGCAGTTTGGCTGTCAGTTTAGAGGTAATGCTTGCAGTTTGGCTGTCAGTTTAGAGGTATTGCTTGCAGTTTGGCTGTCAGTTTAGAGGTATTGCTTGCAGTTTGGCTGTCAGTTTAGAGGTAATTATGCTTGCAGTTTGGCTGTCAGTTTAGAGGTAATGCTTGCAGTTTGGCTGTCAGTTTTAGAGGTATTTCTTGCAGTTTGGCTGTCAGTTTAGAGGTAATGCTTGCAGTTTGGCTGTCAGTTTTAGAGGTATTGCTTGCAGTTTGGCTGTCAGTTTAGAGGTAATGCTTGCAGTTTGGCTGTCAGTTTAGAGGTAATTATGATTGCAGTTTGGCTGTCAGTTTTAGAGGTAATGCTTGCAGTTTGGCTGTCAGTTTAGAGGTATTGCTTGCAGTTTGGCTGTCAGTTTAGAGGTAATGCTTGCAGTTTGGCTGTCAGTTTAGAGGTAATGCTTGCAGTTTGGCTGTCAGTTTAGAGGTAATGCTTGCAGTTTGGCTATCAGTTTAGAGGTAATTATGATTGCAGTTTGGCTGTCAGTTTTAGAGGTAATGCTTGCAGTTTGGCTGTCAGTTTTAGAGGTAATGCTTGCAGTTTAGCTGCCAGTTTAGAGGTAATGCTTGCAGTTTGGCTGTCAGCTTAGAGGTAATACTTGCAGTTTGGTTGTCAGTTTAGAGGTAATACTTGCAGTTTGGCTATCAGTTTTAGAGGTATTGCTTGCAGTTTGGCTGTCAGTTTAGAGGTAATGCTTGCAGTTTGGCTGTCAGTTTAGAGGTAATATTTGCAGTTTGGCTGTCAGCTTAGAGGTAATACTTGCAGTTTGGTTGTCAGTTTTAGAGGTAATAGTTGCAGTTTGGCTGTCAGTTTAGAGGTAATGCTTAGAACAAACAAACACCTACACGACAAGTGCAAAGTGACGTTATTTTATTCACAAGAGACAAAACAAAACTACTGGATATTTCGGCGAATGCGCCTTTATCAACACAGACAAACAATTAAACAGCAAACATCAAATATAGCAAAAGGAGCAAAAAGCAGGCAACAGAAGGAGCAAAAAAATGGGGAAGTATTGTTTTTATTTTGATCTTGATGTTTTTTTGCTCCTCGTGTCGTGTAGGTGTTTGTTTGTTGTATGTTCCAGTGACGTTGCAGTCTGTTTCAGTTTTTTGGTAATGCCTAGAGTTTGGCTGTCAGTTTAGAGGTAATACTTGCAGTTTGGTTGTCAGTTTAGAGGTAATGCTTGCAGTTTGGCTGTCAGTTTAGAGGTAATACTTGCAGTTTGGCTGTCAGCTTAGAGGTAATACTTGCAGTTTGGTTGTCAGTTTAGAGGTAGTTATGCTTGCAGTTTAGAAGTAATGCTTGCAGTTTGGCTGTCAGTTTAGAGGTAATGCTTGCAGTTTGGCTGTCACTTTAGAGGTAATGCTTGCAATCTGGCTGTCAGTTTAGAGGTAATGCTTACAGTTTGGCTGTCACTTTAGAGGTAACGCTTGCAGTTTGCCTGTCAGTTTAGAGGTAATGCTTGCAGTTTGGCTGTCATTTTAGAGGTAATTATGCTTGCAGTTTGGCTGTCAGTTTAGAGGTAATTATGCTTGCAGTTTGGCTGTCAGTTTAGAGGTAATGCTTGCAGTTTGGATGTCAATTTAGAGGTAATACTTGCAGTTTGGTTGTCAGTTTTAGAGGTAATAGTTGCAGTTTGGCTCTCACTCTCAGTCTTAGAGGTAATGCTTGCAGCTTGGCTGTCAGTTTAGATAGCCTAATGTTTTGAGTTTGGACACTGGTTTGGAGGTAATATGGTTTGGCTATCACTATCAGTTTAGACTAATACATAGAGAGCATGTCTATCAGTTTAGAGGTAACGAGGGGAGTTTAATGGTTTAGTGTTATTTAGTATATGTCATCTAATACTTAACAGTTCAGTTTTAGAGAAAAAAAACAATGTTAATTTTGAATACGGTTTTCAATGTTTTTCAAAGACCTAAGTTCTCAATTCTGATGTGTGTTGCAGGATGCTCAGGCGTTTGCGAAAGAGAATGGGCTGCTGTTTGCTGAAGTTTCAGCTAAGACAGGGTATGCTGTCAACGAGATATTTATGACTCTTGGTGAGTATTGTTTGATTTCTATACTTTCTTAACCCTTTCGCTGCCATCATTTATGCACCACAATGATATAACACCCATGTCACTAAAAGGCATCTTCCAGGGTCTGTTATCCAAAGACCCTATTTTCTTGCTTTTGGGAGGTTAGGATAGGCTTTAGATACATGTCACAGAGAAATCCCCAATATTGCAGATTACTTTTTTCTCTTCCCACGTAAGTTTAACATAATTTTGTTGCTGAAAAATGGCTGGTGGCGAAAAGGTTAAGTGCTGATACTCTGACTAAAGCAAACCAGTTTTTTATTATTATTAATTTATGGTCAGTCTGCATAAAGAAAACACATGGTTAGCAAGTTGTTGGGAAGGGTGAAGGAAGGCGTTTATTTCTCTAATGAATGTAATTTATTCAAAGCTTCAGCTTGTTTTCAAAATTCATGGGTTATATGACCGCTGACTACAGAAAATGAGGGGTCTTTTTTCTATGTTATGGGCCACCTATGTGTTACTAAAATTTCAATACAATGCATTATGCGTGCTGGTTTGTGTGTGGGGGTGAACTTTTATTGCCATGAAAAGTCAAGATGGTATTTAGCACACATGCAGTATAATTATAACACGCACACACATGCGCACGCACGCACGCGCGCACGATACATTTACATCTACACATGTTGTATTAAGTGTTTAGTGAGTGGTTTATTTTGTTAATTGTAATAATTTCCAAGCATTAGTATGATACTTCTGAATGCTGAGGAAATACCCCTAAAAATAATGTATACTTGTTTTAATTGGCTTGGGACATGATGCTTAATTGTACTCTGAAAAATTTGATTCACTATTTAAAGAGATAAAGACACATTTTGGGGGTATGATTTGACAGCAATATTGATTGTTGTTCATATATTTAGATTATGTTTTAACCCCTTCTGTTCCCGGTCCCGCATGTCTACTACTGGATGTGTGATGTCATTGATTAACTCTGGATGTTATAGTCCTGGAGTGATGGTTTGGGGTTTAGACAAGTCAGGAAAATATATCTAGATCATTTTCTCAGATTGAGTCTAACAGCTCTCTTTTAAATTTTATAATAGGAAAATCGATAATTTCTTTCTGTTTTCCTCTGGCAGTGAAGGGGTTAAGATATAAGCATGCACTTTTAATCAACTTCTTGACAGCCAAAGAGTTACTTCCCTTCAAACATCTTAAAACAGACGCTCCGGTTTGAATATGATCCCTCTTGAGAAAAGTTTGTATTATAGGGCCTCTTTTTAGGGACAAGCATCGTTATAAAAAGTCTCCCCATGCTTTCCAAATAAATGTGACTTTCCAAAACTATGTCAGAAAACTGTCGATCACTGTTTTCAATTTCAAGCAATAATGTGCTGCCCACTTGTTATGCAGTTGTGTGGTCAACAGTGACAGATCAAGGGGCATCTGTGGTTAGCTGGCTGGCTTGAAATCAAATGTGTGCTGCGGCATGCTGGATGTACAAATGGCAATACTTCTACAAAGGCTTAAATGGGCTTGTTCTGTTGTTGTCATCAAGTACATAACTCGAATCCTAAGAAAGGGCATTTCTTTCATCAACTTTAAAAGCTCTGATTTGCTAACAAGCTTTTCAATCTAAGAAAGCCATCAGTTTTAAAAGTTCTGATTTGCCCTCTGTTAGTGTTACCACTACAATTTGTTTATTCCTGAGAGAAAAATCAGTTTGAAAGGATCTGGTCTGCTTTCTGTTGCAGCTAACAAACTGGTGCAGCAAGACAAGGAGGAATCTGAGGCCAGGAGAAGAGGAGTCAGGGTGGGTGAAGAAGAGAAGGGGCAATCGAGCTGCAGATGCTGATGGAGACTGGGAGAGAGAATCTGCCCGACTGTTTTGTTGTTCGAGGCTGTACTGTCACAGATTTTTATCTTCTTTTTATACATTTTATATATTTTCATTTGAAGAGAGAGAGAGAAAGAAGACATCAAAAGATACAGAATGAATGCATGTATTTGGAAGAGCAATGGTTGGAATGGAGACTGACAATGGTGAGTGAGATGACGGTGTTGTATTGTGCAGCTGCGATTACTGTGTAAACTGTAACAGTTTCCGAAGCTGTTCTGGGTTTGTTTCTGTGCTTTCAGAGCTGTGATACCAAAGGCTCTAAAGTTGATGACAAGACTGTGATCAATTGTTGGACTTCGTTATGGATTGCTGATGAATGTCTGTTGATTGTAGTTTCCAGTTGATGAATTCTAAAGAATATTAGAGAAATGGGTTATGTGTGTGCTGGATGTGCACTGCTGGCCTTTGATGGAGCTAGGGTAGAGGATCCTGTAGAGGAACAGTGTAGGTTGTTTTGTTACCGGTTTTGAGCATAGCTCTTCGTCGGACTTCTGGATACAGTTTTGTAAGAGTACTGAATGTATCTTGTCTACAGTCATGGAAATTGAGTTATTCAAAGGTCCCTGTTTGTTTACTTATCTGTCAAGGCTAACTTACTACCATGATGATCAATACTTTTTGTTGTTGAATTCTATATGCATGATTTTGTTAGGATTGATGGATAGTATATGAACAAGAAACAAACAAAGAACAATTGGGGGAAAATCTCAAATAATTTTTCAAGGTATTCATGTTAATGAAGATTTTGTATGTATCTTATTAAATGCGTTTGTGTGTGTGTGTGTTTGCTTACTTACTATGTTGCCTTGTCTTTATATTTTCTGCACAGAACATTGCACAGGAAGGTTTGGGTAAAAACGTGTGTATTCTTTCAGTTTCAGCCCAGTCAGTCAATTGAACGTGCATGCTTTACACAATGTTAAAGACTTCTTCCAGTGCTGGACTCTAGTCATTGATGGGTGGTTCTGATTGGTGACATTATGGCCTTTCTGTTGAAATAGTGAGCCTTATGCCACAAGGATGCTTTGTTGTTGTTTTATCACAGAAATTGAACTGAATGTATTTGTGTGTTGTGCTGTCTAAATGTTGCTTGACGGGTTTTTTCTAATTGGGGTCAAACAATAAGTGTGTGGGACCAATCAGTGAACCATTTGTTGTTGTTAGTTAACTGTTCTGAGATTTTTTAGTCTCATTGAATTTTTGGCTCACTTGTGTAAACGATGCGAGTCTATGTTCTCTTGATTGTTCATTTGTGGTATGCTGTCCAAAGCTGTCACATCTGATGCACTCCAGTTACTCTTTCAAAAAGATTTTTAAAAATTTGAAGAAACGAAGATGACTGCTGGGCTCATTAAAATTCACAACAAATTAAAACAGAGTTCATAAAAAAAAAATTCACTGATTGAAAAAAATGAATGAATGAGAAACAAGTATTTAGCATAATCATTAATACATGTATTGTAAAACTTCTTTCCCTAAAAAATGGTTTACAAAACGAAGATGACTGCTGGGTTCAATAAAATTCACAACAAATTAAAACAGAGTTCATAAAAAAAATTTCACTGATTAAAAAAACCTGAAAAACATTCATACATGTATTGTAAAACTTCTTTCCCTAAAAATGGTTTGTTAATTTGTTTGTTTTGCATTCCTTTAACCTCTTCAGTGCCGATGACATATGTTGTCTATAATGCCTTAGTACTTGCCACCGACGTATATATATATACGTAGGCGCTAAGTAGCGATTTTGCCAAGTTACGGCGGCGCATGTGCAGCTGATAGGCAGCACTGAAGGGGTTAATATCAGTAACCAAAATTGTTTCTGCTACTTTTTCTTCTGTGGTAGTCCTAATGTTTATTTTATGGATGCATAAACATGTGCACATGTTTGTGCCTATGCATACTTAAACACATAGCAAATTCTTCTTTTATCTCCCCCCCCCCCCCCCCCACATATATATATATATAATTATAGAAGGAAAATAAACGACGAACACACTTGAGGATTTCTCCACTTTATTTCAGAAGGTCCAACGGGCGGGCTTTTTCGGGGACTGAAAAACCACAAAAGGACTATACTTAAAATCGACCAACAAGAATTAATATTGTTATATATACGATTACACACACACACACACACACACACACACACACACACTTTCATGGATAACCACAATGATCACTGGGATATTGTTTGGGATGTGAGGTGCTGAAAGTTAGTGAGCTGTACCCATTTGCATAGATTATGTGAACTGTGTAACTGTGTATACTTTGTGTAATAATGCATGTTCGACTTCATATACAGTATTTCATGTATGTCTGTACCTTTTATAGCCATATTCTGCTAAACGGATCATTTTTTGCTGCTCAAAAGTATATCAGCCATAGCCTAGCTCTGCACTTTTACATTGTTTGGTTTTCTTTACAGAAATTTATATTTGGATTTTAAAGACTTCCTGTGCCATTTTGCATTTTGAGAAACTCTTTAAAAAAAAGTCAAAGCAATGTGCATGGTAAATATGTGGCTTTAAAATGATGTTCCTGTTCTGCTTACAAATAATTATCTTGAACACTTTGTGCTGAATTTCCAGAGTGCATACATATAGTGACACATACACACACAATCACACACGCAAGCACACACACACACACACACACACACGCACACACACACACACACACACACACACACATTATATCTCTCTTACATACACACAATGTTCACACATACACACACACTCTCTCTCTCCCTCCCTCTCTCTCTCTCTCTCTCTCTCTCTCTCTCTCTCTCTCTCTCTCTCTCTTTTATATACAAGTGCATGCACATGCAAAGTTTAATAAAATACCACTTGAAGACTTAAGATCTGTTGACCTAAAATTCTTTTAATGTGTTTCTGATATTCTTGAATGGGTTTTTTGGTAATATTTTTTAAAAACTGCTTTCAGGTAGAGGATAGTGGAAGATTATAATCTTGTACACTAAGTTCTTTATTAGTAACTTGACAACTGTTTGTATTTGCTTGTGAATTTTACATCGGTGTCAAAGTCTTCCAAAAACGAATGAAACAAGCTGTTGATTGTTTTAAAAGCCATCGTTAAATTTTTTGCCCCTTGTATTTAATTGAGAAAAAATCCTGTCTGAAAATAATTTGGGGGGAGGAAAAGAGAAGAGATACAAAATTAAATCCAAGCAACCAAACAAAAAAACCTGATTGATTTTCATGTATACCTGTTACAAAAGCATGGTCTTTTATGTCTCTAGACGGTTGAATTATAAGTAATGATTTTCCTTTGTGATACCATTATTATTTGTTAGATGTGGTGGTTTGCTATATCAAAATTGTCATGGTATTTTGTAACAGAAAATGTGTCACCATTGTTGTACATTCAGACATTCCACTGTTTATTTCAACCCTTATAATTATAGCCCGGAAAACAATATGGTAATCATATTATTAAAAAAGGCCATAATTTAAATGTTATTAAAAACGTTTTGCCTGAATAGATACTCTAACCCCCAATTTTCTGGAACTGTCTCCGGATGCACGTCACGTGTCACATTCCCTCTTATGCTAGGAAGATTTCTTAAGATTGCTTAGCAGCTATAAGAGGGAAAACACGTGAAAATCGTGATTTTGACAAGTGGCGTGCTGGGTCTTTAAATACCAGTGCTGCGAAAAATGTCATAATTATTGTTAAGGCCTACTCACACTATTCAACTTGAAAGGGGAAAGAAAATTGAGTCGTGAACTCGGTCAAAATAGTTGTGGCCATGAGCCATCCTCACACTATCAATAATCATTGGCTGTTTTCCCACAACTGCCTGAGAGAGTTTGAAGGAAATGGTGCAGTCGCTAATTCCTTACTCCTTTCGACTGGTTGGAGGAATTTCAATCGATCAAATTTTGCATTTGAATTTCTACTCACATTGCCAAAACAAAGGAAAAGCTGTGGAATGTTCACGATAAGTTTAATTCGATTGAGTCAAACCATCTGAGGCTAGCTTTTACTGTAACTCCGAAGCTTTGGTTTAGTTTAAAAACAAACTTTTCTTTTAAAGAACACATTGACAGTGTATGTACGTATGCCAACACTTATTCTTTTCTGATTGAATGCTGACAGCTAATTATTTTTGTACTGTGTTCAGTGTCTTTGTGTCTTTAAAAGGCTGTAAAAACTTGGCTATTTGATATGAAATATGTTATCATCGTATTCAATTTTTACAGCATAGCTGGGTAGCACTCTCTGCTGACATTGAAAATAAAAGCTTTTTTTTTAAAAATAGTGTGTGTGTGTGTGTGTTTCAAGTTTATGTCTTACTGCCTTTTTTTGTATGTCTGTATAGGCCGCTCACCTTTGAGAGTAGTATTACCATTAGTATTAATTTTATAACCACAGACTCAACTCTAAGTTTGGGTTACTCTTACCTGGATGGAGAGCATCGCAGGCTGGGTGGCATGTTTGTTTTTTGCATGCTGTCTTTGACTGATGGGGAAGGGGTTTCATTGCCACTGGGTTCTTCTTTAACATGCTTGATGTGCTTAGGAACATGGGACCTCGGTTTTTGTCGTTCACCCGAAAGACTTAATATTTTATTATTATGTAAAAATAATGGATATTTGCATAGCACTTTTTATCGCGCACAAAAGCGCAATGCAATCGAGATTTGAAACACATACACACACGCACGCACGCACACACATATGCATACATATAGACACAGACACATTTTATTAAATGCATAGACAGGTACAAAATGTATACTTTCAAACCGGTATAGCATTTTTTACTTCATTGATGGTAAACATTGATTGAAAAAATTATAAGCAAAGCAACAAGTATTTGCGACATTCGCAGACACACACACACACACACACACACACAAACACATGTATACACAGACCAAGCAGGTACACACATAATATCTCTCTCTCTCTCTCTCTCTCTCTCTCTCTCACGATTATGTGCATGTACGCTCTCTCTCTTTCAATCTTTCATTCTCATATGCAAAACACACTAACACAAGCATACATTGACAAATGACACATACGCACACACACACACACACACACACAAACCACACACGCACAAAGTATACATTCACACACATATATATTTATATATATATACACACACACATACCTCCCTTCCATCCTCACCCTTCAACATACCGTCCCATATATAAAGGGGTAATGTGAGAGAGATTGAGAGAGGAAGATATTTTGTGTGTACTCTCTCTCTCTCTCTCTCTCTCTCTCTCTCTCTCTCTCTCACCCAATCAACATGCCTCAACCATGTGATCTGAAAGAAAGAAAACCGACCAAGCATGCATGCATGTAGGCTTGTCCGTCTTTTTTTTCTTTCTCTCTTCTCGTCTTTAGAAAAAAAATGATATGTATTTTGGGCTTGTCAATATGTCTTTCCTTTCTTTTTTTCTGTTCTCTTCTTTTATAGTCTTTCTTTTGGGCTTGTCACGGTTTTTTTCTATCCTTTCTTTTTTCCTTTTTCTTTTCTCCCTTCTTTCTTTCCTTAAAAAAAAGTTTCTCTTTTTGTTTGTTTCTTTTTGTTTTTGTTTCTTTTTCTTTCTGTCTTTCTTCCTTCTTTTCTTTCTTCCTCATATAAACGCACCGACATTATTGTAAGGGTCTGTGTACATCTCGTGTCCTGGCTAATACAAAGCATCTGTTTTGTTTCATTCTGAGTTTTTCTCACACCCGCTGCCATGTCATTCACACCGACTGGCGTGCGTTGTGTACGCATTTGGTCCGCTGTCGCCCATGTTGTTTGGGTCTTGGGAGAGAGACTGATTGTGTGCATAACCTGTCAGCAAGTCAAAAGCAACAAGGCGTGTGCTACCTTTCACACGATTGTCAAACATGCTGGGTCCTCGGTAGAACACAGATGGACACCGATCGTCGAAAGAATGGCCTACAAGTCCCACACACATACAACTCGCGCGCGCGCGATCGAGTATTGTCTGGCAGCCAATCATCACGACTTTTAACTCCATACCCGAGTTCGCGTATAGGCCTCAATAGTTTGCTACTACTGTCGTTTGCATTGCACCCGTCTGTCAGTCTGCAGTTTATCCCATTTCCCCCTTATCAGTAGCACGTGCTGGAGATGAGAAAAATGAAAATGCCTCGTGTATCAACGATGTTGTTTCGCTTCGTTGCACTGACGGTAAGAGAGCGTTATTTTGTTCAGTTTTCTTTCCCTGTTCTTTGTTGTCTTTTATTGTTATGGAATATTTAAGTGAATTGTTGCTTTCAAACTTTGTTTCTTCTTCTCCGTTCGCTCAGACAGTTTCCTGTCACATGAGCGTAGATGCGTCATGCTGCCGTTATGCGCCTAACTAAGAAATAGTTTATAGGCCCAGCATGTCCGACTTCGGCTGAAGAAATCTTTGTAAGAATTTATAGAAAAAAGGCAGGAGAATGGACCAGTAAGATAGAAAGATAGCAGATGACAGTAAGCAAAGGGAAAAGGCAGAGTCAAAGAGAGTGACAGATTAGAGGAAGCTACAAGCACAGAACTTCCAGAAGGTGGGGGAACTATTTGTGCGAAAGACCCCCCCGGTATCCCCACGGGGGGTAAACTTTTTTTCTTTCTTTTTAATGATGAAACTCTGCTTAATGTCCTCCGGTCTGGAACAGACACATATATGGGACATTAATAGATATCAAAATGATGGGAACGATCCTGGAAGCAATGCCCGGAGGCAGTGCAACATCAGGAAAGTCCCGAATTTGTCGCAATACAGATGTGTATTGTTAGGGGAAGACGGGGTAAAAAGCGCATGGGCGGGTAAGAAGCCCACCCCAATTATCTCATGAAATAAAGAAAATTTCAGTCAAATTTGCCCATGAGACGAACGCTAGACATTAACGCTCGTCTCATGGGCAAAATGAGACTGAAATTTGCTTCATTTCATGAGATAATTGGGGTGGGCTTCTTACCCGCCCATGCGTTTTTTACCCCGTCTTCCCCTAGTAAAGTAATTACTAACTAAGTAATACTGATACTAAGGTCTTTGTTTCTTTGTTTCGATGTAAGGGAAAATGTGTGGAGTTGTGTGTGGAATTGAGAAATGAATTGTTGTTACTCTATTTTCTTTGTTTTGTTTTCTTTCATTTGGATGTAAGAGAAGGTTTTGTCTGGAACTGAGAGATTAATAATTAGTTGTTACTTAATTAATATGTTTGTTCTCTTTTGCATCTACTGTTTTGGTGTTGGTAAATTGGTGTGTTTTAGTGGTGTGTGTGTGTGTTTGTGCGCGCGCGTGTGTGTGGTTTTGCTTCAGGTCTTGTGCCCTAAATAAAAACAGATAAACTGAATGAAAGCAACCAACAAACCGGTCTCTTAAATCAATCAACCAAATAAATAAATAAATACAAGTATGGCTCCCCCCCACTTGCGTGCGCATCTCGACCCTTCCAACGGAAGTGTCGCCATCTTAGTCCTTATTTGTGCGTAAACAGCATCGATCCGGCATTTTTCAAACAAAGTTACTGACATAATGGCGTGCTCCTTGTGGCCGGATATGACGACACGTGTGTACAAGCCATAGGAATGGGGGAAAAAGCATGGAAAATATAACGTTTCGTGGAAGTCCGTCATTCACAGGTTGGATTGTAGAGGGGAAGTATTTTTTTTTTCCTTTCGCTATTTTTGCTGTTTTCTTGTGTGTCTATGTTAATAAAGGCGCGTTCGCCGAAATATCCAGTAGTTTTGCTGTGTCTCTTGTGAATAAAATAACGTCACGTCACACTTGTGTGCTTGTTTGTTGTATGTTTCATGGAAGAGCCATTTAAGGGTAGATAGGCGATTGCAGGTGGGCGAGCAGGAACTAAATTCATACATAACTAGCGCAACGCCTAGTACTGGCAAATCCCAGAACCGGTAACACCTAGTACCAGTCCGCAAAATATTATGTTATTAGAGAGAGAGAGAGAGAGAGAGACAGGCAGAGAGAGAGACAGACAGACAGACAGGCAGAGAGAGAGACAGACAGACAGAGAGAGACATAGACATGAGACACAGACAGAGAGACAGACAGACAAGGCAGAGAGAGAGAGACAGACAGACAGACAGAGAGAGAGAGAGAGAGAGAGAGAGAGAGAGAAAAACAGCGACTCTCACGCCCCCCCCCCCCCCCCTCCTCCCCTCCTCTGAGAGAGAGAAACAGCGATGCTAGCCCTCCCCCTCCTCCCCCCCCCTCCCCGGCGGAGTTATTTGTGAAAAGGTGAAGCGGCGTATAGCGCGCGCGTTTCTGAACCGATTCGCTTCTGGTTTGGTACACTCATAGTTACCGTTCCCGGTCATCTTCCTGCCGAATTCAAAGGCAATCCGCCCAGAAACACCGGAGATACGACCGCAGAGAGGCCGGCGGATGCGCGTTTCGCACATTTGCCGAACCGCGCAAATGACACGGCCGCCTCGGTTGCCGTTGCCATCGCCCCGTTAGGGCTCACAGCAAATTTGAAGCGATTCGGTCGAAAAACGGCGGAGTTATAAGGCCCGTTTTGTGTTTCACACACACACACACACACACACACACACACACACACACACACACACACACACACACACACACACACACACACACACACACACACACACACACACACAACCTTGCTAAATTACTATATGATTGTCAGTCGTCATCATTCTTTTCTTCGTTTTAAAAGAAAATATAGTTTTTGGTTTTTTTAAAAAACAAAGATCACTCCAACAAAACAGTGCGACAGTTTGGCAACTAAAAATGCCAATTTCAGGGTTTAAAAGGATATCTCCCCGTGGGGATACCGGGGGGATCTTTCGTACAAATAGTTGCCCCACCTTCTGGAAGTTCTGTGCTTGTAACTTCCTCCTGACTTATTGGCCCATTCTCCTGCCTTTTTTCAAAAAAATCTTCCAAATAATTTTTCTCCTTTGAGCTCCTCCGAAATCGGAATGTGTCGGCTGTACACAGCGGGGAGACCAGTGAAAACTGAAAACCGGACACATGTACCTTATCCATTATGGCCATATGGCCTGGGAACGCAGAAGAAGAAGAAGAAAAGGATATGACACTGAATTATGCGAATTTTTATATATTCTTTTTTTTAATCTGTTGCAAATCAGCATGCATAGGCCTATTTTCATTTAATGAGACGCCAAAGCTTTATACACAAGCTTAATTAACACACAAAATTATTTAAAAAAACACTAAATGAAGAAGAAAATGAGTTTAACGTCCTCCGAAGTGGAACAGATACATACTGTCGTGGGACGTTTACATATATAAAGATAGTGGGTCGATCCTGGAGATTCTGCAATACCAGGAAAGACCCACGAGTAAGTTCAAATAAATCAAGACGTTTTGAATTACATGTTTTTACACACTGATTGAAAAAAACCTTCTGTCAAAAGATTGCCTCTTCTTATAAAAAATATTTTTAAATGGGCATAATTGCAATGTTTGTTTTTTGATTTTTGTTGTTGGTCTCCCCCCCCCCCCCCCCCGCCCCCATTCTTCTTCTTCTGCGTTCCCAGATCATAAGGCCATAATGGGTGAGTTACGTATGTGTCCGGATTTCAGTTTTCACTGGTCTCCCCGCTGCATACAGCCGACACATTCCGACTTCGGAGGAGCTCAAATGGGAACATTATTCGGAAGGTGGTTGCTTTGTTTTTTAATGTAGGAGAATATGGGCCTACAAGTCAGAAAGATAGTTTGATGACAGAAGGCAAGAGTCAAAGAAGGTGACAGATTAGCGGAAGGTACATGCACAAAACTTCCAGAAGACGAGGGAACTATTTGTACGAAAGACACCCCCCCCCCCCTCCCCGAGGGTGATAGATTAGCGGAAGGTACAAGCACAAAACTTCCAGAAGACGAGGGAACTATTTGTACGAAAGACATTCAAATATTGTCAAAAACTCGGGACTTTACTGGTGTTGCACTGCCTCCGGGCATTGCAGCCAGTATTGTTCCCACCATCTTTGTATTTACAAATGTCCCATATGTGTCTATGACCGAGAGGACGTAAAACACCATTTTTCATTCATTCATTCTATGGAGAATCAAATCTCTTTCCGCTTGGAATGATTCATTCCCGAGGTCGAGATGAGTTTTTTTTAAAAATCGGTCGCACACCTGAATACATCTCCCTTCCTTTTTTTAAAAGGGATAGCCCCAGATACAGAGTTCAAACAGAGGAACAAAGAGAGGACAGAATCTGATAGGAAGTGCTTGACATACCTTTTTCTGTTGACACCCCTCCTTCATCTCTCCACTCCCCTTAAAGAGAATAAACACCCCCATTTTTTTCTGTGCCGTAAGCTTACCTTTTACCTTTCCTGTCTTTTGTCTCTCGACCTTTTTCCACATCTTCTGTTTCCCCCTTTTTGGCTCACTCGTGTTAACGAAGTTATCACGAAGTGAGTCTATAGTATGATAGTTATTCGGTTGTGTGTGTGTGTGTGTGTGTGTGTGTGTGTGTGTGTGTGTGTGTGTGTGTGTGTGTGTGTGTGTGTTCTAATCTCCAAACTTTAACGTTGGCATTTTCTCGGGAAATAGAAGGCGTACATTGTTCAAACTTTCAAAACACATAGATGTTTATGCAAGCTTTCAAACAAT
>CM065680.1:26688633-26708633 GCA_017654935.2 Phymorhynchus buccinoides
ATCTCTGCGGCCCTTTATAACTCTAAATGGTTATTAGCATTGGTTGTCTTTAGCCTGAAGTTGGGACCAACAGTAAGATGAGAGCTGTACAGTCAATCATTTTCTATAATGATGGAACATACTTCGGGTGAAAACCAGAAGGTGCTATCAGCCTTCTTTATTCCCTTTGTGATAGAACATTCTGGCTTTCACCTGACGCTGAGTGATAATTGTACAAATTAGTCTTTGTGAATAACTATCACTTCCTTCCTTCCTTTCCTTCCTTCCTTTCTTTCTTTGACTCTGTGCGCGTGTATGTGTGAGTGTGTGTGTGTGTGTGTGTGTGTGTGTGTGTGTGTGTGTGTGTGTGTGTGTGTGTGTGTGTGTGTGTGTGTGTGTGTGTGTGTGTGTGTGTGTGTGTGTGTGTGTGTGTGTGTGTGTGTGTGTGTGTGCGTGTGTGCGTGCGTGTGCGCGCGTGTGTGTGTGTGCGCGCGCGTGTGTGTGATTTTGGAGTCTGTAGTCAACGAAACGGAGTACATTGAAGTGTTGAAGTTGTTTGTTTGTTTTTACTGCTAATCTTCTCCTTGTTGAAACCATGTTGTTTTCTGTCTTACTCCTAGTGTCTTCCCGTGTTGTTGCTGACCCGCTGCAGCCATGGGACAGCCGTGGATCAGATTATTGCCCGTGTCCTCTTGCAGCGTGAGTTGTTCAGTGTTGTTGTCGTACCCTGGCTTAAAGACTCCAGGGATCATCCTAACAGCCGAAGCACTTGAACACTATGGTACAAATGCACCAGCAATGTTCTCAATGAGAACGTTACGTGTGTGACCGTTTTTAATTACCCCGCCACATGGGCAGCCACACTCCGACTTCGGAGGTGAGGTGGATGTTCCGAGTCAATGGAAATAGGGCCGAAGTGCCGTGCAAGGTCAAAAGGTTAGGTCAATGCTGTCAAACTGTCAGGTCTATGCACTTTTTGTTCGCAGAACATAATCAGGAAACTGTCTTGTTTGTTAGCTTGTTTGTTCACAAAGTATAATCAGGAAATTGTCAGGTCTATAATAGTTTTTGTTCACATAATATAATGAGGAAACTGTGTTGTCTATAGTTATGATTGTCTTTTCTTATTCGCAGAGTATAATCAGGGGGCGGTGTTGAATCTCGGAGCTAGTCAGACAGTCCGAGTAGAAATGGACATCATCTTCTCCGTGCAGGACTGGAGGAGGCTGTTGGCACTGTGAGTTGTTCAGTATTCAGTTAACAACTAGCCACACTCAGCATTTTGAAGGATTTGGGATACATTTTCACTTTCTGTCTTTCTCTGTTTCTATCTGACTATACCTGTCTGTCTTTCTGTTTGTCTCTTTGTCTCCCGTTCCCTTTTTAATCAAGAGGGACTAAGAGTTCCCTTCCCAACTTGAATCAGGAAAATAACTCTGTTGTTGGCACTTTTCTCTTCATTGTAACCCCCCGGGTTTTTTCCTGTATTTAATATTTTTTACTTATTCATCTATTTTTAATCTAAACCTGATTTTCGTTACCAGCCCCTTGACAAATAAAAGTTAAGTGGAATGTGCTTTAGATCTTAAACAAAAACACACCACCAATTTAAAAAACCACATAGGCTTACAGTGATATGAATTGATAAGAAACACGACTGTCATTACTATTTTCTATAAATATATATAAATTGAGGGGAATATGTCTTTCATCTGAAACATGAATTTCAGCACTATTTCTAAGAAGTAAGCTGATACCAGAATGTTCATTTGATCTCAAACTTCATTACCAGCTCCTTATTAGAAATAGGCCTACAAACAAGCTGACTGGAATGCGTCTCTGATCCGAAATGGGAGCCTTACTATTCATTATTTCACAGAAATACACAGAGAAGAAAAATCTGTTTAACGTCCTACGGTCTGAAACAGACACATATGGGACATTAGTAGATATAAAAATGGTGGGAACGATCCTGGAGGCAATGCCCGGAGGCAGTGCAACACCACGAAAGTCCCGAATGTTTAACAATACAGATATTATTGTGACAGAAATACGCAGTGACTGGAATGTGCCTTTGTGACAGGAACGGCAGTATGGACACACACAGCGGACACGGTAGAGCACGGCACAGACGTCAGGCCATCTGGGAGGGTCAGTTCGGGGCCAGGTACTGGCCAGGAGGGGTCATCCCCTATCACATTGACCCACACGCCTTTGGTAAGTGCGTCAGTCTGTTGTGTCCAACTATAACTGCCAGAAAACTGGAGGAAAAAGCGCTCTGTTCTGGAAAACTAGGGCGGCAATTGTTTGTAGTGGAGATGACTTTCCCAGGACGCATCCCCACTTTGTTGGCGGAGAGGACTTAGCGGCATGAGTAGGCCCCTACCTTGGTGCATGTATGGTCCCCTTGTGCCCACAGAATGGCTGAGTGTCCGTGGTCGTTCGTTCGAAAGAAAAGGGGAACAGGGAAGGTCTCTGGCGATCATGAAAGCTTTATGTTTATTTTTGAGTCGTGAGTATGACTGTGAGCGTGTAAACCTATCATCGATTTTGTGTGTGTGTGTGTGTGTGTGTGTGTGTGTGTGTGTGTGTGTGTGTGTGTGTGTGTGTGTGTGTGTGTGTGTGTGTGTGTGTGTGTGTGTGTGAAAGTCAAAGTCAAAATTGTATTTAAAGATGAACATTGAATAAGCAAACATACATGCTTTTTTTTATATGTGTGTGTGTATGGTGTGTGTGCGTGTGTGTGCGTGTGCGTGCGTGCGTGTGTGTGTGTGTGTGTGTGTGTGTGTTTGTGTGTGTGTGTGTGTGTGTGTGTGTGTGTGTGTGTGTGTGTGTATGTGTGTGTGTGTGTGTGTGTGTGTGTGTGTGTGTGTGTGTGTGTGTGTGTGTGTGTGTGTGTATGTGTGTGTGTGTGTGTGTGTGTGTGTGTGTGTGTGTGTGTGTGTGTGTGTGTAGGTGTGTGTGTGTGTGTGTGTGTGTGTGTCTGTGTTTGTGTATGTACGCGTGTGTATGTGCGCGCGCGCATGTGTGTTTGTATGTGTGAAGTGGGTGTAAGTATGTGAGTACGAGTATGTTTTGTGCGTCTCTGCGTCTATTCATATACTGATGTGTGTGTGTGTGTGTGTTAGTGTGTGTGTGTGTGTGCATGTGCGCGCGCGTGTGCGTTCGTGCGCGCGTGTTCATGTGTAATACTCCCACATATGTTTATTAGGCCTATGGAACAATGTGTGTGTGTGTGTGTGTGTGCGCGCGCGTGCGTGCGTGTGTTTAAGAGTGTCACTATGTGTCTTTTTTATGTGTTCAGATAACTCAGAAGTTCAAGTTCTGCATCAGGCAATGGATGAATGGATGCGTTATACCTGTATCAAGTTTGTGCCTGTCACATGGAGCACTTCAAATAACAGGAACATACTACGATTTGTCGATGGTCGGGAGTGAGTAGCCTATTTAATTTATTTTAGCCCATCGCGATTCGGTCAAGCGGTTCGGGAGATATCCTTGGGACAGAAAAAAACAACAACGAAAAAACAACAAATTGTTGGGGGTTTTTCCCCCGTTTTTTTTTCTTCTGTCTGTCCCAAGGATATCTCCCGAACCGCTTGACTGAATCGCGTCAAATTTTGTGTGAAGGTGTGCCACCTTAATAGGAAGAGATCGGCGCAAACCATTTTGCCGTCGTGACCTTGACCTTGACGTACGACCTTGAAAACCGAAAATCTATTTTTAGCCATATCTCGGGCACCGATCAACATAGGATGTTGAAACTTGGTATGAAGGTGGTTTGACTTATGCCCGTTCTGTTGATGGCATACCGATCAAGGTCAAGGTCAAGATAAAAAAGATCGCTGGAGCCTGAAAATCGGAGGGTCATTTTTTCTCCTTCTGTCTGTCCCAAGGATATCTTTCGAACGGGTTGACAGAATCACGTCAAATTTTTGTGTGCTGGTGTGTCACCATGAGAGGAAGGCATCCGCGCAAACCATTTTGCCGTCGTGACCTTGACCTTGGCGTACGACCTTGAAAACCGAAAATCTTTCAGGGGCCATAACTCCCACACCGTTAGTGTTAGAGTCTTCAAATTTGGCATGAAGGTACTTTGGCTTATGCCCGTTCTGATGGTGGCATACCGATCAAGGTCAAGGTCACGGTCCGGGCGATCAGTAGGCCTTGAAAGTGGTAGGGGTCTACACATTGGGTTTTAAGCCATATTTTCCACATTGGTACTTGACAGAAGCGCTTCAGATTGTGTGTGGTACTGTATACCCTAGAGAATAAAACATCCGAGCATAAATTATCACCATGCTGACCTTGACCTTGAAGTGTGACCTTGAAAACCGAAATTTCCTTCTTTGCGCTATATGTTTCTTCTTCAAGCTGTATCTCGTGAACTAGAAGACAGAATCCCTTCCAATTTTGTGTCAGGATGCGACACTCTACGGGGTGTCGCAAGTGCGTGGCATTGCTAGTGACGGACATGTCTGCCGCTCGGCGACGCCCTTGTTATTTCTTTCTTTCGTTCTTTCTTTCGTTCTTTCTTTCTTTCTTTCTGTCTTTCTTTCTGTCTTTCTTTCTTTCCTTCCTTCCTTCCTTCCTGCCTTCTTTCTTTCTTTCTTTTGTTCTTTCTTTCTTTCTTTCTGTCTTTCTTTCTTTCCTTCCTTCCTTCTTCTTTCTTTCCTTCCTGCCTTCTTTCTTTCTTTCCTTTTGTTCTTTCTTTCTTTCGTTCTTTCTTTCTGTCTTTCTTTCTTTCCTTCCTGCCTTCTTTCTTTCTTTCCTTTGTTCTTTCTTTCTTTCGTTCTTTCTTTCTGTCTTTCTTTCTTTCCTTCCTGCCTTCTTTCTTTCTTTCCTTTGTTCTTTCTTTCTTTCGTTCTTTCTTTCTGTCTTTCTTTCCTTCCTTCCTGCCTTCTTTCTTTCTTTCTTTTGTTCTTTCTTTCTTTCTTTCTGATCTTTCTTTCTTTCTTTCTTTCTTTCTTTCTGTCTTTCTTTCCTTCTTTCTTTCTTTTTGTCTTTCTTTCCTTCCTTCATGCCTGCTTTCTTTCTTTCTTTCGTCATCCCTGTCCTTTGTGTTTTACTATGTTTGTGTCGGTCTGAAAAACAGTTCTAATTAACCTCGTAGAACGAACCACACACTTTCAACGCTGATGAAATTCTGCTTAACGTCCTCCGGTCTGGAACAGACACATATGGGACATTAGTAGATATAAAGATGGTGGGAACGATCCTGGAGGCAATGCCCGGAGGCAGCGCACCACCAGGAAAGTCCAAAATGTTTAACAATGCAGATGTGTATTAAAATTTGTTTCAACGCTATTAACCACAGAGCTTAAAACCCCTTGACTGCAACCAACGTATTAGGCCTACGTACTGACCTGATGACATCACTGATGATGTCATCAGATGAAGAGGAATAACCTTGATATGTTGGCTTTTGCTCTAACACAATCAAGAGAGTTATACCCCGATACCATTTTGCTGGATTGGCTCTATCAGTTGTCTTTTTTATGGCATGATTTGCCCAATGATTTTTTCTTTAATTTTCTCTGGCAGTCAAGGGGTTTTAAAAGCTTTGTGCTATTAACTGTCATAAAACGAATTGAACTAAACACTCGCACGCATAATTATGAATAAGTTTAATTTGGGAGGGGATGGTGAAGACTGAAGAGGGGAAGGATTGAGTGGGTAGGGGAGAGACAAAGGGGAGGGGAGGGCGACAATTACTGATTTGATATCCGCAAGGGGAATAAACTCATTATGGACTATCAGTTCAGTAACTCCTTGAGAATATTCTTGTCTGTGTGTGTGTGTGTGTGTGTGTGTATGTGTGTGTGTGTGTGTGTGTGTGTGTGTGTGTGCGTGTGTGTGTGTGTGTGTGTGCGTGTGCGTGTGTGTGCGTGCGTGTGTGTGTGCGCGTGCGTGTGTGTGCGTGTGCGCGTGCGTGCGTGCGTTCGTGCGTGCGTCACAGTGCGTGCGCGCGCGTGCGTGCGTGCGTGTGTGTGCGTGCGTGCGTGCGTGCGGTGTGTGTATGTGTGTGTGTGTGAAGTGATGTAAAGCGATGCTCATTTCGTTTCAGGTGTTCCTCCAACTTGGGCATGGCAAAGAAGGGAACCAAAGTCACGCTAGGTGCTGGATGTCGCACAGTGAGTTCTCAGTTCACTTTCTGTACAATCCGTTTGCATTCAATCATGTAATGGCTGATGATACGGCGGCACCATAAACAACGTTAAATGCTTAAATGTCGACCTTACATTTTCTTTCTCCACTCCCTTATTATCTCCCTCATAAACACTAAAGGGTCTGCTACACTACATACGATTCGCTGTCAATGCGATGCGATTGTGACGATGCGAGTCACGACTAGTCACGCGGAATTCTTAAATCTAAAAATAACTCTACTACTTTCGCTCTATATACCCAAGTACACCCAACATGTACATGAATTTCACGTGAATCGTGACTCACATCGTCACAATCGCATCGCATTGACAGCGAATGGTATGTAGTGTAACAGGTCTTTAACAGTGCAATGTCCTTTGCAGAAATCTGTCATCCTTCACGAGTTGGGCCACGCCCTGGGCTTTCACCATGAGCACTCCAGGCCGGACCGGGACCGCTTCGTTCGGATCCACCACCAGAATGTCAGCGCCAGCTACTTCCACTTCGGCAAATACACCTGGACCGTCCTCAGGAACCTGGACGTCGGCTACGATTACCTCAGCATCATGCACTACAGCAAGACGGTGGGCCTTACACATTCGTGGCTCATTAATTTTTTTTTGTTCTTTCGTGTAGTCCTACAGTTCTTGTTTGAACGAGAAAAGAAACAACAGAAGGTGGCAATGAACCCCAGAGACGCACTGGCCCATTGGCACCATTGGGTGTTTCATTGCCTTGAACTAGGAATACAGTTTAGATCGTTTCCGCTACTTTTCGAGTTATAGGCCTAGCCCATTTCATAGGTTAAGCTCAACTTTTTTGGTGTTTAGTAGGCCTAAACTGGTGCTGTGTGTGCGAATGTTAGGTTGTGTGTGACAGTTTATATGCCTTTGTATGCCATGTTATGCTGTTGTGCTTCTGTCTTTATTGATTATAAGCGAATTGTGTTATTGTATTGGTAACATTGTGACGTGTAACATTTTCCATATGCCCCCTGGGTTTAAAAAAAATAATAAACTTTTGACTTTGACTTTGACTTGTTTAGCCACCTTGTTCTGTCTGGTTTCAGGCGGGTTCCTTCAGTGGTAAGGTGACCATCGAAACGCTTGACAAGAGGTACCAGAACGTCATCGGCAACAGAGACAGGCTGAGCTTCAGGGACATCAAGTCGGCCAACATCCTCTACAACTGTCAGCCAGGTGAGCTGGGCTTCGAATGTTCATGTTGATCAAGACTGGTATCAGCTGTTCTGAGAACATTGTGTTAAAAGACAGAAGAAGAACACACATACACGCGCGCGTATACAAACGCACGTACGCATAGACTAAAGAGAGAGGGAAAGAGAGAAAGAGGGAAAGAGACCGACCAGACCGACAGAGAGAGAAAGAGACTGTCCATATCAGGAAGCCATTGCATTCGCGACAAAATTTTGTTTTCACAATGCATGCCCTTGTTGTGTTCCCGTTGTGCTCTGCATTTTGTTTTTAATAAATAAATTTCAGCGTGTTACTTTTTTGAGTAAATATTCACGGGAAAAGCGGTATGGGAGAACTGAAAGAGAGCAACTCAGTAGGCCTATGATGCCTATGTTAGAAGAAAAAATGCAAAGTGCACTAAAAACAACAACCCCACAACTAAGTCTTAATTAGGGGAAGACGGGGTAAAAAGCGCATGGGCGGGTAAGAAGCCCACCCCAATTATCTCATGAAATAAAGAAAATTCCAGTCAAATTTGCCCATGAGACGAATGCTAGACATTCACGCTCGTCTCATGGGCAAAATGAGACTGAAATTTGCTTCATTTCATGAGATAATTGGGGTGGGCTTCTTACCCGCCCATGCGCTTTTTACCCCGTCTTCCCCTACTAAAAGCTGAACGTAGGGTTTCTCTACATTCCATCAAATATAGTTAAAGATTCCATTTGTTCGAAGTTATTTCAGCATGAAGTTATTAACCCTTTCAACGCCAGCCATATTTCAGCCAAAAATGTCCATTAAATGTAGGGGAAGACGGGGTAAAAAAGCGCATGGGCGGGTAAGAAGCCCACCCCAATTATCTCATGAAATGAAGCAAATTTCAGTCTCAATTTGCCCATGAGACGAGCGTTAATGTTTAGCATTCGTCTCATGGGCAAATTTGACTGAAATTTTCTTTATTTCATGAGATAATTGGGGTGGGCTTCTTACCCGCCCATGCGCTTTTTACCTCGTCTTCCCCTACCTGGGTAGAGAAGAAAAATCCATCTGCAGTATTGGGGATTCTTCTGTGACATATATAAAATAAGATCTATCCTTACTTCCCAAAACTAAGACAATAGGGTCTTTGGATAATAGACCCCAATTTGGTGCCTTTTAGTGACATAGGGGAAGACGGGGTAAAAAGCGCATGGGCGGGTAAGAAGCCCACCCCAATTATCTCATGAAATGAAGCAAATTTCAGCCTCATTTTGCCCATGAGACGAGTGTTAATGTCTAGCATTCGTCTCATGGGCAAATTTGACTGAAATTTTCTTTATTTCATGAGATAATTGGGGTGGGCTTCTTACCCGCCCATGCGCTTTTTACCCCGTCTTCCCCTAGGTGTTAAATCACTGTGGTGCTAAAATGCAACGTTGGCGGTGAAAGGGTTAAACTCTTTTCCTCTCTCCCCAGAACGTGCAGACTGCAAACTGAGGGACGAGGACTGCCCAGGGGAGGGCTTCGTGGGCAAGGACTGCTCCTGCTGGTGCCCGAGTCGGGATCTGAACCGAGACATCCCCTACTACGTCTGCCAAGCCAAGCACGCAGTGACGGAAACTGCAGGTAAGTGTAAAATGGGTACATATGACATGAAGCAAGTTTGCAATATCTGTTATGTTAAAAAAATCGGGACTTTCCTGGTGTTGCACTGCCTCCGGGCATTGCCTCCAGGATCGTGAAAATAGGGTTTTACGCCCTCTTCGGCCTTTTGGCCATGTGGGGCATTTGTAAATACAAAGACGGTGGGAACAATACTGGAGGCAATGCCCGGAGGCAGTGCTAAACCAGTAAAGTCCTGTTTTTTTAATAATACAGATACGGTGTAGCAGTAACCACGCCTCGGTTAAACCTCATCGGCTATGGTAGCACCACAAGAAGTTGAGTGTATAACTCGAGTTAATGCCTCCAGGATCGTTCCCACCATCTTTATATCTACTAATGTTCCATTATGTGTCTGTTTCAGACCGGAGGACGTTAAACAGATTTTTCTTCTATGAAGCAAGGTGGTAAGATTGGATGCTAGGAAAGATTGGAAACAAGATCGTGAGACAAACACAGAGACTCCTGTAAGTCGAGTAACCGAATAATTATGCTTTGCCATATTTTATTTATCTAAGAGAGAATTAAAATACATTAATGATACATGGGACAGTATTTAAACAGAATATGATGTTGTTTGGCTGAGGGGAGACATTGATTGATAGATCAGCATTGCTCTCTCTCTCTCTCTCTCTCTCTCTCTCTCTCTCTCTCTCTCTCTCTCTCTCTCTCTCTCTCTCTCTCTCTCTCTCTCTCTCTCTCTCTCTCTCTCTCTCTCTCTCTCTCTCTCTCTCTCTCTCTCTCTGTATGTGTGTGTATATGTGTGCGTGCGAGAGAGCGCGTGCGCGCGCGCGTGTATATATATATATGTGTGTGCTTGTGTGTGTGTGTGTGTGTGTGTGTGCGTGTGCGTGCGCGCATGTGTGTGTGTGTGTGTGCGTGTGCGTGCGTGTGCGCGCGCATGTGTGTGTGTCCTTGCACAGAGTGTCGAGACAGACAGCCGACGTTCTGCAGGCTGTTTGCTTCCCGCGGTCAATGCCAGACCGCCCAGAAATACATGCAGGAGTACTGCCCTAAGGCCTGTGGCTTCTGTGCTGAGACCCAGGGTAAGAACAGAAGAAAAAAAACACTGCGACAACTTAGACTCCTTTGCCCAGTGTAAACTGGGGCAAAGGACAATACAAGAGATAATTGATTTTTAAGAAATATATATAAACGAAAACGTGGAAAGGCAAAAAAAAGAATCACTATCAGTAGCATAAACTGTTACATGTACCGTGGACGTGTCTTGCGTTAAATACAATATTTTAATGTAGGCAGTCGTTGTTTAATTGTCGCCTTCGGTTGACCATACACACATGCACACATACGCAAGCACACACACACACACACACACACACACACACACGCACGCACACACACACACACACACACACACACACACACGCACGCACGCACGCACGCACGCACGCACACACACACACACACACACACACACACACACACACACAAGTGATTATGTATATATTTTTTTCTCAACACTCCACAAAGAATTCAAAGCAGTTATAGGAATTGTATTTTTAAGCCCAATCCCGAATGAAGAACTTCTCTCAAAACACCACAATGATGCATGAAAACGATTCTCATGAAAAAGGGGATGGAGGTGGATATGGCATGCTCTCAGGAAGGTTGCCGGGATAAAATCTCTCACAGTTGCACTCGTATTTGGACTCCTGAAGGAAAGGGGAACTGTAGAAAGAACGCTGAAACCCCTGAACCATACAGTGGGGTATGATACGATCTAGATGTTGGCCCAGAACAGATCATGGCGTTCTGGCCCATGCCTTTCACGCCGCTCGGTCAGAGTCTAACTCTAAGCCAATGATAGTGATACCCTAGATTGTCAAGTCGCGGATCCTGAAACCCGCAATCCAAAGGCAACCACCAGCTGAGAGTAGACACTACTATTGAATCACCTCAGCAGAGTTCCGTGGAGCCTGTTCTGAGCTAACATATGCAGGTCACCATTTACTAAGCCCCCTGACAATAATGTCTTAGTCGTGGCGTCAGCGCGTGAATGAGGTCATCATCTGAGGGCGCCGCCACGTCCGTCCACAACGACGGCTTCTTATGACAAAACAGACTTTGTTGTTCCACCAAGGCCATAACAGCGCGGGAATAACTCTGTTCTGTTTCGGCAGTGACAGGCGCGGACTGTCGCGATCAGTACAAGGAGTGTGGGTCCTGGAAAAGGAGGGGATTCTGCCAGCAGACCTCAAAGTTCAGAAAGTTCACCGCCGTCTACTGTCAGCGCAGTTGTGGGAGTTGCTCCCCTTGTGAGTAAGAGAGAGAGAGAGAGAGAGAGAGAGAGAGAGAGAGAGAGAGAGAAAGAGGGATTCCGTCCCTATCTCTTTTTTCTCCCCCTCTCTCTCTCTCTCTCTCTCTCTCCTCTCACACACACACACTGACTACTACTCACGCGCACACACACACACGCACGCGCACATACACACGCGCACGCACACACACACGCACACACACACACGCACACACACACACACACACACACACACACACACACACACACACGCGCACGCACGCACACACGCGCATACACACACACACACACACACACACACACACACACACACACACACACACACACACACACACACACACACACACACACACACACACACACACACACACACACACACACACACACACACACACACACACACACACACACACCCAACTCCAGTCGTTCGGTTAGCCAACTGTGACGACGTCTGTGAGGCCTGATGAAATCCTACAGGTTTTGTTCACTACATGCTTCTACATAGACCCAAAGTACACAGATCCGATTAGATAATTGTATTTGTACGTACCTGATCAAATCTTAACAGTTATTTCCCCCTAAACGGGTATATTCCTGTAGGGAGACAGTAGTACGTCATCAACTTCATGCCCCACTGACGTCACAGTTGGATAACAGCATGACTGTAGTTGGATGTGTATAGCACGACCGTAGCTGAGTGACAATTTCTAATCCAAGTAACCCCCCCCCCCCCTCTCTCTCTCTCTCTCTCTCTCTTTCTCTTCTCTCTCCTCTCTCTCTCTCTCTCTTTCTCTCTCTCTCTCAGAGTTGTTGTTGTATGCCTCAGGGCTGAGTGTAAAAACGTGTAGAGCACGACTTTAACTGAGTGACAATTTCTAATCCGAGTACCCCCCCCACACACACACACACACACCCTTTTTTCTCTCCCCTCTCTCTCTCTCTCTCTCTCTCTCTCTCTCTCTCTCTCTCTCTCTCTCTCCCCCCCCCCCCCCCAGAGTTGTTGTTGTTTGCCTCAGGGCTGAGTGTAAAAAAGCTTGGAATTAGCTTAATTATCTCATAACCCTGAAAAAAAAGAAAACGTCATTCGTTCTGTTCAGCTCCGCCAGATTCTGGCGGCCCGGGTTCCCAGGTCACAGTGTTCCCCTGCGAGCGCCACTGCCGCAACCACCATGACGACGACAGGGAGTGCGAGCTGTGGGCCTGGAGAGGGGAGTGCCGCGCCACCCCGGACTACATGGGACGCTACTGCCGCAAGGCCTGCAACCTGTGCTGCACAGACACACTGACCCACCACGATTAAGTCCCTTGTTGTTGTTGTTTTTCTGGGTAGCTGTGACCCACATACAAATGTCCCCCAACTTCAAATTGAGGCT
The DNA here is from genome assembly GCA_017654935.2 of Phymorhynchus buccinoides. NCBI lineage: Eukaryota > Metazoa > Mollusca > Gastropoda > Neogastropoda > Raphitomidae > Phymorhynchus > Phymorhynchus buccinoides. The sequence goes on from CM065680.1 coordinate 26,701,251, forward strand.
GCTCTTTAAAGACACTGACCCACCACGATTAAGTCCTTTGGGTTTTTTTCTGGGTAGCTGCATGTGACCCACATACAAATGTTCCCAACTTCAAATTGAGGCTGCTCTTTAAAGACACACTGACCCACCACGATTAAGTCCTTTGGTTTTTTTCTGGGTAGCTGCTGTGACCCACATACAAATGTCCCCAACTTCAAATTGAGGCTGCTCTTTTAAATTGATGTTTCCACCACGATTTGGTCCTTTGTTTTGTATGGGAGGTAGCTGGCATGTGACCCACAGACAAAACACGTGAAACTGTGATTTTGACACGTGGCTGCTCTTTAAAGACACAGTGACGCACCACGATTAAGTTCCTTGTTTTTTTCTGGGTAGCTGTGACCCACATACAAATGTCCTCAACTTCAAATTGAGGCTGCTCTTTAAAATGATGTTTCGTTTTTCAATTTGGGGACATTTTGTATGGGAGTCATGCCTGGTCAAGACAAGATTTCTTACCAGCTAGTATAAGAGGGAAAACACGTGAAACGTGATTTTGACACGTGATTTTGACACGTGACCTGGTGGGCCACGATTAATGTATACTTATTTTTTCCGTTCGCAAACGGAGCATCTGTATTAGTATAAACGAATCGGGACTTTACTGGTTTCGTACTGCCTCCGGGCATTTTGCCTGGGAGTATTGTTCAAGACCACCATATTTGTATTTAGGGAAAATGTCCCATACCCGTGTCTGATTCGTGACCTGGTGGGTCGTATGTATACTTACACACGATGTTCGCAAACGGAGCACGTGGTGAAACTAAGCCTGAGTCCCCACGCCCTGCACGTGTCACCCCACTATACAGTCTCCATGCTCAACTGATCCATGATGGCGGAGACGTCACGCTTTGAATCGGTCTTTATATGACTTAAGGGCCAGACACACTGCAAACGATTCGATCCCAATGCGATCCGATTGTGACGATGTCTGTGAGTCGTGATTCACATGAAAATACTTCCGTCTAAAAAATAATTTCAAATGCCTCATATGGCCATTTGGTCCAGAGGGCGTAAAACTCCTATCTCTCTCTCTCTCTCTCTCTCTCTCTCTCTCTCTCTCTCTCTCTCTCTCTCCCTCTCTCTTTCTCTCTCTCTCTCTCTTTTCTCTCTCTCTCTCTCTCTCTCTCTCTCTCTCTCTCTCTCTCTAATCTCTCTCTCTCTTCTCTCTCTCAAACTTTATGGATATCTGTGGTTCCATTGATGTTCGAATGTGCCAGTACTTTGTGTATATGCGTGTCTATGTATGACTTTGGCCTTTCTAAGGGCCAGTGGCCTATAGATATTAAAAATATTGTTATTGTTCTGTTCTTCATCAGATTTCTCTCTCTCTCTCCCTCTCTCTCTCTTGCATGTATGAAGTTTTGAACTACGTATACGCTAAGTTTGTTATGTGTGTTTACGATAAAATGTTGTTAATACTGCTACTTTGTTATACTTTTGTAACCACTCAAAATGACATGGGCCAATGGCCTACTCATTAAACCATTTCAGTGTTCTCTCTCTCTCTCTCTCTTGCATGTATGAAGTTTTGAACTACGTATACGCTAAGTTTGTTATGTGTGTTTACGATAAAATGTTGTTAATACTGCTACTTTGTTATACTTTTGTAACCACTCAAAATGACATGGGCCAATGGCCTACTCATTAAACCATTTCAGTGTTCTCTCTCTCTCTCTTGCATGTATGAAGTTTTGAACTACGTATACGCTAAGTTTGTTATGTGTGTTTATGATAAAATGTTGTTAATACTGCTACTTTGTTATACTTTTGTAACCACTCAAAATGACATGGGCCAATGGCCTACTCATTAAACCATTTCAGTGTTCTCTCTCTCTCTCTCTCTCTCTCTCTCTCTCTCTCTCTCTAATAATTCCACTATTTTCGCTCACTACACTCAAGTCAGTAGGGGAAGACGGGGTAAAAAGCGCATGGGCGGGTAAGAAGCCCACCCCAATTATCTCATGAAATAAAGAAAATTTCAGTCAAATTTGCCCATGAGACGAATGCTAGACATTAACGCTCGTCTCATGGGCAAAATGAGACTGAAATTTGCTTCATTTCATGAGATAATTGGGGTGGGCTTCTTACCCGCCCATGCGCTTTTTACCCCGTCTTCCCCTAGACCCCAATACACTCAGAATCAAATAAAATGTCTGATATTATACCAAAATATATAGATATTTCATCAGATTTGTGTACGGGGGACTACAAATAGGCCTATAGTGAATATAACTATCAGATTTATTCAGACAGTAGAATTTCACGAGTATCATGCCTCACAAATGTCAAAATCGGAGTGTAGTGAATCGAATCGTATGCAGTGTAGCCGGCCCTTTAGTCTGTGGTAGACGTGATGATTTAGATTCTTCTATGGCTGGATATCAGCTGTCGTTTTAGCCGCCATATTGGGGTATAATCTAGTGAGAACCATAGTTGGATGCTACCCCAAGATGGCGGCTGGGCTCCTCTCCAAAAAAGGAAAATGGCAACAACTGATATCCATCGATTGACTTCAACAAGCTTTAGTCAGTAACTTGTATTGTGTCGGATGCTCAATCCAGCACGATTCTTCTTCTTCTTGTTCTTCTTGTTCTTGTTCTTGTTCTTCTTCTTCTTGTTCTTCTTGTTCTTGTTCTTGTTCTTCTTGTTCTTGTTCTTCTTGTTCTTGTTCTTCTTCTTCTTCTTCTACGATTCAAATTTTGACTGGAAATATTTGAACTGAAACAGCATAGGCCTACCACACTGCATTCTGCTTACTGATAGTGACATCAAGCATGTTTAGCAAGTAAATTGTGTGGATGCTCAAACGGCTTCATAATGATGTGCCCCCGTCTCAGTGTGTCACCAAATTAGTCGCTATGTGTCTTTGTCTCTACCCCCGTCTCTCTGTGTCCCCGTCTTATCTTTCTCCGTCTCATATGTTTTCCCTAACCCTAAGCCAAACCTTAGCCCTTAACCTGAGGGGAGACAGGGGCAAGGGCACATAGAGGTGAGGAATAGAAGGGGGGACTAGGGGGAGGGGGGGGGAGAAAGAATGACACATACAGATTGGGGGCTCATAGAGACGTGAGCACATCAATATGTGCCTCAAACCAGCACAAAACTACAAATATTGAACAGAAAATGTTTTGGCAGCTCTTCAACTAAAACAGAATAGCGCACTGCGTTCCGAGCAGACATGCTAGTTTAATCCTCCCAATGTTATCAATGAACAACTTTGGCAACTGAATTAATATGTGCGGTATGCTGAAATTAGAACTTAGACTAGAACAGTTTTGGGTTTTTAAGGGGGGGCAGCTTTTCAAAGACTATGTGATTTGATATTCTGGAACCTACAAAAGAGTGTTGGCTTAACTAGGCGAATCCACACAATGGATGGAAAACGCGGCAGGAATACGGCAGACTGCAGACTGCGCTACACACACACACACACGCACGCACGCACGCACGCAAGCACGCACTGAGTGACGCACGCAAGCACGCACGCACGCACTGACGCACGCACGCACGCGCACACACACACTGGACAGGAACCAATTTATTGTCAGATTAACTATAAAAGCTGTACTGACATTGGAAAAAAAAAAGGTAAAACAAACAACGACGAAATTCAATAAATAATAGAGAAATCATACAAAAAAATGAAACTCTCTCTCTCTCTCTCTCTCTCTCTCTCTCTCTCTCTCTCTCTCTCTAAAAAAAACAAAACAAAAAACACCGTGACCATCCCTCTCTCCTTCCCACTCTCTCTCTCTCTCTCTCTCTCTCTCTCTCTCTCTCTCTCTCTCCCCGGTCCAACCAACTCTCTTTCACTCACCCCAATCACCATCCCAAGCCATAACACATTTGTGCAACCACACAGGATCTCAATCAAACACAACCGCCCCCTCACTGACTGGCACCCGTCACAATCAGTTTTTTAAACTACACACACACACACACACACACACACGCGCACGCACGCACGCACACGCACGCGCACACACACACACACACACACACACACACACACACACACAGTCTACAAAGTCGCACAAATTAATACTGCGGTGACAGTCATACACAAGCATGCACGTGCTTAGGCCTACTCTCAAAGACACCTATAACACTCATCATAAATTATATTGTGACTTTTCTGTCAGGAAATCAGTTGTCTAATAAATGTTGCTTTTTATTTCTGTCGTTCCTCTTCAATTTATGTTGGTGGTATATTATGTTGTTTACTACTCATTTTTCTTGTTTGTTTATATGTTTGTTTTCTTTGCCTTTTGTTTCACAATAAAGATGCCTAAAACACATTTTGTTGTTGTCTGATATGTTTTTTTGGATCAGGTGTTAGGCCTAAGCCCATGTGATGTAGCCAAGGCCCAAACGCAGAACAGTATTATAGGCTTACATGGCAGCCTTCACGAACATGTGCACTGACACACGTACATAAACGCAAATGCGCGTGTGCGCGCGCACACGGCACACACGCACGCACGCCGGCATACACACACACACACACACACACACACACACACAGATGCGGACTGGGGGGACTAGGTTACAAGGGACACACACACACACACACACACACACACTAACACACACACTAACACACGCACGCACACGCACACACACACACACACACACACACACACAAACACCCGGGCGCGATACTAATCGCGAGCAGTCAGTATTTTATTGCCCAGTGGAGCGAAAAAATATTTTTGTCGCCGTCGAAAATAGTCTGAAAATGGACGGAACTAAAACATCACGCCATTTTTTCAGCGAGCGCGGCTTCCAAAGTGGAGAAACTTGTGGTACTGGTAAAAAAACCAACGTTGCTTGCAATTCTGTAGGCGCGTTTTAAGCGCGATGCCATCGAAAATCGCCGGCGATTTTTAGCGTCAATGGAATTGCAAGAAACTTTTTTCGTCGCTGTCGGAAAGTCGCGGGCGATTTAAGCCAGCGAAAATAGCGCGTTGTGGAATTCCAGCTGAAAGGAGAGAAAAAACAGACAGATAGATATAGGCCTACACAGAGAACATTCTTAGCGAAGGTCAACGTACACATGCAGTGTGAAATGTGTTCCTTGTGTGTTCCTTGCGTGTGGCTCAGTTTATGCAATGGTCCCAGTTAATAACTTAATATATTTCACCTGGACTTTGCCGATTTATTTTTAGCTTCATGAACTCGTCTCTTTCATTTCATGCAGCTTTTCACTCACCCCCCTCCTCCCTCATTTGCTTGCCTCATCTCACCCTTCTTCTAATCTTAGCTTCTTCTTTTTCTCCCGTGGAATTAAGGCCCTCGATATGCAACCAATCAGTTTATAGCCTCAGTACGGGGGCATTAAGCTGATTAGAAGTTTAGGCCTAACATAGAGAATTATTCAATAGGATTTTGTTAGAAATTTATGTTATACATCTGTATCTTTCCTGGAGTTGCACTGCCTCCGGGCATTGCCTCCAGGATCGTTCCCACCATCTTTATATCTACTAGTGTCCCAGTCTGTTTCAATAGGATTATGCTAAAAACAAAATTTATATCTGGCTTGATTTTCATGTGTGGCAAGTTTCTTCTGACACGATATAATGACCATGCCATTTTTGTTTAATCATATATATATATAAATGTTGCAGCCTGAAAACGATGCACACCTATGCCTATACTGAAATCTAGGTGATGCCTGAGTTGTTAGGCCCTAAGGAAACGGAACTACACAATCACAGAAAGAACTCCAAGACTTGTGCCAGAGCATGTGTGTAGAAAGGAGGGTAGCAACGTAGGCCTACTGTGAGGATGCACAAGTCTGTTCGTGTGAAAAGAATTAGGCCTGTGTGTAGGCAGACAGTGTGTCAATTATCTGGTGTAGGTCCTGAACACGAGTAGGCTGGGGCTCCGCGGGGCCTAAGCTACCATTATTGTAACAACAATGTGATGTATCTTTGAACAGTGAAGTGTTTTGGAGAATGGATTCTGACCAACATCAAGTGCAAAGATCGAGGTAAGGTGGAAATATTAGTTGCCATAATTATGAGACCGCAAAACCATGATAGAAGAGTGGAAACAAAGGTAGCCTAGTTCGGTGCATCTCTTCCTCTCACGGGGTTATTCGTTTCTCTCCAAGCTTCTGGCATCTCTGGCAGTCTGCTGTAGACAAATTTCAGAGCAGTTTTTCAGATTAATAGTTGCTTTATCTGCTATGTGCAGGTCATTGACCATTGACTAACTTACACTTGACTCTTCCTCTTTATGTCAATCCGTACCTAGTCTACTAAAAACAACAACAACACCTGTTTGCGTACAAACACGCAAGTCACACACACACACACACACACACACACACACACACACACACACACACACACGCACACGCGCGCGCACACGCACGCACACACACACACACACACACACACACACACACACACAACAACAACAACAACAATAATAAAAGTTCCCTCCAAAACACCGACCAGTTCAAAAACTGTTTCTTTGTTAGAACACCAACAGAGTGGAACCATCTGAATAACAGCACCGTCAAAGCCAACTCCGTTGAGGCCTTCAAAAGACAGCTATTAATCAACCAACATCAATAAACCGCCTCTGCGCAATCTCTCCCCGTCGCAGTTATGGCCAGACTACTGGATTGTAGCGACGTATTTGAAAGAAGAAGAAGAAGAACAACAACATACAGTATTTATACGGCGAACACACGCACGCACACACACACACACACACACACTGACTCACCGCACGCACACAGATGCGCGCGCATGGAGGGCTACGCTATTGATATAGGGGGGTTCCAGCAGATTTTATAAACAGTGTATTATTACAAAAAAGGTAATTGATGAACGATACGACGCGCGCGATTGTGTGTGTCAAAGTCAAAGTCAAAATTTTATTTATAGGCCTAGATGGACATTGAATAAGCAAACATACATGCTTTGTGTGTGTGGTGTGTGTGTGTGTGTGTGTGTGTTGTAGGGGAAGACGGAGTAAAAAGCGCATGGGCGGGTAAGAAGCCCACCCCAATTATTTCATGAAATAAAGAAAATTTCAGTCAAATTTACCCATGAGACGAATGCTAGACATTAACGCTCGTCTCATGGGCAAAATGAGACTGAAATTTGCTTCATTTCATGAGATAATTGGGGTGGGCTTCTTACCCGCCCATGCGCTTTTTACCCCGTCTTCCCTAGTAGGCTACTGTATAACACAATCCAGGAGTTATTATTACTCAGCGTGATGTAGAACAGTAAAAAATACTTCGCATTGCACTCATCAGCTTGGCAGAATTTAATGCAGTTCTACTCAACTTTCAGGAATTCGTTTGAGCGATTCCATATTTGC
>CM065680.1:26713633-26716133 GCA_017654935.2 Phymorhynchus buccinoides
CACACACACACACACACACACACACACACACACACACACACACACACACACACACACACACACACACACACACACACACACACACACACACACACAAGAACAATTAAGCATGGATTAGCATAGTTTCAAAGAGTGTAGTAGGCCTGGGTGTTTATTTACAGTAGGGCATAAAGGATTCCGCTAATTTTGCAAACTAAATAAAAGATGACTACGCATATTAACAAGAACAACGGCAACGATTTGTTGATTTCAGTCACTAAAAATACCGGTATGCCAAAAAAAATATCTAACGGGGTTTAACATTTCCCTCTTTTATCTCCATCCACTTTTCAACTAAAAGTGTCCATCAATCTTATGGAAAAAGACAAAAATGAGGTCTATTGATACCTTTATACCATTATGATATTATGCCTATCCTTATCTGCTTCAAAGGTTAAGAACAAAAGATCTAAATAACAAACCCTTAATACCTTTTCATGATATGGGTAATCAGTGTAGTAGTACGTGGGGGGTCTTTAATACCTTTTCTATAGTACTATAGTGTAACAGCCACTGTTGCGGTGAAAAGCTTTTTTAATGTCCTATATGTACCTATCTCGGTTAATTGTATTTTTCCGTTATTGCCTTTCTTACCATACATAAAGCTGTATTTTAGGAACATTTTTAGCTAATAACCTTTTGGGAATACTAACCCTAACCCTAACCCTAGCCCTAACCCTAACCCTACCCCCCACCGTATAAGACGGAAAAACGCAACGAACCACAACTGTGACAAATCGCGGTGTACTGCAGTACATAGTGGGGGGTAGGGTTAGGTTTAGGGGTAGGGTTAGGGTTAGGGTTAGTATTCCAAAAAGGTAATTAGCTAAAAATGTTCCTAAAATACAGCTTTATGTATGGTAAGAAAGGCAAAAACGGAAAAATACAATTAACCGAGAAATGCATGGGGGGTGGCACTCTTTACCTTTACCCAAAAATACTCTATTCTGTGATCCTACTACAAGATTACGACAGGAAATATAGTACCCTTTTCCCGTTTATCAGGCAAAAATCACGTTGCGATGAGCAGTTCAAGAGAACCGCAGACCAGGAAGACACAACTAAAAGATGGGTAGACAGTCTTCAAGTATGGACAGGCATGAACCTGACTAGAGTCCCCGAAAGCGGCGGAGAACAAAGAACGGCGAAGGCGAATAATGTCCATGCGTTCCTGATGCCGGAACAATGGGCAGAGGTCAGGGGGTGTTACATTCCCCCGAGAGCAAACCGTTACTCAAGGTCATCCAGACGGCCAGTTTATCTCCAGCGGGTAGGTTATTTCCTATGATCCGTTTGTTGGTGACGAACTCGCATGCATTTGGCTTTTTCTCACTCAAATGGGTGAATCCTGAACACGCTATGCGATGAGCTCCGGTGGCATGTGCCAGAATACCAGTGATGAAAGCATCTTCTATAGGAACCAAAGGTAGTGTGTGAGAGGCCTTCACGATCTTCTGTGCTGCATCCATAGACATAGCGTAGGACGTACCCGACATGTACGCAGGGAATAGCGACAAGGGATATTCACCAGTGGTCACTGTCCAACGGCCCCTGCGTTGTACTTTTCCGCCTTGAGCGTAAGCATGTCCATAAACGGAGTCATTATGTCCACGCTGGACCAGAAAGGCTGTCAGGAGAGGCAGGTTGACGAACACGTCGTCGTCTGCCTTCAGCACGAACTTGGCTCGAGGACAGTGCTGGATTGTCCACTGTAGACCATGGAGGACCTTCAACGTCAGGTTGTTGTAGGAATCCACAAAATCCACCACCAGCAAATCCCCGTACTGTGTGCTCTCTGCCTCCACTGTTTGCTGTGCCTGAGCTGTGGGCGCTCTGCCCAGCACGAACATCATGCCGACTGGGGCAGCCAGAGGCTTGTTGCCGGGCCAGCGCTTCCCTCTGACCACACTGCCGTACGTTGTCCTGATGGCCTGCCTTTCCCTGGAGCCCTGCTCCCTGTAGCTGGACAGCACCAGCACCATCAGAAAGGGAATGCCCTTGCCGGAGTCTGCGCTTCCAGAACACGTGTCCGCAGGGTTGATCAGAAACGGGAAAAAGTCACGGTCCATGGTAGTTCGACGTCCACGGAAGTATATGCTATTCTGGATTACAAGTGTAGAAAAGACTTGCTTAGTCACAATTTTCATAGCTGCTTCCATCACCTTGTTGATCCCAGCTAGACCTATTGCTTGCTGTAGTGAGTGGCCGATTACATCTGTGGAACTGGTGTCATTTTCGGGAAGAGGAATTTCGGGGTCTTGTTCACTGTGGGGCTTTAGTGTGGCAGCGCTGGTATTAGTACTTGGCATTCCTTCTTTGCGAAGAGGCGGGCAGGCAGACCTGAACAGCAGCAGTGGGGATGAGGTCAGGGTCTGGAGGGCGAAATGGACCACGCTCAGCCCGACCAGGAGTAGCACCAGCTGTAGGACACGCCTGGGAAGCCGTCTGCAATCAGCCACAA
>CM065680.1:26721133-26768633 GCA_017654935.2 Phymorhynchus buccinoides
TAGCGATTATGTGTTTCGGGGTTTGAACCCCGTAACTGGTGCGACCTTGACCTTAATGTAAAGCTAAATACATGAGTGGATAGCTTGCATCTTGGCACACTAGTATACCAAATTTGATGATGATAGACTGAATAGTTTTTGAGAAAAACGGACGAATAGCCGGACGGACGGAGGCACGCCGGACGGACACCGGACAGACACCGGATGGATGGACGGACCAGACAAAAACAATAGCTCCCCGAACCTTCGGCTCGGGGACTAATAAGAAGGGAAAAAAGAAGAAGAAAGGAAAAGAAAGGGGGAAATAAAATGAAGAAAAGAAGCCAGAACCAAGAAAAAATGGGAACAAAGATGAACAGAAAGCAAGGTGAGGAAAAAGAAGAAACGAGAGAAGATGAAGGATGAAAAAAGAAGACACACACGATGAAGAGGACGAACGACAAGAAAGAAAAATGGCAAGCGCGGATTCGCAATCGTTTGTGGCGTGCGACAATTGAAAACGAAACATCATTTTAAAGAGCAGCCTCGATTTGAAGTACGGTCTCTTTTTACCACTGCAATCATTATATACACTGAGTCGCTTCCCCTGGCTTTTCAATAATTTTAATCTGTAAACCAGAATGTTATCTCTGCACCATTTCGTAACTTTTTATATCTTTTGGAAAACATTTTAAACTATTTATCCTACTTATGCTCATCGAAAGAAGCACCGCATACTCATCGTGTCTGTTGCAGTGTCTGTATTACGTATGTTTATTATTTTGTACGCTTTAAAATGACGATTCATGTGCTCTGTTCAGTATATAATTCTTTCCATACGTAAGGACTGTAGATATGTAGATATGACAACTGAAATGCTACTTTATGTCCAATTTTTTTCTCCTTTAAAATATGTGCGACAATTTTGCGAAATGTGCGACAATTTTGGACCGACCGACCGACAAAGTGAGTTATAGGTTTGTGGCTTGTGCCACAAACAAAAAGTTAAACGAGAAGGAAAGGAGAAGCAAGAACAAGAAAAACAAGAATAGACAAGAATGAAAACACCACCAGCAGCAGATGACTAGGAGGTGTGCCGTAGTATGGAAAGCCAAATACCTCAAACCCGATTCTAAAATGCGCCCGTGTTTTAGCAAAAGTGCGCGCGCGTTTTATCAAAACTGCTCGCCCATATTGATCGAAAATTTTCTGCGCGCGCAGAGCCGTAAACGACGCGCCGCTCCAAACTCCGCGCGCAGATTCTAAATTGGGGTCACACTTTTGCTTTGAAACTAAAAACTTGGATCAGAAAATTTACTGAAACGAAAGTGTTTATTAATTGACGCCCTCGGGGTTATCGCTCTTCACTGGTGGCCTGTTTCGCGCGCCATTATTATGCCTCTCTATCTGTCTGTCTCTTTGTCTCTCTCTCTGTCTCTCTCCCTCCCTGTCTCTGTCTCCCTCTCTCTCTCTGTTCCCCCCCCCCCCGCCTCTCCCTCTCACTGTCTCTCTCAGTCTCTCTCTCTCCCGCTCTGTGTCAATGTGAAATGTCAATGAGTCCCCACCCGTACGCGTTAAGCTCATGTTAGTTGGAAGACAATAGCGGAGAATAGCGCAATGTTGTACGTAGGTAAGGTAATCCTCGCTAAAGTAATCTCTGCTGTCCATCCGTTTTCTCGCTGGTGGGCAGTTGTTTCAATAGTGTTGAACTTTGTGTCCCTTTCCAGTCGGCGCTAATGTAAATTGGCTCATATCGCGCGCGTTTCTGAATGGATGCTGTGGAAATTTTGCACCAAGATAGTCACTATACCTGGTCATGCACGTTCGAAATTTGGAGTGAATGTCCGGTCTCGTTTCGCCGTGGTATGTGAAAAGGTGAAGCGGCGTATATCGCGGGCGTTTATAAATCGATTCGCTTCCAGTTTTACACACAGATAGTCACTGTCCCCGGTCATCTACCTTCCAAACTCGAAGGCAATCCGTCGAAATACCGGAGATACGGGCGCCGAGAGGCCGGTGGATATGCGTTTCGCGCATTTGACAAACCGCGCAAATGACACGGCCGCCTCGGTTGCCGTTGCCATCGCCCCGTTAGGGCTCACAGCAAATTTGAAGCGATTCGGTCAAAAAACGGCGGAGTTATAACGGGCCCGTTTTGTGTTTCACACAGACAGACAGACAGACACACACTTGCCTTTTTATTATATGATTCATGTCTAACAGTAAATGTGCAATGAATGATAATGGGCGTATCTGTAAATCATATATCAGTGATAAGAGATCTGTTATTTTGATGATAGTGTGTGAATAAAAATGGACGAAAAAAAAGAAAGAACAGAATAATAAAAATAAATTTAAAGGAAAAAGAATGATGGATCCTCGATGGGAAGTGAAAACAATTCGTTCCTAACTTCACCATTGATGCTGCTAACAGTGACAGACAGATAGGCGGCTGGAAAGACAGACAACCCAACAGCAACAAAGAAAAAGAGAATCAGAGATAAATTAAACGTCGGCGTCAAGTCAAAATAAATGTGCACATTAGCTATCATGTTTTCTAGCTATACGTGTTGATGTAAGCGGCAAAACAACTGTAATAGCCATCTTTGGTTCTTTTGACTATTATGAAACTCAAAACAGTAAAATACTCCCGTACCTCGATCCGACTCCAGCTTGAAAATTCATTGTGATTTTCAAAATTTCTAAGAAGCAAAACAAATTAACTATGAAAGCAACAACAACAAAAGTGAAACACAAAACCTAAAAAGCACCGTTTGGTATTAACGAAAGAAAGTCCCACTCTTACACACGCATCATCATGACGAGGAGCAGACGACACTAAGGAACAGAAGCAACCTTTGTGTAAGATCCTCCACTTTGCAACTGAGTGACAGACACAGGTGCGACATAGCCTAACCGTATCGGCCAATCCAACGCAAAACGTATGGTGCATATATAGTCTAGTAGTTGGAGAGAGCATCGGGTGGACTAACGCTCGTGTGGCGGTTTGCTCCGATGACATAGGGGGCTCTGCAGATTATAGCATCCAAACATTGGCTTATTTGTCCACCAGCCAAACCATCAACGCTGGTGCAGCAAATGGGATGGAGGTTGGGAATGGGGGCCATGTCTTTTATATCACTTGAGGTACACTGTCTCCAAACTTGGTATGTGGGTGCATTGGCTTCAGATTTCAGCTTGGGGGTATTGAATAGACTGTTCTAAAAACTTGATAAATCGGAATGACAATCAATGAAAGGAATAAAATGAGATGTCGATATCAGTAGTAAAAATGTGTACACACACATACACACACACGCACATGCACGCGCGCGCGACACACATACGCCGCGCGCGCGCACTCACGCACGCACACGCACACGCACACGCACACACACGCACGCACTGTGACGCACGCACACGCACACGCACACGCACACGCACACGCACGCACGCACACGCACACACGCACGCACACACACACACACACACACACACACACACACACACACACGCGCGCGCGCGCGCGCAGCCATTGAATTGGGGGGGGGGGGAGGGGGAGGGGGGAGGGGGGAGGGGGGGGGGGGGGGAGGGGGGGGAGGGGGGGGGGGGAGGGGGGGGGAGGGTGTGTGTGTATGTGTGTGTGGGGGGGGGGGCACAATGCTTGAAAACTAAAAGTCATATCCAGATACTGTTCATGTGGACCTGAAAATCGTGACAGGCTGCTGAACAAAACTGGGTGCATTTCCAGAGTGCATGGACACTACACATTGAGCCTAAATATAGAATCCGTGCAGAGTGGCAATAAAGAAATACATTTATCACCTGTGTTTTGATAACACTTCTATTAACAAAGGCGTTACGGGTGGTATGCTTATAATCACGACTAAAGGAGAGTTAAGGCCTAGCCACATTGCATACGATTTGACCTCAATACGATACGACTGTGACAATGTCTGTCAGTCATGGTTCACGTGAAGTACTTCTGTCTAAAACTAATTCTACTATTTTCGTTCACCATGTACTCAAGTAGACCGAAATACACGAATCAAACGAAATGTCCAATGCAAAAATAAGATATTTTATTAGAATCGTGTACGGGAGACCACAAAAATAGTCAACAATTATACGAGGGGTGCCTGCCAGAACGGTCTATCTCAAAAGGAATAAAGAGCACAGATGGGCAGTTCTGGCATTCACCCCTCTGTTATATTATTAACTAGTAGGATTTCATCAGATTTGCTTAGATTGTAGAATTTCACGTCAATCATGCCTCACGAATGTCAAAATCAGATCGTAGTGAATTGAATAGCAACGGTTTGCATTTGCATGCGTGTGTGTGCTTGTTGTCTGTAAAAATAATACACGCGTGCGCGCGTGCGCATACACGCCTGCGCGCGTGAGCATACACGCTTGCGCGCGTGCGTATACACGTGCCAATAGGATGTAGGCCTATGAATATTCGCGTGTGTGTGTGTGTGTGTGTGTGGGGGGGGGGGGGGGGGGGGGGTAGGTGGGTATGTCTGTGTGGGTGCGTGCGTATGCGTACGTGATAGTGCTCGAGCATGTGTGTGTGTGTGTGTGTGTGTGTGTGTGTGTGTGTGTGTGTGTGTGTGTGTGTGTGTGTGTGTGTGTGTGTGTGTGTGTGTGTGTGTGTGTGTGTCTGTTTTCTACTTAACATGTATTGCTAAATGTGGTCAATTCCATATTCGCTGCTGTTTGTTATTTTTGGTTTTTGCTCTCTTGTGTAAAAGCACGAATAAAAGCGAGCTCATTGTGTACCTCTCTCTCTCTCTCTCTCTCTCTCTCTCTCTCCTCTCTCTCTCTCTCTCTCTCTCTCTCTCTCTCTCTCTCTCTCTCTCTCTCTCTCTCTCTCTCTCTCTCTCTCTCTCTCTCTCTCAGTTGTCTGGAAAGCCTGCCTAGGAAACACTCCCCTCCCCTCTCTCTGTGTCTATCTCTCTCACTTACTATCTGCATGTGTTTGTCAGTGTGTAAATGCACGTGCGTACTCTTTATTGGCGAATAGTTTATTGTTGAAGTCTTTATACTTCAATAATCGTAGCTACTTGCACTTTGAGTCTGACGTCTTAATGTTTCAATAGTCATAGCCTTCCAGTAGTTGTTGCGTGTGCCGATGTGTGTGTGCGTGTGTGCGTGTGTGCGTGTGTGTGTGTGTGTGTGTGTGTGTGTGTGTGTGTGTGTGTGTGTGTGTGTGTGTGTGTGTGTGTGTGTGTGTGTGTGTGTGTGTGTGTGTGTGTGTGCGTGTGTGTGTGTGTGTGTGTGTGTGTGTGTGTGTGTGTGTGTGTGTGTGTGTGTGTGTGTGTGTGTGTGTGTGTTGTGTGTGTGTGTGTGTGTGTGTGTATGTGTGTGTGTGTGTGTGTGTGTGTGTGTGTGTGTGTGCGTGTGCGTGTGCGTGCGTGCGTGCGTGCGTGCGTGCGTGTGTGTGTGTGTGCGTTTTCTACTTAACATGTATTGCTAAATGTGGTCAATTCCATATTCGCTGCTGTTTGTTATTTTTGTTTTTTGCTCTCTTGTGTAAAAGCACGAATAACAGCGAGCTCATTGTGTACCTCTCTCTCTCTCTCTCTCTCTCTCTCTCTCTCTCTCTCTCTCTCTCTCTCTCTCTCTCTCTCTCTCTCTCTCTCTCTCTCTCTCTCTCTCTCTCTCTCTCTCTCTCTCTCTCTCTCTCTCTCTCTCTCTCTCTCTCTCTCTCTCTCTCTCTCTCTCTCTCTCTCTCTCTCTCTCAGTTGTCTGGAAAACCTGCCTAGGAAACACTTTAAGAAACGTTTATGTGTTAAAGTTCCATTTCTTAAAATTGTGTCTTATTGTGTTCGAGATTCTAAACCTCGTGTAGGCCTATAAGAAGAACCGAAGTTCATATCATTTTCCGTCTTAACCCTTTCACCGCCAAAGTCGCATTTTAGCACCACAGTGATTTAACACCTATGTCACTAAAAGGCATCAAATTGGGGTATATTATCCAAAGACCCTATTGTCTTAGTTTTGGGAAGTAAGGAGATACCTTATTTTATATACGTCACAGAAGAATCCCCAATACTGCAGATGGATTGTGTTCTCTACCCAGGTACATTTAATGGAAATATTTAGCTGGAAAAAGGTTGGCGGCGAAAGGGTTAAAGATTTTCGTTTGCAAAAAAAGCTTGTAGGGGAAGACGGGGCAAAAAGAGCATGGGCGGGTAAGAAGCCCACCCCAATTATCTCATGGAATGAAGCAAAATTCAGTCTCATTTTGCCCATGAGACGAGCGTCAATGTCTAGCATTCGTGTCATGGGCAAATTTGACTGACATTTTCTTTATTTCATGAGATAATTGGGGTGGGCTTCTTACCCGCCCATGCGCTTTTTACCCCGTCTTCCCCTATACGTCTTTAAATTAGCATAGTCTTTTTGACAATCTCAAATGAAAAAACAAAACATTGACTAAAACTCAGTTTTACTTCTTATTCTTATATATGGCTTCCTGCTTTTTGTTGTTGTTGATGATGAAAAAACGTGCCTAGAAAAAGAGGCATAGGGGAAGACGGGGTAAAAAGCGCATGGGCGGGTAAGAAGCCCACCCCAATTATCTCATGAAATAAAGAAAATTTCAGTCAAATTTGCCTATGAGACGAATGCTAGACATTAACGCTCGTCTCATGGGCAAAATGAGACTGAAATTTGCTTCATTTCATGAGATAATTGGGGTGGGCTTCTTACCCGCCCATGCGCTTTTTACCCCGTCTTCCCCTATAAACTGATTATTCACAACTAGAGAAAACGCCCACACACGCACATTTTGATTTTCAAAATAATAGTAGTAAAGGATATACAGAACAAAGATGCGTGTACCATATTTGAAAACAAAAATAAGAGAAAAAATGAAAGAAAAAAAAAGCTAGAAGGTTTCGCCTAACAGCAGACATGTCCTCTGTCCTTTTCACCACCCCTCCCCCTCTCCTTCTCCTTCTCCTCCACCCACGCAGAAAATCACTTACAGCAAGCATGTCAAAGACTTGACAGCAATCCACGAGCTATCGAACACCAAAGAAATTGACGCAATCAAGGTCGTAGGTCAAAGTGAAGTAAAACATGGGTCACATCAGCGGCAGGAATTATGCAACCCTACGAGATTTTGAAGTGATTGTGTGCAGCGGTTCATAGGCATGTGTTGCAACAAACAGCGAAGCAGCAAGGTCAAAGATCAGGCCAAGGTTAATCAATGTCATTAATATTTTGCGTCCTTTTGAGTTATTCTACCAGCTGACCAAATTTGGGGACTGTAGCTATTAAGATGTTAGCTTGATGTGGCCAAGGCAACGAACACACAGGTGCAATGTCAAAGATCAAGGTCGAGGGAAATAAGGTTAACATTACTGAACATCTTGTTTCATTTGAAGCCATTGCAACTATTCATACTTGTCCAATTTTGAGACGGTAACTGTAGCGATGTGAGAGACATGGTAACGACTAGAAATTTACGTTCTCAAGATCAAACTTCAAGACCAAAGGTCGCACACACTAACACATACACACCCAAACACAACACACACACACACACACACACACACACACACACACACACGCGCGCGCGCGCGCGCGCGCGCGCGCACACGCACACGCACGCACACGCACGCACGTACGCACGTACGCACGCACGCACGCACACGCACACGCACACGCACGCACGCACACGCACACGCACACGCGCACGCACACGCACACGCACACACACACACACACACACACACACACACATCAAAACACATTCTCCTGGTTCCATGGTCGTGGTCCGAGGACAACAATATTCCCAGTGCATAAATATTGCTTTAGTATTTCCATCTGTCGGATTCCTTGGCATATTTAGTGTATTGGTTATTTTCACGTGCCTTCTTACACCGACACGATTAGGCCTACAGATGCAATTTATGGCAACACACTCTACAGCAAACCACCCCATACATTCAACACACGGAATGCGCCAATGATACACTCTGTTATTGAATCATTGTATCATATGGGAAACATATGATATAGTACATAATATACATAAAAGTCTCGGATTGCATACTTATACTTTAACCCTTTCACCGCCAATGTCGCATTTTAGCACCACAATGGTTTAACACCTATGTCACAAAAAGGCATCAAATCAGGGCCTGTTATCCAAAAACCACATTTTCTTAATTTTGGGAGGTAAGGATAGGCCTAATGTTATATATGTCACAGAGGAATTCGCAATATTGCAGATATTATATTTTCTCTACCCAGTTAAGTTTAATGGTATTTTTTGGCTGAAAAATGGTTGGCGGCGAAAGGGTTAAACACAAATGAAAGAAGAACATGTTCACGACGATTATGTTCTACAATCTATCTACATAATAGAGAATCTCTATTATTATGATAAATAGACAATCTCTATTAGTCTCCATCTCCATCTGATGGTCTCACAATGTACAAATAACATTGAATGAGTAGGTCTAGGGGAAGACGGGGTTAAAAGCGCATGGGCGGGTAAGAAGCCCACCCCAATTATTTCATGAAATAAAGAAAATTTCAGTCAAATTTGCCCATGAGACGAATGCTAGACATTAACGCTCGTCTCATGGGCAAAATGAGACTGAAATTTGCTTCATTTCATGAGATAATTGGGGTGGGCTTCTTACCCGCCCATGCGCTTTTTACCCCGTCTCCCTATCCACCAAACCACAAGCCAGACATGTCAAACTTATTAAGTTTGGAATGATACATGCAAAAAAGAAAGAGAGAGAAAAAAGTCTTATGTCATAGAAATAATATTTAGCAGAGATAGCTCACTGCAAGACCGCAAGCGCAAAGCAAAAGGAACTTGGAAACACGTCATCATTCACACTCAAGATAAATCAAGATAAACCTGATAAGAGAAAACAAAAGAAAACGTTAAATAACAAAAATAAAAAATCAATTGATAAAAAAAAGTGTTTTTATAGTTATTAATAAAAAAAAATTGTATAGTTATTAATAAAATGGATAAATAAACTAATGAATGAATAAATCGATAAACAAAACAGGAGGGAAAACAAACGTTAGGGATACAAATTTCACGTTTAATACAAAGTTGGAGAAACCAGTGAGTAATAATGCTATGTTGAGAGAACACATTTTTCCTGCGCTTTCTTTCCCCTGTGTGGATTTGAAATCTCCCCAAGGGGAAACTCCAACTGTAGGCCTAGTTTCAATGGGGGGAGGTGGGAGTCAAATTGAACCCCACCCCCCCTTCCCCCCGAGACTTAAACATCTCCCACGTGACATGTTCATACTTGTAAGTGCGTTAGTGCACGTGTGAGTATCCTACACGCGTGCACCAATCGACAAATCAATAAACGGATATTTCATATACTCATTTAAAAAAAAGTAGCTGATGAGATATTTGAGATCTTTATTGTTGCATTGCTGCTTATGAAAAATGGAGGCTAAGTAAAAGGCAACTTAGTGCTATGGTCTGATCGATTTCGGTAATGACAAGAAAGCGAGAGGTTGATAATGAGTATTGACAGAAGATGACAAACCTTAGGCCCCCGTAGACAGCAGCCACAGCTGGCCACGAGAACGATTCATTACAAACTAATAACAAAACTGCTCTCTCTCTCTCTCTCTCTCTCTCTCTCTCTCTCTCTCTCTCTCTCTCTCTCTCTCTCTCTCTCTCTCTCTCTCTCTCTCTCTCTCTCTCTCTCTCTCTCTCTCTCTCTCTCTCTCTCTCTCTCTCTCTCTCTCTCTCTCTCTACCTACCTACCTGCACACTCCTTCCATGCAGCTGTCCAGGGGCCGTTGTATAAGTGCTAGACAATCAAGCAATAAATATAAAAAAGAAGCTATGGACAATCAAATTTCCATTTAGCACCCCTGTATGAGGATATGTTAGTGTCTATAAGTATTGTATTGGGAAGACTAAAGAAGCATTTTTTTGTTTGTTTGTTAATGCGGTTCGAGTATATAGCACACAGAAAGAGAGAGAGGGAGGGAGGGAGGGAGGGGGAGCCAAGTCTTATTAGCTCTTGAAATTTGTGTTGAGCGAGGGGTGGGTAGCCAACCCCAAAAAACAACCTTCCACCAGAATTTGAGCAGAGGGGGGGGGCGGGCACATCTCTTCACCACGACACTGAGAGCATTTCAGCATTTCGCGGCCTACCTTGCACTCAAACACACCTGTGGCGAGCCACTGTACCTTCTTTAAGGTAAGCCTACATCCTAAGGTACAGGGGGGGGGGGGGGGGGGGGGGGGGTCCGGAAGCTCCTTTCCCGGCCCTATCTTACCTTCTAACACTCAGACGCACTATTTGCGGGGCGCTACATGGGCATTTTATTGCTTATTAAGCCAAAAATCTAGTCATTTTCGTACTTTCCATCCTTCTATAAGGTACCTTTTGGGCTACAGGGTGTGTGTGTGTGTGTGTGGGGGTGGTGTCCTCCTTCTTTTTGGCCGGGGGGAGGGGTTCCGGAAACTCTGTAAACCCTCCTCCTCCCCGATCCACCCCTGGAGAGAGAGAGAGAGAGAGAGAGAGAGAGAGAGAGAGAGAGAGAGAGAGAGAGAGAGAGAGAGAGAGAGAGAGAGAGAGAGAGAGAGAGAGAGAGAGAGAGAGAGAGAGAGAGAGAGAGAGAGAGATCAAATCAAATCTGTTTTATTGCCATTAGCAAACAAACGCCCTTATGGCAAGGGGGAACAACCATTTAACATTCAAGGTAGACAACACTGGAATAAATGAAAAATGTAACTTAATAATCCTATTCTTACAACTTTTTTCTTTTCTGTTCTTTTTTCTACTTTCTTCCTAGTAAACAGCTTTCTTCACATCATATAATAAAAAGGCTAGGTTGTGTCTGTGTGTGTGTGTGTGAAACACAAAACGGGCCCTATAACTCCGCCGTTTTTCGACCGAATCGCTTCACATTTGCTGTGAGCCCTAATGGGGCGATGACAACAGCAACCGAGGCGGCTGTGTCATTTGCGTGGTTTGGCAAATGCGCGAAACGCGTATCCGCCGGCCTCTCGGCGCCCGTATCTCCGGTATTTCTGGGCCGATTGCTTTCGAATTTGGCAGGTAGATGACCAGGGACGGTGACTATCCGTGTACCAAATTGGAAGCGAATCGATTCATAAACACGCGCGATAAGTGCCGCTTCACCTTTTCACAAACCGCTGCGTAACCAGACCGGACATTGGGTGTGGTGGGGAGTACAGCGCTATGAGAGAAGAAGATCGAAGGAAGGAGAGACACAAAAGTAATAGCGGATGGGTGGGGGTGGGGCATAGGTGGGGTGGGGGTGGGAGGGTGGGGGATGGGTGGGGGAGGGGGTGGGGTGGTGGGTAGAGCAGGATGAGAGAAGAAGATGGAAAGAAGGAGAGACACAAAAGTAATAATATAATATTTCGTGGACCCCAAAAAACTGCTGCTCAGCATTACCGGTACTTGGCATTACCGGTACTAGGCATTACCGGTGCTCGGTATTTCCGGTACTAGGCGTTGCGCTAGTGTATATTATATATCCCATACACACCTGCACACTCATACATTTACCCATGGATACTTACACACATACTCACACTCTCTCTCTCTCTCTCTCTCTCTCTCTCTCTCTCCACACATACTCACACTCACTCTCTCTCTCCCTCTCTCTCTCGATCTCCCTCGCACACGCACGCGCACACGCGCGCACGCACACGCGCACGCACACACACACACACGCACACACACACACACACACACCATTTTACTAACAAACTAGCAATCCAGAACCTACATCCTTGCGAGCATATATTATTCCCTATATAAACAATGGACAACAAGCAAACCAATCATCCAACATCATTGCGAGCATATAATATTATTTTCTAGGTATAAGCAACAATAGCACACTAACAAACCATCCATCTGGTACCCGCATCGTTACGAACATAAGTTATAGTATTATTTTGCTCAATGTCAAGCTGGACAGCAACACAAAAATAGCGACTATGATAGTCTCAGTATCAGCAGTGACAGTATAGTAGCTTATATAGGCCTAATATGATTATGTATGAGAGAGAGAGAGAGAGAGAGAGAGAGAGAGAGAGAGAGAGAGAGAGAGAGAGAGAGAGAGAGAGAGAGAGGAGAGAGAGAGAGAGAGAGAGAGAGAGAGTTGAGTCATATCTTTGTGCAGTAGATGTTTGATGACGTTTTCCTTGAATTGACAAAGTGAGAGATCTGACAAATTATACTAGTAATGGAACATTAAAAAAAATGTTGCAACTAAGAAAAGCCTAACTGCCACTAAAAAAAGATACACCCCATCTCACAAACGTCATTAACACAATATTAACAATAATGTTACTATTTTTTGTAAAAGGTCACAAATAATCGTTAATGATGCTTACCAGAACTTAGATAACAAACGTTCGCGGTTGTTCATAGCAAAAAAGGATAAAAAATAAAATGAGGTAACTAAGTTGTTAATAGGCCTAATTAAGCCCCACGATTGTCTTATTCTAATAGCGCTGAATGGATTTTGATGACGACGTCTTAAATGGTTATTGACATTTATAAAATCTAAACTAAGTCGCTGTAATTTTGTTTAATTGTCAGTTTAGGATCAGGATCAGGATCAGTACGTCGCAGGTGCCAATACTGGTAATAGTCGCGACAGAACTAGGAGGGCGCCTTTGAGCTCCTCCGAAATCGGAATGTGTCGGCTGTATGCAGCGGGGATACCAGTAAAAACTGACAACCGGACACATATGTATCTTATCCATTGTGACCATATGGCCTGGGAACTCAGAAGAAGAAGAAGAACAGCACTGTAGTTCTCGGGCCTGGTTAATGCCGGTATATCATTATGAAAGGAGTAAAGCCCTGTCATGTAGTCTCAGACCAATAAGGAACTCCATAGCATCATCGTCGTCATAGTCATCCACCTCATCGTCATCAATCATAATATAAAACATTTTTTAAAGTCTCAAATTACGTAGCCTTGCATGTCCTGCTCTCATGGTGACCTCAGTTTTGATTTCCAATCCAGTTTATGCCCTTGGTGCGTTCGGGTCAAAGTCATGGGGATGTTTGTTCTGGGGAGCTGTTGATGGATGGACGTGGTGGCGCCCTCAGACGAGGACCCCACTCACTGACTCTGGCTCCGCAACTATGAGATTATTGTCCTCAGTAGGGGGCTTAGTAGATGGTGTCCTGCGTGTGTTAGCTAAGAACAGGCTCCACTGAACACCACCGAAGTGACTCAGCAGCAGTGCAGCGTCTCCACCTGTGGTTGCCACCTGATGGTCTAACATATATCCGCTCCCCTAGGATTGATGATTTCGAATTCCACGACCTAACAAACCAGAGTGTGGCTGCGAGTTGGAAATCAAAATGAGCGGCGTGGGAGCAACGCCACTGTACGGCCCAGAAGATGGGACAGAAAAAACAACCAAGAAGAAGAATCTCTTCAAAAGGGCTGAAGTTATTGAGAAAACACAATTAACAGGAATGCGTAGGCCTATATGTATCTATATCGATTGTGCGGGGTCAGCGACACAAGGAGAGAGAGAGAGAGAGAGAGAGAGAGAGAGAGAGAGAGAGAGAGAGAGAGAGAGAGAGAGAGAGAGAGAGAGAGAGAGAGAGAGAGAGAGAGAGAGAGACGCTGAGACAGACAGCCCATCCCACCCCACCACCCCCCGGCCACGACCACCTGTCCCCCCCCCCCACACACACACACATAGATAAATGATAGGGGAAGACGGGGTAAAAAGCGCATGGGCGGGTAAGAAGCCCACCCCAATTATCTCATGAAATGAAGCAAATTTCAGTCTCATTTTGCCCATGAGACGAGCGTTAATGTCTAGCATTCGTCTCATGGGCAAATTTGACTGACATTTTCTTTATTTCATGAGATAATTGGGGTGGGCTTCTTACCCGCCCATGCGCTTTTTACCCCGTCTTCCCCTATAGGCTCATAGGAAAGCGTTGTGTTTGTCTGATTCAACAACAGTTAGGCTACAAGACTATTCTTTGTGTAGGCCTAAATGACAGTATTCTCTGTTCAAGTCACAAACTTTGATGATGATGATGATGATGATGATGATGATGATGATGATGATGATGATGATGATTATGATGATGAAGATGATGATGAAAAAGAAAGAAAGAACTTTTTTATTTGGTGATTACGAGGTGGCCGCTGGACGTGCGTGGTACCGTATCACGCTGGTGGTCACTGAACGGGTACGTGCTGGCTGGCCAGGTCACTAATTACTGACGTTTAATCTGTAGGGTTTCTTTAGTACGTTTGTAAGTGCTCTACCCAAGTTGTTCGTCGATGGCACACCACAAGATGACCCTATCGACTATGTGTCCAGATCCAGATCCAGAAGAAGAAGAAGAGGAGGAAGAAATGATAATGATGATGATGATGTGAGTTGGAGAGGGGGGGGGGGGCGGTCCTTGTGTCACTGACCCCGCACAATCGATATGGATACATAGGCCTACACATTCCTGTTAATTGTGTTTTCTCAATAACTTCAGCCCTTTTGAAGAGATTCTTCTTCTTGTTCAAGTTTTTGTTGGAACTAATTTTGTTGCTCGTCTTTGGAACCTTTCTAATGCTGCCGATTGCCTTTTTTTTAAAAACGGACTCCAGACCTGATTTTACATATTCTAGATGAGGTCTGACCAAACTGTTATATAGTTTTTAAAATACTATACTATATAACCCAATAAAACTTCTTCTAATTATGCCCAGCATTTAATTGTTGCCAATTAGAATAACTTGAATAGCGGCCGTGTTGATGTGATTATCGAGTCAAAGATGACACCAAGATCCTTTTCCTCCTTGCAAGTTTCTAGAATAGACCTATGTTTGTTGGTACCGTGTGATATTTTCATAATTGCAACTTGGATTATTCTTACCTAGATGCATTACCTTACATTTACTATCATTAAAGTACAAATTCCATTTATTTGATCAGTTTATCAATGTCATATTGAATTGTTTTAGAATTATTTGAAGTAGGCCCTTTTGGTATTATGTCGTCCGCAAAAATTGTACACCTGTAGGCCTATGCTTTCTACATGATTCGGTAGATCATTAATCAGTGAACTGCCACTCAACACTTCTGCTTCGGAAGAATATTCAGGCCTACCGGCTTTTGTATTCTGCCCGTGTGTGTGTGTGTGTGTGTGTCACGTGTGTGCGAGCGCGGCGCGCGTGTGTGTGGGGTGCGGCGTGCGTGCGTGTGCTGTCAGTGCATGTGTGTTTGTGTTTGTGTGTGTGCGTGTGTTAGTGCCTCCGCGTGTGTGTGTGTCTTTGTGTCTGTACATGGGGTCCATGGTCTGTATCAGTGTATGTCACTGTGTCAGTATCCAAGTCTGTTTCTTTATGTGGCGTGCGGCCGTAGCAGAATAGTCTCTGGCCGTAGGTAATGAATGAATCATAGTTAAAAATCGAGACTTTCCAGGAGTTGCACTGCCTCCGGGCATTGCCTCCAGGATCGTCCCCACCATCTTTATATCTACTAATGTCGCATATATATGTGTCTGTTTCAGACCGGAGGACGTTAAACGGATTTTCATTCCAGGTAATGAATGAAACGGGTGTATACGTTTTGACTCGACTCTGAATCCTGACGTCATAGCTTTATGTGCTAAATCAGGGTGGGGGAATCAGAGTGCATTCCCTTGGTCTTGGGGGGTCAGAGTGCATTCCCTTGGTCTTTTCGGCACGCTCGGAAACCAAAAAATACAAGAAATTCAGTTGACCCAAGGTCAACTATAAAGGCGAGCCAAGACAATGTTGGCATTTCAAATCCTTTCAGCTTTTTTCATGTGCTGTCTATGTCCTTGTATTGTATTTTTCTGTTTTGTGTTTGTCTTATATTTATTCTTTCCAACTAACCAAAACAAATGTCCCATATGTGCCTTCCCAGGTCGAGAGGACGTAAAACTCAAATTTACGATACGTTGGCATTTCAATTTACAAATAAAAAACCCTCAGCCTTTATTTTTTAATATGACAGCACTCACGTCACACATTCATAAATTAACAAATAAAACAATGCGAGTGACTGTTATGAATAGAAAGATTGTGTTTTCATGAACAAACAATAAGAACTGCATCAAAGTGAACTAGCAGCAATAGAAACACCTTGTAATTGTTTTGCAAAATATGTAAATACACTAGTAACAAGCTTGTGTGCGTCTTCAATCTGAGGTTGCTTCCCCTTAAACCGTTGTATCAAAAGAGATCACTAGAACGGGCCATAAAATTGTTCATTCAGCAAAGAGTGCTATTGAAATAGCAATAACATTTTTGTTAAACAATCCTAACATTGTGACTAAAGGGTAATAACTTTCGTGTTAAAAAAACAAAACACTTAAGGAGTTGTTTTTTCTGACAAAATGCCACTTAACAGTTAACTGACTTTTCTTTAGCTGGAAGCAGAACTTGATTACATCAGTTAACTACTTAACTGGAATAAGAAAAGACAGTTAACTTCTTAACTGGTATCTTAAAGCCAGTTAAGTAATGAACTAGTATTTTATGATTTTTTAGCCCCATATAACTGTCGCTATGTTTTGAGGCGCAGAATTTAAGACCAGCAGTCCCAGGGGAGGGAATCTTTGTTAGGCCATCAGGAGGCAACCAATCAAGGAAGAACCAGACTTTGAGATCGAGTCGAAAACACAAAAAAAGATAGGGTTAGAATCAGCCTAAAGTTATTGTCATGAAACTGAAATAAACCAGACTTTGAGATCGAGAGTAGTAAACACGAAGAGGATAAGGATAGGCTAAGAGGATAGGGTTAGGATCAACTTAGAGTTGTGAAACTAAAAAGAATCAGACTTTGACATTGATAGTCGTAAACATGAAGAGAACAGGGTTAGGATCAGCCTATGGTTGTTGTTGTGAAACTGAAAGAAAGAAGACTTTGATTTTTTAGATAGAGAGTCGAAAACAGGAAGAGGCCAGCCTAAGGTTGTTGTCGTGAAACTGAAAAGAACCAGACTTTGCCGAGATTGAGTCGTAAACACAAAGAGGATAATCGGTCAGCCTAGGGCCGGTTATTGTCATAAAACTGAAAGAAACCAGACTTTGACGTTGAGAGTCGTAAACACGAAGCGGATAGGGTTAGGATCAGCCTAGGGTTGTTGTCATTGAACTGAAACGAACCAGACTTTGATATCGAGAATCATAAACATGTATGGGATAGGGTTAGGATCAGCTTAGGGTTGTCATCATGAAACTGAAAAGAACCAGACTTTAAGATCGAGAGTCGCAATCATGAAGATGAGATGGTTAGGATCAGCCTAGGGATGTTGTCATGAAACTGACAGAAACCAGACTTTGAGATCGAGTGCATTAACATGAAGAGGATAGGGTGTTATGATCAGCCTAGGGTTGACAGAAACCAGACTTTGAGATCGAGAGCATTAACATGAAGAGGATAGGGTTAGAATCAGCCTAGGGTTGTTGTGAAACTGAAAAGAACCAGACTTTGTGATGGAGAGTCATAAAAATTATTAGGATATGGCTAGGATCAGCCAGGGGTTGTTGTCATGAAACTGAAAGAAACCAGACTTCGAAATCAATAGTCGTAAACACGAAGAGGATAGGGATAGGACCAGCCTAGGGTTGTCATGAAATTGAAAAGAACCAGACTTTGAGATCGAGTGCTGTAAAAATGAATATGATAGGGCGAGATCAGCCTAGAAAGCAGAGTTATTGTCATGAAACTGAAAGAGATTTTGAGATCGAGAATAAAAACCACTCAGAGTTTAGGGTTAGGATCAGCCTAGAGTTATTGTCATGAAACTGGAAAAAAAACAGACTTTAAGATCGAAAGTCGTAAAGACGAACAGGGTAGGGTTAAGATCAGCCGAGCATTGTTGTCATTAAACATAATTCTCTTTGAGAAGTGTAATAGACAACTTTAATGTCAAATCGTTTGGCTTTCAACATTTTGCAAATCAATTGCATGCTATCCGTATGGTACATAATAATTTAGCAATGTCAACACAAAAATATAAGCTTTAGCAGACGACACGAACTGCAGTGCGTTGGGGAAGTGGAAGCAGAAAGCATCGTGGAAGCAAGACTGCTACGCACGCACACACGCATTGCAGGAGACTAGAAAACCCCATAGAGTTGTAAGGCCTAGAGCGCAGAGAGAGAGAGAGAGGCAGAGAGTGACAGAGACAAATGCAGAGACTAAAAGAGATAGTGTGTGAGGAAGACAATAAAAGAGTAAGGCAGTGACAGAGAGAGAAAAAAATGAAACAAAGACAAACAGAACAACAGACATACAGAGAGAGAGAGAGAGAGAGAGAGAGAGAGAGAGAGAGAGAGAGAGAGAGAGAGAGAGAGAGAGAGAGAGAGAGAGCTAACTGGACAACGACCGGTTTCGATAATATTTTTTAATAGAAAAAAAGATCCAGATGAAAAATACATAAATATATTTCAAGCAATGCAAACTAAGGATCCAATAGCTGAGTCACAACAACACTGTTATTGTACATGTTATGGTTCATGCTCATCTTTGACCGTCAAGTGACTGTGTCCGTCTGTCTGCTAACATCACAGCACAGAGTCACAGCACTCACGGTTTTGGTCAGTTGCTAGCATCGAGGTAGGCCTACTATAGGCTAATTCATGAGGCTCTCAAGGGTATGCGTGGCATGCTCAACGAATAAGGGGGAGGGGGCAAGGAATAGTCAATTGATAAATGAACGTGAGGATGGAAGAATGTAAAATCCTGTACATGCATTTCTTCAAAAGAAAGTGTTTGATGAATTTACAATGCTAAGCAATATAGAAAGACAAAGTTTTGTTTCTAATATCCGAGTAATAGCAAAAGGAACAGCTTTGCTTCACAGTATATTTCCTCCAAAGAGAAAATCGTCTGCTAAATGAAATCCATTTGACATGATAGCACGTTTCGCCCTTGTTTTGAGGCCCTGTAAAGGTTTTTCCCTTAAAAAAGGCAAGGAATAAAAATATTAATTAAGTGTGCAGTCCTTTTATTATTGTTTTTGTTATTATCTTGATGAATGCAGTTTGTATTTATCTGATTTGACAATGCACTTGTTGTGATTTAGCTAAAGGTTTAACAATGGTGGTTGTACACTTTTTTAAATGCTAAAATGAAGATGAGGCCCTGTCGAGAGTTTTATCATCATACAATTCACGCCTCGTCAACGCAGGTTTCTGAATAAGAACAACACAAACGTATTTTCTTCATAATCCTCTTTGCAGAAGTGTAATAAACAACTTTAATGTACAATCGTTTGGCTTTCAACATTCTGCAAATCTTTTGCATGCTATTCGTATGCTACATAATAATTTTTTACAAATGTCGACATGCACGTTTAAGCAGACGACACGAACTCTAGTGCGGTGGAGGGAGGGGGCGGGGGGAAGCAAGAACGCGGGTGTCATCCACTAGAACCTTTTTGGTGTCATCGCACGCTCAATGCAAAGAGAAGACAACTCTAATGCAAAGAGAAGACAACTCTGATGCCACGAGCAAAAGTCACGTGACCCTCCATGGACCATCGCCCACGTGCAAAGAACTACCCAAAACTAATAAGTGGCTCGCCGCTGTTGCGGCTCGCCAAAAAATAGAAAGAAAGACAGTTCTGCTTAGAACTGCTTTTGTAAAACCGCCGTCATGACTTATCCGAGCAAGCTCCTTCCGTCTTGTTTTTCATGTTTGAATGTGAATGTTTCATTT
Source organism: Phymorhynchus buccinoides (assembly GCA_017654935.2). Classification (NCBI taxonomy): domain Eukaryota; kingdom Metazoa; phylum Mollusca; class Gastropoda; order Neogastropoda; family Raphitomidae; genus Phymorhynchus; species Phymorhynchus buccinoides. The sequence goes on from CM065680.1 coordinate 26,740,842, forward strand.
TGGGGTGCGTGGAGAGTGAAGAAAACCTGCAAAGAACGTTGCTTTACAACCATTCGTCTTTTGGTAAGTACTAAATCTACTCAGTAGTAGTCTAGTCAGTGTGTGTGTCTGTGTCTCAGTGTGTGTGTGTGTGTGTGTGTGTGTGTGTGTGTGTGTGTGTGTGTGTGTGTGTGTGTGTGTGTGTGTGTATTTGAGTGTGTGTGTGTGTGTGTGTGTGTGTTTGTGTGTGTTTGACAGTGTGTGTGTGTGTGTTTGACAGTGTGTGTCTGTGTGTGTTTGACAGTGTGTGTGTGTGTGTGCTTCTTCTTCTCTTCTCCTTCGCCTTAGGCAGCCAACTTCATCACGCTGAAGATTCTGTGTGTTTGACAGTGTGTGTGTGTGTGTGTGTTTGTGTTTGTGTGTGTTGACAGTGTGTGTGTGTGTGTGTGCATGCTTACCCCCTTCTATCTCTTCCACAAGATATGTACAAATGTAATGCTTTTTTTAAAAATTATTTCATGCAGCCACAAAGATGCTTCCAAAAAAGCAAGTCGGTCCTGCTGAATTGTATAATTTGATGAATTTGAAAAAGGTATGATTTTGGTTTTATTTTATTTTAATCTGCAATTTTTTTAATATTTATTATTACCCCCAGTAAGTTAATGGGGGTGGGTGTATCTTGCTTATATATTTCTTGGTTCATCAGCATTTAGATAAACTTATGTTAACAAATTCGGTGAAACAGTATAGTTAGAGAATAAGACAGGATTTCTAACTGTTATACATAAATCTATGATGTTGTCATATTTAATATTATAATCTGCACCGTTCTTGTTGTTCTGCTTTTCTTGAGTACAGTTGACTTCAAGATATTAATTACATTTTCAATCTTTATAATCAAAATTGATGCTTTTATAGTCTCTCTCTCTCTCTCTCTCTCTCTCTCTCTCTCTCTCTCTCTCTCTCTCTCTCTCTCTCTCTCTCTCTCTCTCTCTCTCTCTCTCTCTCTCTCTCTCTCTCTCTCTCTCTCTCTCTCTCTCTCTCTCTCTCTCTGAGTGTGTGTGTTATTTAATTTAAATTGGATAGATTTCCCCACAGTAAAATTGCTTTTGTGTTTGTACATACTGTGTTTACAGCTTTTGTTTGAAAAAGGTATGCTGATCCCTGGAATAATAACGAACTATCAGTCACGCCAGTGCAATCATGGTGGAAAGCCTAGATCAACAAAGAAGCAGAACTTTCAGGTATAATAGAGGACCAAGGAATGAAAGCCCTGCATGATAGAGGACCATGGAATGAAAGTCCATGCATGATAGAGGACCATGGAATGAAAGTCCATGCATGATAGAGGACCATGGAATGAAAGTCCATGCATGATAGAGGACCATGGAATGAAAGTCCATGCATGATAGACTCATAGAGGACCATGGAATGAAAATCCCTGCATGATAGAGGACCATGGAATGAAAGTCCCTGCATGATAGAGGACCATGGAATGAAAGTCCATGCATGATAGAGGACCATGGAATGAAAGTCCATGCATGATACAGGACTCATGGAATGAAAGTCCCTGCATGATAAGGACCATGGAATGAAAGTCCCTGCATGATAGAGGACCATGGAATGAAAGTCCATGCAGATCCATGGAATGCATGATAGAGGACCATGGAATGAAAGTCCCTGCATGATAGAGGACCATGGAATGAAAGTCCATGCATGATAGAGGACCAAGGAATGAAAGTCAATGCATGATAGAGGACCAAGGAATGAAAGTCAATGCATGATAGAGGACCATGGAATGAAAGTCCATGCATGATAGAGGACCATGGAATGAAAGTCCATGCATGATAGAGGAATGAGTCCCATGGAATGAAAGTCCATGCATGATAGAGGACCATGGAATGAAAGTCCATGCATGATAGAGGACCATGGAATGAAAGTCCATGCATGATAGAGGACCATGGAATGAAAGTCCATGCATGATAGAGGACCATGGAATGAAAGTCCCTGCATGATAGAGGACCATGGAATGAAAGTCCATGCATGATAGAGGACCAGAATGAAAGTCCCATGATAGAGGACCATGGAATGAAAGTCCATGCATGATAGAGGACCATGGAATGAAAGGGAATGAAAGTCAATGCATGATAGAGGACCATGGAATGAAAGTCCATGCATGATAGAGGACCATGGCATGATAGAGGACCATGGAATGAAAGTCCCTGCATGATAGAGGACCATGGAATGAAAGTCCATGCATGATAGAGGACCATGGAATGAAAGTCCATGCATGATAGAGGACCATGGAATGAAAGTGCATGGAATTGCATAGAGGACCATGGATGCATGATAGAGGACCATGGAATGAAAGTCCATGCATGATAGAGGACCATGGAATGAAAGTCCATGCATGATAGAGGACCATGGAATGAAAGTGATAGATGCATGATAGAGGACCATGGAATGAAAGTCCATGCATGATAGAGGACCATGGAATGAAAGTCCATGCATGATAGAGGACCATGGAATGGATGCATGAAAGACAATGCATGATAGAGGACCATGGAATGAAAGTCCATGCATGATAGAGGACCATGGAATGAAAGTCCATGCATGATAGAGGACCATGGAATGACCAATGAAAGTCCATGCATGATAGAGGACCATGGAATGAAAGTCAATGCATGATGACCATGATAGAGGACCATGGAATGAAAGTCCATGCATGATAGAGGACCATGGAATGAAAGTCCATGCATGATAGAGGACCATGGAATGAAAGTCCATGCATGATAGAGGACCATGGAATGAAAGTCCATGCATGATAGAGGACCATGGAATGAATGCATGATAGAGGACCATGGAATGAAAGTCCATGCATGATGCATGATAGAGGACCATGGAATGAAAGTCAATGCATGATAGAGGACCATGGAATGAAAGTCCATGCATGATAGAGGACCATGGAATGAAAGTCATGCATGATAGAGGACCATGGAATGAAAGTCCATGCATGATAGAGGACCATGGAATGAAAGTCCCTGCATGATAGAGGACCATGGAATGAAAGTCCATGCATGATAGAGGACCATGGAATGAAAGTCCCTGCATGATAGAGGACCATGGAATGAAAGTCCATGCATGATAGAGGACCATGGAATGAAAGTCCCTGCATGATAGAGGACCATGGAATGAAAGTCCATGCATGATAGAGGACCATGGAATGAAAGTCCCTGCATGATAGAGGACCATGGAATGAAAGTCCATGCATGATAGAGGACCATGGAATGAAAGTCCCTGCATGATAGAGGACCATGGAATGAAAGTCCCTGCATGATAGAGGACCATGGAATGAAAGTCCCTGCATGATAGAGGACCATGGAATGAAAGTCCCTGCATGATAGAGGACCATGGAATGAAAGTCCATGCATGATAGAGGACCATGGAATGAAAGTCCCTGCATGATAGAGGACCATGGAATGAAAGTCCCTGCATGATAGAGGACCATGGAATGAAAGTCCCTGCATGATAGAGGACCATGGAATGAAAGTCCATGCATGATAGAGGACCATGGAATGAAAGTCCCTGCATGATAGAGGACCATGGAATGAAAGTCCATGCATGATAGAGGACCATGGAATGAAAGTCCCTGCATGATAGAGGACCATGGAATGAAAGTCCCTGCATGATAGAGGACCATGGAATGAAAGTCCCTGCATGATAGAGGACCATGGAAAATAATTTTGCTAAAAAACTATGAACCTAGAATCATTTCATATTAAGCAGACCTCAAGGGTTGTAAACAAAGGTGGTTGTCTAAAGTACAACTTCATTTTTTTACGTTTCTTTTGATTCACAGTATTGTGTTGTATTTTTGCTCTAAGTCCATTTTTGGCCCTTGCCCCTTTTCTTCCAACCCTACTCTATTTTTTAAAAGTAAAAGCCCATTGTGATGATAGCTTAAAGGTATGGGAGTATGCCTAGGATGTGGTGTTAATTTGTGAGATGACCTTTGGCTCCCATTACCCAATTCCTGTAGTGTTAAGGGTAACACACTGTCTGAATTTCAGACAGAGATCTAGGTTCAAATCCTGGCAGGAATCATAAGAGCCTGGTTATCTTACTTTTCTTTCATCACAAGTTTGGCATTTTATGTTCCTCTTGTGTTCCCCCACAAACATTACCTATGGTTAGTTGTTGTTGTTGTTGAAGGTGGGGGTGCGGGGTGGGAGGGGAGTAGGATGTGGTGGAGAGGGGGATATAATTTTTTTAAATGCTGACTGCTGTTGAAATAGGCTCACACAGAGACTCTTTTCGGCAATAAACAGAATCACTTCACATGTTACATTTTTCTTAGTATGCAGGATTTTATTGATGTCCTAATTTGAGCAAGTCATTCACATATCCTGTAACGTTCCAGTGTTAGTATATGTATAACTGCATTAACAGTATATCTATTCTAACCAATGCCAACATAATAATAAATAGTATGCATTAACAGTATATATATATTAACTATTAACTTCTTTAACAGTATATCTATTCTAGCCAATGCCAACATAATAATAAATAGTAACGCTTACAAACCTCTGATTGATAGCTGCGAGTGAAAAAAGTAATGTAGTACAATAATATATTGATTTGTGGGCTTGTATTGTTATAACATGCCTTCTTTTATTTGTTTGTTCTTTAAAGAGATGAACTTGGCTTGATTAGATAATGGAAATTATAAACTTTTGTTCTTACCACATAAAAAAACACAAATTTGATTGTGACTGACACCCTGCAGATTTGCACTGGAAACAAAATGATCACCTCCCCCCTTTTTTTTCTTTCTTTTTTTCTTTCCCTTCTTTTTTTTCTAATAATAATATTAATAGTTACTTGATTTCTTGCATTGCGTGAGGAGTTGACATAAATTTATATGTAATTGAAAACTAGGTCTATGAACTGGCTTTGATTGCTAGGCATTAAAAAAAGTTTGCAAACATTTAAGAAATGGTTTTGATCTCATGAAAGAAATTGCTTGTTGATTTCCATAGTCCTCTATCAGGCAGGGACTTTCATTCCATGGTCCTCTATCATGCAGGGATAGGCAGGTGTGGAGCGGCCTGCAGTCCATGACGGACTATAGACCAGGGAGGAAGATCCTGAGAGCTGAGGACCCGCAGGTGCTGGCCAACGACCTCAACAGCTTCTACGCCCGCTTCGACAACGCTGACTTCTCCACTGAGCGTTCAAGTGCTCTCCTGGAGCTGGGTCAGCGGGACGATGGAGAGGAGGTGCTGACGGAGGAGGAGGTGAGGAGACAGTTCCGTCAGGTCAACCCACGCAGTGCCTGCGGTCCTGATGAGCTGCCTGGGGTGGTGCTGAAGCTTTGCTATGACTCCCTGGCCGCTGTGTTCAGGGTCCTATTCCAGCGGTCCCTGGACTCCGGGCTGATCCCGTCCATATGAAATCCTCCACCCTTATCCCTGTCCCCAAGAAACCCTCCCCCACCACCCTCAATGACTACCGCCCTGTGGCCCTGACCTCTGTCCCCTTCAAATGCCTGGAGCGGATGGTGCTGCGCAGACTGCTGGGGGCCACACGCCAGTTCCAGGACCCCCTGCAGTTTGCCTACAGCCCTAACAGGAGCACGGACGACGCCATCATCACCGTGCTCCACTCTGTGCTGGCCCACCTGGAGTGGCCGGGGACCTACGCCAGGCTTCTGTTCCTGGACTTCTCCTCGGCCTTCAACACCATCCAGCCTCATCTGATGGTGCGGAAGCTGATGGCGATGGACGTCAATCCCCTGATCATCAGATGGCTCTGCAGCTTCCTTACAGACAGGCCTCAACACGTGATGATCAGGACGCCCACCTCGTCTGTCGCCTCAGCCCAGGTCCGCACCAACACCGGAGCTCCACAGGGGTGTGTGCTGTCCCCGGCCCTGTTCACACTGTACACTGCCGACTGCCACTGCACCGCTGAGGGCACCCTCCAGGTGAAGTTCTCGGACGACACCTCCCTGACCGGCCTCATCACAACCAGTGAAAACTCCTACAGGGGCGCTGTGGAGGCACTCGTTGGCTGGTGTGATGACAACCATCTCCTCCTGAACGTGGCCAAGACCAAGGAGATGGTTGTCGACTTCCGCCGGAAACCACCAAAGCCGACTCCACTGGTCATCAAAGGGGAGGAGGTGGAGTTGGTGGACCAGTACAAGTACCTGGGATCCATCATCGACAGCAAGCTGGACTGGTCCGCCAACTCCCAGGCCCTCCTCAAGAAGGGCAATCAGCGCCTCTTCTTCCTGAGGAAGCTGAACAAGTTTGGGGTGTGCCAGAGACTGCTCAGTCTGTTCTACGGAGCTACAGTGGAATCAGTCCTGACTTTCAACCTCCTCAGCCACTTCGGCAGCCTCAAGGAGCACGACAGAGCCAGGCTGACGAAGATCACCAAGACAGCTGGCAGGCTGATCGGTGCTCCTGTTGCCAGCCTTCAGGAGGTGTTTGAGAGGAGGGCAGCTAGGCGTCTGAGGGCCATCCAGGGTGACTCCAGTCACCCACTGTGCGAGATACTACAGGCGCAGACTTCTGGCAGGTCAGGCAGGCTGATCAGTTTCAGTGCACGCACTGACAGACTGAGGCGGTCATACCTGCCGACAGTAGTGCGCCTCTTAAACAGGACATGATCGGCCTGCATCCTCACCTTCGAACAGGAAAAATGGCAGCAATGTGTGTGGGTGTGAGTGGGTGGGTGGTCGGATGTGTGTGTGAGTACATGTGCATGGTTTGTGTGTGTGTGTGTGTGTGTTTAAAAGGAAATGATTTTTCTTATGAGTTATGTGATATATTTCTAGTGATATGATACTGTCTTCTGTTGTTGTGATTTGCTCATGTGATATTGTTAAGTAATTTAGTAGTGTGGGGGGGGGGGGGGGGGGGGGAGTGTGTGTGTGCGTGTGTGTGTGCGCGTGCATGGGGGGGTGTCTGTTTGGGGGGGGGGTGAGAGAGAGAGAGAGAGAGGGGGGGGGGGGGTTAAGAGAGGGAGAGAGATGGGGGGTAGAGAGGGTAACTGTGTTGCTTTGTTGATTTTTAGCATACATTATTATAATATGATCTAGCATTTATGATGTCTCTGTTTCTTTGCTATTGCTATTATATATATTGATTGTTCATTTTAGTTTTCTTATGTGTATTATCCTATATTAGTTTTAAACAAATGATGGTTTAAGCTTTGTGTGCATGTGTCTGTGTGTGTGTGTGGGGGGGGGGGGGGAGTGAGAGAGGGAGAGGGGGGGGGGATATAGATTGGAGGAGGGAGGAAGGGAGAGAGAGAGAGAGAACTAGGGTGAATGTGTGTTGATTTTAGCATACCTTTTATCATTGTTCTAGTATTCAGTATTGGTTTTTATAATCTAAACTTTGTTTTTGTGTATTATGCTTGGGATATTATTCATTTTAATTTTGTTTTATGCATATTGTCCCATTATTACTTTATACAAATTGTTGGTTTAAGCTGTGTGTGTGTGTGTGAGAGAGAGAGAGAGAGAGGGGGGAGGGGGGGAGAGAGGGAGATAGATTGGGGGGAGGGGGGAGGGAGGAGGAGAGAGAGAGAGAGGGGGGAGAGAGACAGAGAGAGAGGAGAGAGAGAGAGCCAGGGTGAATGTGTGTTGACTTTAGCATACATTATTTTACATTGTTCTAGTATTCAGCATTGGCTTTTATAATCTAAACCTTGTTTTTATGTACCCCCTTTTATAAATTTTGTTTGTTGTCCTATTATTACTTTTATACAAATTGTTTGTTTAGCTATGTGTGTATGTGTGGTGTGTGTGTGTGTGTGTGTGTGTGTGTGTGTGTGTGTGTGTGTGTGTGTGTGTGTGTGTGTGTGTGTGTGTGTGTGTGTGTGTGTGTGTGTGTGTGAGGGGGGAAAGGCATGGTTGAGAGTTTTTGAAAAATATGTTGTGGGAAAGGGGATGGGGTGGTGTGTGTGTGTGTGTGTGAGGTGTGTGTGTGTGTGTGTGTGTGTGTTATATTGTATTGTAATTTAATTCTTATGATGTATTTACTGTATATTGTCTTATTGTCTCTATTTGTATATGTGTTTTATGTGCATGCCAGACAAATAATTTATTTATGTTTTAAAGACAATAAATATTTTGATTGATTGATTTTGATTGATTGATTGATTGATTTGATTTCATTCCTTTGTCCTCTATCATGCAAGGACTTTCATTCCTTGGTCCTCTATCATGCAGGGACTTTCATTCCATGGTCCTCTATCATGCAGGGACTTTCATTCCATGGTCCTCTATCATGCAGGGACTTTCATTCCATGGTCCTCTATCATGCATGGACTTTCATTCCATGGTCCTCTATCATTGGACTTTCATTCCATGGTCCTCTATCATGCATGGACTTTCATTCCATGGTCCTCTATCATGCATGGACTTTCATTCCATGGTCCTCTATCATGCATGGACTTTCATTCCATGGTCCTCTATCATGCATGGACTTTCATTCCATGGTCCTCTATCATGCATGGACTTTCATTCCATGGTCCTCTATCATGCATGGACTTTCATTCCATGGTCCTCTATCATGCATGGACTTTCATTCCATGGTCCTCTATCATGCATGGACTTTCATTCCATGGTCCTCTATCATGCAGGGACTTTCATTCCATGGTCCTCTATCATGCATGGACTTTCATTCCATGGTCCTCTATCATGCATGGACTTTCATTCCATGGTCCTCTACCATGCATGGACTTTCATTCCATGGTCCTCTATCATGCATGGACTTTCATTCCATGGTCCTCTATCATGCATGGACTTTCATTCCATGGTCCTCTATCATGCATGGACTTTCATTCCATGGTCCTCTATCATGCAGGGACTTTCATTCCATGGTCCTCTATCATGCAGGGACTTTCATTCCATGGTCCTCTATCATGCAGGGACTTTCATTCCATGGTCCTCTATCATGCATGGACTTTCATTCCATGGTCCTCTATCATGCATGGACTTTCATTCCATGGTCCTCTATCATGCAGGGACTTTCATTCCATGGTCCTCTATCATGCAGGGACTTTCATTCCATGGTCCTCTATCATGCATGGACTTTCATTCCATGGTCCTCTATCATGCATGGACTTTCATTCCATGGTCCTCTATCATGCAGGGACTTTCATTCCATGGTCCTCTATCATGCATGGACTTTCATTCCATGGTCCTCTATCATGCAGGGACTTTCATTCCATGGTCCTCTATCATGCAGGGACTTTCATTCCATGGTCCTCTATCATGCAGGGACTTTCATTCCATGGTCCTCTATCATGCAGGGACTTTCATTCCATGGTCCTCTATCATGCAGGGACTTTCATTCCATGGTCCTCTATCATGCATGGACTTTCATTCCATGGTCCTCTATCATGCAGGGTCTGAGGGATTTTCATTCCATGGTCCTCTATCATGCATGGACTTTCATTCCTTGGTCCTCTATCATGCTGGGACTTTCATTCCATGGTCCTCTATCATGCATGGACTTTCATTCCATGGTCCTCTATCATGCATGGACTTTCATTCCATGGTCTTCTATCATGCATGGACCTATGGACTTTCATTCCTTGGTCCTCTACCATGCATGGACTTTCATTCCATGGTCCTCTACCATGCATGGACTTTCATTCCATGGTCCTATCATGATTTTTCATTGTGTGTTCTTGTGTTGTGCCTTTGGTGTGTGTGTGTGTGTGTGTGCATCAAAGTCAAAGTCAATTTTTAAAATTTTCAGATGGTACATTGAATAAGCAATGTGTGTGTGTATGTTGTAAAGTTTCACAGATGATTTTTTTAAAATTATTTGCAGTACTCAGTTTTAATGCTTCAAATGTTTTTGACCATGTTTTACTTTGCGTGTTGTTTGTGTGTGTATCTGTGACAGCTTCCAAATTTCCCTTTTTATTATTTTAAAAGGACAATAAATGTGATTGATTGATTGATTGATTAAGCGTATTAACTTTGTAGTAAACAATGCAAGAACTATCAGTTAGGCCTTCATTCCTTAATCCTCTATCATGCAGGGACTTTCATTCCTTAGTCCTCTATCATGCATGGACTTTCATTCCATGGTCCTCTATCATGCATGGACTTTCATTCCATGGTCCTCTATCATGCAGGGACTTTCATTCCATGGTCCTCTATCATGCAGGGACTTTCATTCCATGGTCCTCTATCATGCAGGGACTTTCATTCCATGGTCCTCTATCATGCAGGGACTTTCATTCCATGGTCCTCTATCATGCAGGGACTTTCATTCCATGGTCCTCTATCATGCATGGACTTTCATTCCATGGTCCTCTATCATGCATGGACTTTCATTCCATGGTCCTCTATCATGCATGGACTTTCATTCCATGGTCTTCTATCATGCATGGACTTATGGACATTCCATATCATCCTTGGTCCTCTACCATGCATGGACTTTCATTCCATGGTCCTCTACCATGCATGGACTTTCATTCCATGGTCCTATCATGATTTTTCATTGTGTGTTCTTGTGTTGTGCCTTTGTGTGTGTGTGTGTGTGTGTGTGTGCATCAAAGTCAAAGTCAATTTTTAAAAATTTTCAGATGGTACATTGAATAAGCAATGTGTGTGTCATGTTGTACAGTTTCACAGATGATTTTTTTAAAATTATTTGCAGTACTCAGTTTTAATGCTTCAAATGTTTTTGACCATGTTTTACTTTGCGTGTTGTTTGTGTGTGTATCTGTGACAGCTTCCAAATTTCCCTTTTTATTATTTTAAAAGGACAATAAATGTGATTGATTGATTGATTGATTAAGCGTATTAACTTTGTAGTAAACAATGCAAGAACTATCAGTTAGGCCTTCATTCCTTAATCCTCTATCACGCAGGGACTTTCATTCCTTAGTCCTGTATCATGCATGGACTTTCATTCCATGGTCCTCTATCATGCATGGACTTTCATTCCATGGTCCTCTATTCACTTTCATTCCATGGTCCTCTATCATGCAGGGACTTTCATTCCATGGTCCTCTATCATGCAGGGACTTTCATTCCTTGGTCCTCTATCATGCATGGACTTTCATTCCATGGTCCTCTATCATGCAGGGACTTTCATTCCATGGTCCTCTATCATGCAGGGACTTTCATTCCATGGTCCTCTATCATGCAGGGACTTTCATTCCATGGTCCTCTATCATGCATGGACTTTCATTCCATGGTCCTCTCATGCAGGGACTTTCATTCCATGGTCCTCTATCATGCAGGGACTTTCATTCCATGGTCCTCTATCATGCATGGACTTTCATTCCATGGTCCTCTATCATGCATGGACTTTCATTCCATGGTCCTATCATCAGGACTTTCATTCCATGGTCCTCTATCATTCTTGTGACTTTCATTCCTTTGGTGTGTATCATGCATGGACTTTCATTCCATGGTGTGTGTGTGTGTGTGTGTGTGTGTGTGTGTGTGTGTGTGTGTGTGTGTGTGTGTGTGTGTGTGTGTGTGTGTGTGTGAGTTTCAAAGTCAAAGTCAATTTTTTTATTTTTCAGATGGTACATTGAATAAGCAATGTGTGTGTGTGTGTGTTGTAAAGTTTCACAGTTGATTTTAAAAAAATTATTTGCAGTACTCAGTTTTAATGCTTCAAATGTTTGTGACCATGGGTTTTTTACGTGTTGTTTGTGTGTGTATCTGTGACAGCTTCCAAATGTCCTTTTATATTATTTTAAAAGGACAATAAGTGTGATCGATTGATTGATTGATTAAGCGTATTAACTTTGTAGTAAATAATTCAAGAACTATCAGTTAAGCCTACATGGATGAACTTTCTTTTATTTTTAGGGCTACACCCCAAAACAGCACCTTTTGTTTTTTTAGTCCTGCATAATGCCGACACTTTTATTATCTTAGGTCTACGCATTACAGCAACTGTCTTTCTAGAGGCATAAACGGGTCCTGCAGTTTACCGAATCTGACCGAATCTGACCGGATCTGACCGGATCTGACCGAATCTGACCAGATCTCTCATTGCAACTTGTGTGTGTGGTTGTGTGTGGTTGTGTGTGTGTCTATGTGTGTGTGTGGTGTGTGTGTGTGTGTGTGTGTGTGTGTGTGTGTGTGCGTGTGTGTGCGTGTGTGTACATGTGTGTACGTGTGTGTATGTGTGTGTGTGTGTGTGTGTGTGTGTGTGTGTGTGTGTGTGTGTGTGTGTGTGTGTGTGTGTGTGTGTGTGTGTGTGTGTGTGTGTGTGTGTGTGTGTGTGTACGTGAGTGCAGAAGGAGGGGGCAAGATGGAAGGGGGGGGGGGGGAGAGCATACATTTACAATTAAGAAAAATACAAAGACAGATACAGAAGGAGACAGAGACAGACAGAGAGAGAGAGAGAGAGAGAGAGAGAGAGAGAGAGAGAGAATAGAGAGAGAGAGAGAGAGAGAGAGAGAGAGAGAGAGAGAGAGAGAGAGAGAGAGAGAGAGAGAGACAGACAGACAGACAGACAGACCAAGAGAGACAGACAGAGAAACAGACACAGAGAGACAGAGAGAGCAAATAAGATACAGACTCACAAACATACACACAGAGATCATAGACTCAGATGGCCACAAGAGACAGACACAGACTAATACATCTCTGAGACAGAGGAAAAAAGAGATATGGAGCACACACAAACAGACTGAAACATAGAGTCAGAGACAAAGTGAATTCACTCATTCAGGTCTTTATAACCACCCACTTTATTGTCACAGATATAATTAAAAAAACACGTCAATTTGTGAAAAAAGACATTAAAATATAATACACAGTGTACACAAGTAAATAAAAGGTAATCTAGTTAAAACACAAATAGTAACCCTGTATTCAGAACCCTTCTTGCCCCAGTAATACCCGGCTTCAGAACACCCATGCTCACACACACTGCTTCTTGATGGTCCTTGTTTTAGCAGTCCTTTTCCGTTTGGTCTGTCCCAGCTTCTTCCCGCCATTGCTTGCCCTGAGTACAGTTAGTCGGCCGTCCTCAGATACCACATCCCTTGGGTGGAGTGGCTTGACCTCTGAAGAAACTTGGCCATACGGTTCTTCTTCTGCTGACTGGTCTTGCCCTCCCAGATGTGGGCGCTGACTCGGTATGGGTCAAACTCTGGGACCAGGCAGAACTCTCCACGGTCAATGAAGGCACGCTCCACACTGATATATTGTGACTGGACTTCCTTGTACAGTGAGTCAATCAGCTGTGTGAGTGACTGGGACTTCCAATCAACGATCATCTTGAGAATGTGATTGGCAGATTCACACTCATTGTTCATCCAGTGTCTCAGTTCCATACCAAATGTCCTCTGGTTGATGGACACTTCCAGGTTCTCTTTGATAAGCCGCTCAATTCTGGAAGTGTAGTACTTCATAAACACAGGTGCGATTTCCTGGATGGTCTTCCTGGCCTTCTGAGTCCTCAACTCAAAAGTCACCATGTCCAATGCTTCACAGAGGCCTTCCTTTCCAAACAGAGCATGCAGTATCTGCTGTCTGGCAGTACTGCCGACTCCTACTTTGTTGGCCAGGTAGTCAATGGTGTTCTGTTTCAAGTGACGTTCACAGACAAGTGTCCCTGACTGTGGAAAGGCATGCTTCATTGCTTTCCTCATGGCAGCCTCATCGTCTGATCCAAGAACTGGGTTGGAGATGCAGTCTTTGACTTTCCTCTTCAGATAATCAAAAAAAACTCCGTAAGTCTCAAAGTCGGACGTGCCGTGAATAAAGATGGGACCCATCATGACAACACATTCATTCCTTTTGTCTACACAATGCTAAGCTGTTCGTTTCTTAACTTGATGCAACCCAATGTATAAACTTTCATTCCTTATTAGAAGACCAGTATGCAATCACTTTTGTTTTTATTAGACTAGTGTTACACAGTGCAGATTTCTCCTGCCATAGTTTCGCACTACGGGAACTTTGACGCTTTAGGCTCACCAGGGATGTACAGTAGACATCCTTGGGCTCACACAACATTCTTAGCGCCTATCTCCAAAACCACGGACCTACATTCTAATTCTAATGTAGGTCCGTGTCAAAACGCAACACATTGCTATTTGTTGCTAGTGACGCTGTGTGCGGAGTACTGAGCTATAAATAGCTCTGGCGCGGAGCACGAAAATCTATGACGTCAGGATTCAGAGTCGAGTAAAAAAGTGTACACCGAATGAAACGCGTCATGGAAAGCGAGACGGAAGAAACGCAAAGAACGATGACATCACTGGAAATTATACGGCAGCCATATTGTTTTTGCATTGTAGCAGAAATCCTTCAACGGAGATCTTGTGAATTATTTGACACATTGAGGTAGGTCTGTTTTGACATTTAAAGAGTACAATGATGATAGTATGTTGTTGTTCATCTTGCTTTGTTGAAAACTGACAAATTCACATTCGTTAGCGACCGTGTTACACTGCAGCACTGTTCGCAATCTACACGTACGATACGGTGTCATGAGAAATAAGCTCCCATGAAATAAGTACCCTTCGCAGGCGAACTATAAACATCCTAACCCTAACCGTAACCCTAACCACGGAAAGAACCAAGAAATAGAGCAGTAGGGTGTAAACATACATCTTTGCCGATAAATCGATGTACATGCCACTTAGTTTCGTAAAATTAATTCACAATGGCGACAAGCAAACAATTCGAATGAGGAATGGGTACTTATTTCATGAGGTAGAATATTCTCTTCACACCGGTGGATGCCAATTTTGGCTCGGTCAGTCGAAAGAATAGATTCACAGATCACGATTGACTGTAGTGTAAGCCTTTTGCCCTCGTAGTCGTAAGGCTCGTTAACTACACTCACTGTGGCACGCCAGCCCCTAACCTAGTTTTATGGTCTGGCCAGCCCGTCCAGAGAAGCTAACCGCAGTCTGGACGCCAATTTTCATTGGACGATGTCAGCAAGTGGCGGCCATTTTTTCATTAGTATCGTCTGATTCTGACTCGTAACGCTGAGCTATCCAACTGGATAATTATACAGCGTGGTTGTGGAGCAGCAGGAAGAAAAATAAAACAAAATGAAAGAAGCAACTGAAAAGAAATTAACTAAAAATATAGAGATCTCCCCAGCATTTCATAGCTCCAGCATCTATTGTCTGCAGCAAAGCGATGTTGCAATTTAATGATGCTGTTCGCAAAGTAGGCTGGAACTAGACCAGTGGAAAACAATGGATTTTTGTGTGTGCTAAACATCGGCCTTTCTGTTGTATCATTGTGTTATGGGAAGGGTTTTCTCGACAAGTAAGACTCAGTAACTGACAGTTTAGTCACACTTTGATTTCGGGCTGGAGCGTGGGAGTCAAACTTTGTTACAACTTAATACAAGTTACGAAGTTAGCCTAGGCCTATCGTCCAATGAAAATTGGAGTCCAGACTGCGGTTAGCTTCTCGTCCAGCCGGCACACATTCATAGAGTTGGTTGATCCTTAGCCTTAGGTCATTGCCGGAGGGTAAGCTACCTCAGTACCTGAAGACTGGAACTTGTGGAACTGGAAGATTGGGCAGATTACCCCAATTTTCAAGAAGGGTGCAAGATCTCAAGCTAGCAACTACAGACCAGTAAGCCTGACCTCAGTGGTGTGTAAGATGATGGAAGGCATTATCCGGAAATTCCTACTGCAGCACGTTCAGCAACAGCTGTCCTGTCAGCATGGTTTTATACATGGACTTTCATGTACTACACAACTGCTCGACTCATTTGCCCATATCACAGAGCTTCTAGACCAAGGAAATGGAGTAGACGTTGTCTACCTCGACTTTGCTAAGGCCTTTGACAGCGTACCTCATCAGCGATTGTTGAAAATGCTTGAAGGATACAGCATTGTTGGAGAGGCGCACTCCTGGATAGCTGACTTCTTGTGTGGGTGACACCAGAGAGTAACCATAGGTGGCGCTTCCTCGTCCTGGACAGAGGTTCTGAGTGGCATCCCCCAGGGTAGCGTCTTGGGCCCTTTTCTTTTCATCTCTTATGTCAATCAGTGAATCATTCAATGACATGCCAGAGATTGTGGAGGGTCTCATCCGATTGTTCGCAGACGATGCTAAATTAATTGCCTGCGCCAACTCCCAGGAAGACAGAGAAGCGCTTCAAAAGAATCTCAATGCTTTACAAAACTGACTGGTCAAAGAAATGGCAGCTCCATTTTAACGCAGACAAATGTAAAGTAATGCATTTGGGAACAAAAAACCAGCACTTTGAGTTTGAGTATACCATGACCAGCAATGGTGGGGAAACTTGTAATCCTGCAGTCGTCGGATTGTGAAAAAAGACCTAGGAGTAGGAGTATAATATTATGTTGATGCATCCCTGAAATCCACACAGCATTGCCAAAAAGCAGTTAGCCACATCCAATAGAATCCTGGAGATGATTTGTCAATCCTTCGACTTCATGGACTCCACGATGCTCACAGCCTTGTTCAAGGGAATTGTCAGACCGCATTTAGAATATGGGAACGTCATATGGTCCCCCATCTACAAGAAAGATATTGACATTCTGGAAAACGTCCAACGAGGAGCTACTAAAATGATCCCAGAATTAAAAGATAAAAACGTATGCAGAGGCTCAAAGCTCTTAAACTACCAAGTCTAGCTTACAGAAGATTCAGAGGCAATTTCATTGAGGCATACAAATTTAAGCAGGGTCTTTACTGTGTAGACAGCGAGGAAATCCTCCCATCAAGTACTGAATCACGCACAAGAGAACATTCTCTTAGTCTTTAAGTTAGAAAACAAGCGTCCCATCTGGACACTAGAAAGCACTACTTTGGCCAGTTTGGGCTGAGAGTGGTCACAGCCTGAAATAGTCTGCCAGATCAAATAGCCTATGCACCCTCTTTAAATGCATTTAAGCGCAGGTTAGACAGGTATTACAGAAATTTCCAGCATAGTCTGGAGCCACCATCCACCCTCAAGACAAGAGGCTCCCAAAATGTGGAGCGACCTGACCAACGAAGGGGACGCATTTATAGACCCACTACAGGCTGCTAACCTTCCAGCGGAAAGGAACCTGTGAGAACCTGTGAGTGGTTTGGGGTGGAGTCACATGAGTAGATCTACTTGGGAATGGGGTGGAGGCAAGGGAAAAGGTGGTTGACAGGTTGTACCTAGAAAGAAGAAGGAACATCCATGATTACAGTCTTCCACCTGAGGCAATTTCATCAGCCTTGGTGGAGGTCTTCAAAACCCAGATTTGACCCCCCTCCTCCCTCTCCCCTACTTCCCACCCCCACCCCATGCCCCTCCCGTTCTTCCAGCTCCCTCCCTACCCCCTGACCCTCGCCCTCCCACCTAGTCCCTTCCTTGAGCTGATCATCTGGGCAGCTACTTCTTCCTACCAGTGTTATCACTTATGTTTATGCCAGAAACCCCTTATAAAGTAAAGCTAATCCTTTTACAGAGAAAAATAAAATGGCTTCAATCATCTGTCATGAACTGTCTTTCCCACTTCACGAAGAGTACACCCTTTTCTGAACATTTCACTCGCATAAAAACGAAAGTGCGCTCCATGAAGATTTGCCCCCTTCAATGAAGAACTACAAACTCATTCCGCTAAAATGAGGGTGCTCTTCGTTTGAATGTTTGCAGTGTACAGCGCTATGGAAAAGGGTGTACTCTTCGTGAAGTGGGAAAGACCGTTCATGACAGATGATGGAAGCCATTTTATTTTTCTCTGAAAAAGGATTAGCTTTACTTTAAGGAGTGGAGGGAGGGGCTTCACTTTTCATTGAAATGGAATGAAGGAGAAAAGGGAACCGTTACCTCGTTTGTGAGAACCTTTCTGTAAACTCCGAGAAGAAAGCGGTATTATGTATCCTCCAACATGATGACCGAGGATGTTGGAGCAAAGAAGAAGAAGACTGCATCACCAAAGTCCTTCTGCTTCCGACGCCACTATGAATGATAGACCAGCTATGCAGTTTACGTAAGGGAGTTAATTTAGTGACAGATTTTGAGAAAAGAGGACGACATTGATGATTTTTCCCTCAACGGATTGTCTTCTCTAAAGGGCGAAAATGGATTTTGCCGATACTACTGTGGAACCTCCCTTATAAGACCCCATTATAAGACTCCCTCCCATATAACTATTTATAAGACCTACTTCTCTGAGACATTGCCCTTCTTTGTAAGTATTAAAAGTACCTCCCTTATAAACCCCTCCTTTATAAGACTTATTTTGGATGATTTGTGAAGGTCTTATAAGGGAGGTTCCACTGTACTACTAGGCCCATTTAGCCCCCTCCCCCCCCCACTCCCCACTTTTTTTTTATCCTTTCTAGTCTTTCATTTATCTCACCAAAAGCATCACGGGTACAATGATACTATTAAAAAGTATTATAACAATCTTTCCCCTTTCACATTTTGACTGATGTGCAAGTTGGACATTGATGACTTGATGTTGCAGGGTATGTGGTGGAGTTGAGGAGACCTTCAAGAGCTGAAAACCATTGACCATGAACCAGTATCCAGGATTCATGCCCATGGTGGTACCCCAGCCATACATGGTGGCCATGCCAACAGCCATTCCCATGTCTGGAGCTGTTGGGCCTGGCCTTCCTGCTTTGCCTCAGGTAGTTTCAGTTTGGACTGCAATCAAAATTTAATATTTGTCACAGTCGAGCTTCATCCACTTAACGCATGCGATTCTGAGAGTGTTGCTCTAATTTCAAGACCAACACTGCAGGTGTCTGTAGTTCTCGGGCCTGGTTAACGCCGGGATATCATTATGAAAGGAAGTGTAGAAAACAGCCTTGTCATGTAGTCTCAGACCGATACGGAACTCCATAGCATCACCAATGACATCATACATACTACATAGTCATCCGCCTCATTTCCATCAATCATTAAAAAGAAAAATGTCTCAAATTCTGTGGCTTTGCATGCCCTGCTCTCATGGTGACCTCAGTTTCGGTTTCCAATCCAGTCTATGCCTTGGTGCATTCGGGTCAAAGTCATGGGGATCAGTGTGTTCTGGGGAGCTGTCAGTGGACGGTTCTGGTGGCGCCCTTGGAGGAGGTCCTCACTCACGCTGGCTCCGCGACAAGAAAATAGTGTTGTCAGTAGGGGGCTTACTTAGATCTTTACTAGGTGGTGTCCTGAACAGGCTCCACTGAACTCCACTGAAGTGACTTAGCAGCAGTCTCCTCGGTTGGTTGCCTCCTGATGGCCTAACATAGATTCGCTCCCCTTGGACTGCTGGTCTCCAATTCTGCGACCTGAACAAGCCTGGGTGTGGCTGCGAGTTGGGAATCGGAATGAGCGGCGTGGGAGCAACGCCACTGTACGGCCTAGAAGATGGGACAGCAAACAATGTTGTTTTTTTAATTGATATTTGAGGAAAATTGCGTTAAAAGAATGCTAAGTACTAAGATAATACTTTTTGTTAGAAGAAACGCCTGCAGTTGCATTATATGACAGAGCTGAAACACCCAGATGTAGCTTTATGAGTATCAAGAAGGCTGCTGAATACCTGGAAACTTAAATGATTAATTAATTGTTTGAAAACTTGAAATTTTACTTCTTTTCCATTCCACTTTCAAATGCAACTTGCAAGTCAGTTTACTCAAACAGTTGCAGGTACACACACACTCACACACACACACACACACACACATATCGCGCGCGGACACACACAGTGACATGCACGCACACAAGTACCCAGTGTATTTTGGTGACTATTTTTCTCGGCTTCATTGTACAACAAATGAGATCCAATGTACGTTGTGTTAGGTAATTTCATTATTTTTCTGTTTCATTGTACAATGATAAACAGGATTTAATACATGTGCACATCTGTTGGGTTATTTCATTTTTTCTGAGCCTCACTGTACAACACTAAATGAGATTCTATCTACATTATGTTGGCAGTGATGTCCCGAGGCCCCGAACATAGGACATTGACCTATTGAAATTGTGTTCTCTCAATCTCTGTTAGGACAAATACCTGATTACATTTTTAACACTGGCACGCTTTGTCTTGTTGATTTCTGCCAGAGCCAGGACATTGCCCTATTGATTTCTCTTGTTTCAGGACAGTTTGTCTTGTCACTGTTTGATCCTCTGTATATCACTGTGTTAGGTGGCTTTATTATTTTTGTTTCATTGACATTGTACAATGATGAATGAGATTCAATGTACAGTGTGCTTTACCATCAGGGTCTGCATCCCCAAGTGGCAGCGGCCCACGTGGCAGGAGCACCCGTGGTCACGTCCTCGGTGGTCACGGCCCCGGGGATGGCCTCGGCTGTGCGTGCGGCCCAGCTGACCCAGGGGATGGGCCAGCTCCCTCAGGGCATGGGCCAGTTTTCTCAGGGCATGGGCCAGCTTTCTCAGGGCATGGGCCAGCTGCCTCAGGGCATGGGCCAGCTGCCTCAGGGCATGAGTCATCTGGCGGCTGCGGCGGCGGCGGCTCAGGGCATGGGCCACTTGGCTGCTGCCCAGGGCATGGCCCAGCACCTGGGTATGGCCCAGCACCACCAGAGTCCCCCCTTAGCCCTTCCCACGGCAAAGGTGGTGCCCCACGCAGCCAGCCCCATGGCTGGGATTGGTGGTGCGGCTGCTGCTCTTGCTGCTGCTGCTGCTGTACCCGACTCCAGGAAAAGGCCTTGGGGCAGTAGCCAGATGGACTTCAAAGGGAGAGGGTATGTATTTTGGGGTTTGTGCGTGTGTGTGATGTTGTGTGTGTGGGGATGGTGTGGGTGTTTGTGTGGTGTGGGTGTGTTTGTGTATACATGTGTGTGTTGCGCGCATTGAGTATTTGAATCTTTTTAATAATTTTTTTTAGCTAAAGCAACCAGTCAAAATTTCAGAATTATCAAGAATTGAAAAAGTAAAAGTACTTATTTTATTAGGTTATTTATACTCATATGATATACATGTACTATTTTTAATTTCCCTTCCACGGTTCACTCAAGAATTCTAATGGATTTTTCTCTCATGCTTTAGATCTCAAAATGTACCTATAATTTTTCTACAACTAAATGAATGCCTGCAATAACATGAAAATGAAAATAGATTACCGTAGGTAACTGTTTTATGTAAGTTCATATTTTATTTTATGTTTACTTTGTGAGATTTTATTGACAGTTCTTTACAATGTATTGCTATGGTTTCAATTTTCAGTGGTCGTTTTGATAATCGCTGGCAGTCCAATCCTGAGCAGGAAGTAGATGAACCGAATTTTGACGATTCTAGCTGTGTGTTGGACCATTTCAACTCGGACCTCAACTTGTGCATCGATTCAGATGGGTAAGTGTTTCTTTTGATAAGTCATTGAAATGAAATTTATGCTGCTTATTCAGTTATTGCATAACCTGAATAACGTATTCATCAGAAGTAATAATAAGAAAGTATTTTTTGCTTACAAAATAATTCATTAAGCTGCATGTTAGCATGTTACTTTGAGTATAAGCCTATTAGTGCTCATTACATTTAGACAATTATTTTGTGCACCTGTACATATTGGCAAAAACCTGAAAAAAGCAAAGAAACTCTCCAACAAAGAGCAGAGTACTACTAGTACTACCTCCATTAAGATTGCTAGCAGCTTCACCCCTGCAGCTTCCCACATTCACACACACATTCACAATAGATACATTATACCCAAAAAAAAGCAGCCATGCACAGTTAAAGATTACTGTCCGAAATCTGTATTTAATTTTGGTCTCTTGGGGTGATGGAGTCTGATGCTGTTTTCTTTTGTGTCATTGTTCTATCGATTAAGCAACGAGCTATGTTTTCTTGTTTCCAGGTTTGGAGGTTCAGTGTTGCTGGATCCACCAGGTTTTTGCTTCACTTGGGCAGGATCCAGAGCCACGCATGGAGTGTGCAAAGGAAAGGTAAAGTTGACTACTTATGCTTCAGATGATGACTGATGCTTGTTATTCAGCTGCAGTTATGTTTTAAATCATGTTTTGATAGTGTTTGTATTATTAATTAAGTAATTCTTCAGTAAGTCAGTTCCCGGGGATAGTAGGTTCAATCGTTTAAATGTACTTTTGTAACCCAATCGTCCAAAGCAGTAAAATAATAACCCTACCCAGAAAAATGGATTTGAAAAGAAAGAAATTATTATACCTTGAGAATGTGTAAGTTTATAAGTTGTCTTGAATTTTGTTTGGGCATTCCTGGAAATTCTGAGATTTTGTTAACGTCATCAAGGTAATTTACTGACTTGTTGAATTTCTGCCTTATTGGTGTATCTAAGGGACAGTGCATTACATGGTTGATTATATTTATGTTGCAGGTGTATTATGAAGTGCACATCTTGGAAAATCTGTCGGTGAACTTTGGGGACGACCACCAGGAAATGGACCCCCATGTGGTGCGTGTCGGATGGTCCATCGATTCTTCCTCATTTCAGCTGGGTAGGTTTTTAGCCCTCTGCATACCTGTTTACTCTACTCTTTTCGAGTAGTATTCTACTCAATTTGGACCTCTACTACTCTTCAAAACTGAAAATAATGCTCTTTAATTCTTGATTACTACTCATTTTCAGTGAACATTATTTGATGGTTTAATGAATAAAACTACACATTTTTCACCCAAGCTACTCATTTTAGCTATACAGACTACTCAAAACATACGTAGGGGGTAAACAGGTCTGCTGGCTCTGTCCTTCAGAAGTGGAAGGGTACATGTATTCCGATTGTTTGTGTCTGATTTTTGTTTGTTTGTATACATCTTTCCGGGCAACAGCCTTAGAACCGCTGCATAGAATCATTTCAAGTTTTGTATATTACCTGAAGCTGTTTTTTCCTGTCGAGTAACTAGTGTGAAGGAAGGCTTGTTGCTTTGCTCGGCAACCTCATTGTTTGGTCATGAGTTTGTGTGTATTATTTTGTTTGATTAATGATTCATGAGGATTTGCATTGGGTAGATAACTGTATGCAACTTTTAACTCAGTTGAGTCGCATACAAAATGACGCAGTGTCTCCCTCAGATTGCATTATTTAGGTCATTTTCTAAAAATCGCCCAAAATCAAATGCACATCATTCAAACATGCAACATGTTTCGAGTAACAGCTAAATCAGTATACTTTTGAAGACTTCTTTCTTTGAACGAGTGAGCCGCATATATTTCACGATGTCAATAATCTGATGAAATGCACTTCATCAGGAAAACAAAAACTTTCTACTTGATGGGCTGACTGCTTTGTTATGATCTTGATCTGATATAGCAAAGCCACTCATGTTTGAATAGACTTGGTTAAGTATATAAATAAAAAAGGATTGTAAAAAGCATAATATAAACTATAAACATAAGCATTTCTTTATTTAATGTTAGAATAAAGTGAGCTATGTGGTCGCCGCCATAGCAGAAATTAACAGAATGTTAGTGTTTTGTTGTGTGTGTATACTATTTAGTATTACATTTTTTAAAATATTTTAAAATTAATTATTTGAACAGCTATCTTAAAGAAATTTCTGCAAGTTTTTATTATGTTTATGTGATTAAGGCTGAAACTGTGATCCAGAAAATGTCAATTTTAGAATTATTTTATTTATCAAACAACAGAAGGAATCGACATTATTTGTGAAGTTGTATCGATAAACCAGGCGGTGGAAGAGCAGGCTTGAATTCCAGGTGACTATGTTCTGCAGGTGAGGAGCCTTGGTCGTTCGGCTACGGTGGAACTGGGAAGTTTTCCACCAACTGTCGCTTCTCCGACTATGGTCAGCGGTTTGGGGCTGGGGACGTGGTGGGTGCCATGCTGGACCTGGACTCGCGCCCTGCCTCCATTTCTTTCCTGAAGAACGGCACCTGGTACGGGGTGGCCATCCCCCTGCACGGCTTCCCTGTGGGCAGCAAGGACATGGCCCTGTACCCACACATCCTCCTGAAAAACTGCAAGTGAGTTCCTGTGTGGCTAAGGCCTCAAGAGGAAATGCATGTTCATCAAAAGTTTGCGATACAAAAAGACAATTTTGTCGTGTGGTGCTCAGAGGCCTCTGAAAAAGAATTAAGGCAATGATGTGCAGCGTACACGTGTGTAGCATTGAGTTTTGTCATTTCTAAAAAGCAACCGGGCAAGTTCCACCGTAGATGTCATAAATAAAAATAAATTCCCCCTCTTTTTGTTCCTTTTCTTTGAATCTCCCTATCTCTATCCCATATTAGCTCTATCTCGTTCTCTCTTTCACTCTGTCTCATATATGAAAGGGTGCACATTGTTGAAACTTGTGTTTAGATCCATTGACTGGTGGTGATTGACTGTTCTCAGGGTGAAGGTGAACTTTGGTCAGATGGACCCCTGGTTCCCTCCGCCCCAGGGGTTCACCTACATTGGCCAGTTACCCGTGTCGGAGAGGATCAGGGGGATGAAGTGCCCAGAAAGGAAAGCAGACTGTGAGGTAAGACTGAAATCATTTCAGGTGGAAAACTGTCATAGTAAACAAAGCTTTTGATGTGCTATTCGATGGTAAACCATCCTGATTGTGCTTTACCAATGCAGCAACCATTAAGTAGTTCTGTAATTGATAATGTTAACTTCATACTGTTGAATAATCTACATTTCAAATATAACCGACAAAGCTTTGCTTTTAGAACAGTGATGTTAACAAATATTTGCTACAAAAATAGTACATTCAAACAAAAGTGTTTACAATTATAAGCTATGAAAACTATCCTCAACCAACGAATGTCTTGATTTTCAGATGGTCATGATTGTGGGGCTCCCAGGAGTGGGCAAGACCACATGGGGCATTAACATGCAGAAGTCTCACCCGGAGAAGCGTTACAACATCATCGGCACAGACACCCTCATCGACAAGATGCGTGTGATGGGCCTGCCTCGAAAGCGCAACTATCACGGGCGTTGGGAAGTGCTCATCGAAAAAGCCACGAAATGCCTCAACAAACTGTTCGAAATGGGTGAGCACTGTCTGTGTAACGTTGTGTTGACTGTTCTGAACCAGTTTTTGTGTGTTTTGATTTATTTTGGTCACAATTACATATTCCAGATATTATTTGTCACCTTCAATTTTATTATTCGTATTAAACCATAAATATATTATTTAAATGTTATATCCACTGTGTTTAAAATGTTCATATATACTTCTTTTTTTTTATCTGAAGGGATGTACCAAAATGTTTTCATATAGTCAGTCTTCTTTCTTTTGACCTTTCAAGCTGGTACTGGTAGTGGTAGCCTTTTTTTTCTTCTTTTTTTTGTTTTTTGTTTTGGTAACTAATGGTGCATATTCTCAAATACTGCAGATTCACTTTTTGAAAATAATGTCGGTGCTGGACCTAAGATTACCAGCTTAATTTCTGGGGGCAAGATTATTGTTTGGGTTATTTTTTTTTATTTTTTTTAATACAATATCAAGTGGAGTTGAAGTAGATTTGTGAATTCATTCTTTTTCCCATTTAAAAAAAAAAAGGTGACAAAATACATGATCATTTTCAGCGGGCAAACGTAAGAGAAACTACATACTTGACCAGACCAATGTGTATGGATCGGCGCGCCGAAGGAAGATGAAGTCCTTCAGAGGTTTCTTCAGAGTGGCCGCTGTCATACAGCCTGAAGATTCTGAAATGGATCGCAGGTCTCGCAAAAGAACCGTCGAAGATGGTAAGACAGATGTCTGTTTGTTTGCCTTTTGTCGAAATCGTGTTTTCGTGTTGTAGATTCTTTTGCTGTGATTGATCTACCACAAATGTGCGTTACATGGACTTCAGAGAAGTGAAAACTGTTGGTATTGTCGTTTTGTTTATTTATTGCTTTGATCTCTCTTTAAATGGACATGTTATGTCAATGTTTAAACTAGTTTGTTATGGGCGTGAACCTCTTCAATTGACAGTCTGTGAATCTCTGCAATTAAAACCCTGTTTATAACCCCAAACTCCTTTCTGGGTGGGTTTTTAGCGTTATTGGCTTATAATGTTTTAGAAACGTGTTTGCCGTGCGAGAGAGAAAATGTGCATATGAAATGAATCGCTGATGTCACCCCTAACAGTTTAGTAGGTGGAGGGGGGATGTGTGTGGTTTAATCTATCATGCTTGATCGTGAGAATCGGAAAGTACTGCGAAAAAACAGATAAGGGGTGATTGTAGTGAAAGTAAGTTTTCACAAAAAAGAAATTCATGGGTTTAACTCTCTTTCTAACAAAGTAAACAGCTCTTCGGGTGGATTGATTGATTCTTTTCTCTTTATGGAGATCTCATCAGTTGTCATTTCAATTTAAATGTTTGCGCCAAATATTATTCATTTGCATGCATATTGCGTTCCTTTAAAAGAAAAAAAATGTCTTGTTTTATTTCAGATGAATGTGTTAATGCTTACGATACAGATTTTAAAAAATATACATATACCGGTAGCAATGACCCCCCAAAAGTTGCATTTAAATCTTATTGATTTCAAAGCACTGTAATTGTACAACACTACTATTTTACAACTTCTACTATGCATATTCTGCAATCAACCTGAATTATTGTGCTCAATCTTTGTATGGCTTGTACCCACGTGTCGTCATATCCGGCCACAAGGAGCGCGCCATCTTATGGGAGACCGCCATCTTAGTCAGTAATTTTGTTTGAAAAATGCCAGATCGATGCTGTTTACACACAAATAAGGACTAAGATGGCGACACTTCCGTTGGAAGGGTCGAGATGCGCACGCAGGTGGGGGGGAGCCATAACTTTTCTTTTTGGAGGGGGGGGGGGGGGGGGGGGGGTATTTTAAAACTTGTAAATAATGAATACATTTGTACATGTTTGCCTTTGCAAGGTGTTGCATTTACTGGTGCTTATCTCCCTTTTCTCTCCAACCTTAACCACATTCTTTCTGTCTTCTAGAGGCCCCACACTCAGTTGTTTGAAGGAAATATTATTAGTGAGAGAATTAAATGGAGCAGCAGGTTTGTACCAGGGAAGGTGATCGGGGTGAGAATGCTTTTGAAAGATTGAATGGAAGTTTATAAAATGTGCATGTGTATATATATATAAAGCATTCTTATCTAACCGTTTTTTATCACAAAATGTTTTCTTGTTGTCACTGACCTTCCTCTCTTTCTGTGCAGTCTGACAGCTAGTGTTTTGTCTTATGGCCGACTTGAACGCCGTGAACGTTTTAGGTTCACTTTGGGTTTCTGCTTTCTTCAACGAATATTCACATCTACTAGTCTTTCTTTTTCTTTTCAGTCTGTTGCTTTGAAGATTATAAAATTTATTTTTGTGTTCTGTGTATTATCTGCATGATTGTTAGAGACAAAAAAAAGAGTGATTTGCAACTTGCTGCAGTTTTTATGTTTCTCCAAAAGAGAAGGTATGACGCATATATAGCTTGTATCCAGATGTTTATTTTGTGTTTCTATTTTTTGTTTCATTTTTCTGTTGACAGATCTTGTGGGTTATTTGTTGAGTGAACAAGTCTTCATAAGTTCATTTGTGTAAATAGTTTGAAAGTGTTAATAATGCAAGGAGTGCTAGGGTTTGTGTGATTATGTAAAAGTGCATTAGACATTCTGTTTTGCAGAGATCTTCGACATCTTACCTTTCATTGCTTTTGTGTGTGTTTAAAATAGCATGCTCTGAAATCTTCTTTAAAGCACTGATTTAATCAATGTGACTTAACCATTGTGTTATTATTTAATCCCATAAAAACTGATGCTTAACATTCAAAGTATGTTCATATATATATCACTATCAACAGAAGAGTGAATTGATTATTAACACTGAGAGAAAAGTGTTACAAATACATGTACATAGTCTTTTGGGATAATTCTTCATCTGGATGTTTTAAACATCATTTG
>CM065680.1:26769133-26784133 GCA_017654935.2 Phymorhynchus buccinoides
TGGATTTGCAATCTATCGTTACATGAAAAGAGATTATTTACATAAACAGGGCATGTATTAATTCCAAAATCTATTATAGTTATTATAGTCAGACATGCTAAATTGTCTTGAGATACCAGACCCACTTTGTCAGTACTAGGTGGAGGAAAAAATCAAACAAATTAAATTGAAATAGAAAACAAAATGTAATGGAGCTGGTGAATTCATTATCAGGTGTACAAAAACCAAGACACACACACACAATCCTCCACACATGCATGCTCTTATTTCTCTAGTCAATCTTCCAGTGTAAAAGTGTAGTCATAATCTTCAAGTGTAAAAAAACAAAAAACCCACACACAGAAACCTCAACACATACAATGCCCCTACTTTATTTTGCCCAAGTAAAAAAAAAAAAGACAGACCTAATGCAACATTTCAAGTCTGACTTGGAAGAAATAAGGCCTGCATTTTTCTGTGTTCGTTCTTTAATTTAACGTCTATCCACCTTACAGTGATCTTAGACAAAAACAAATAAAGAAATAAAATAAAATAAATGTATGTGTATGTGCAAATGTTCGTTTAAGGGGGTTTGTGGGTGTGCGTGTAGGAAGATACGGAAGGGTTGTTAATCCATGCATGCATATAATTTACATGAATAAATGGAGTGAGGGTATGTGTATCTGAGTACCTGTATGATTTAGACCCTATGTTAATGAAACGTCAGTGAAATACATAAACTTAGACTTACTTCTAAACATTTAAAGGTGGAAAAACAATAAATGAACAATATTAAACTCCAAAAAAGAAAAGTAAAATACTTAACAAGAACATCAAAGCAAAGGTCCAATTGGGCTCCTAATATGTCCCCGAACAACTTCTAGAATCTTTGATTCATTACAAAGAGTGTCTTCATAGGCTGTCATTGATGGTTTTGTGTTCAACAACCAAGCAGGTAAATAGTTTTTCATCTGTTCACAAAGAAAAATCACATGGGAAGGTGTAACATGATGGCCACAAATGCAGGTTACATTTTTACAGAATTTTGTTTTCAGTGCATCAAGCCTGAATTTAAAAACTAAACTTTTTAGAATCCGCCCTTGATGAAGACTTTGTCCTGTTCTATAATCTATTAACTTTTTAAAGAATTTTCCTTTTTTGTTCTTTTTTATAGAGGGTAAGGTCTCAGTTTGTCTTCTAAACACAGAATCCCAGGATGCTTTTTCTAAAAGACTGTAATTTTCATGTAGCGACAAAGGAATATGAACTTTTGCTAAACTGTTTTCAGTGGCTGCAATATTTTTTGCTAACCGATCAACTCTTTCATTTGCAGATAATCCACAATGTGATGGGATCCAACAAAAGTCAATAGAAGAACCACTCAAAGACATAAAAATGAATTAAATGGTGAATTTCTGATATAAGTTATCCTCTCACTCTTGTATGGGAATATTTTAAGGCTTGTAAAACAGATTTTGAATCAACACAAAATAATATCTGAAAGATGGAAAATGGAAAACTAAGAAGATAATTTAATGCCATAATAATGGCAACAAGTTCTGCGGTAAATATAGAAAAATTATTTCCTATATATGATTTCTCTATTTTTAATGATGGAATGACGTGTGTGTGTGTGTGTGTGTGTGTGTGTGTGTGTGTGTGTGTGTGTGTGTGTTGTGTTGTGTTGTGTTGTGTTGTGTTGTGTTGTGTTGTGTTGTGTTGTGTTGTGTTGTGTTGTGGTGTGGTGTGGTGTGGTGTGGTGTGGTGTGGTGTGGTGTGGTGTGGTGTGGTGTGGTGTGGTGTGGTGTTGTGTGGTGTTGTGTTGTGTTGTGTTGTGTTGTGTTGTGTTGTGTTGTGTTGTGTTGTTGTGTGTGTGCGAGCGCATGCGTGTGTGCCACGCGCGCGTGCATGTGTGTAACAAATCTGAGGCAGTGTTCAGCAGAGATGATTCTTTGTTTGTTTGTTTGTTTTTGAAGAGAGAAAAAGGTGGTAATATTCCTATTTCTCCGGACATTTGATCAAAACCAACCAACCAACGAGCTAACAAGCAACCGTTCATCAACAATACAACCAGAACAGCAACAAGAACAGGGAACAAACAGCCATACAGACTGACCCATGAAATGTGTTTGATGGGTGTTTTTCTTGTGCAGGGGGGACAACAGAAGAATGGGTAAACATGAGAAAGGGAGAGAAATGAGTATAATGTATTGCCATCTTCAGGAAATGCTAGATTTTTTTTTTTTTTTTTTTTTTTTCCGTCTTATTTTCTTTCCTTGTTTCTGCCCTTCTTGTTGGGTTTTTTTCTCTTCTTTTGTTTTTTAGAAGTAGTCATGGGAGCAAAAAGAATGACGTTCTTGAACATCTATATTATAGGAAATTTAATAAAATATGGGATTCATGGTGTAAGCTAAACATAATATAAGGCTAAACAATGTAGACTTGCCGGTAAAATGTTAGCGAGTGTAACTGTTATTTTTGCCTCTCTCTCTTTCTCCCTCCCTCCCTCTCTTTCTGCCTGCCTCTATCTCTCTCTCTGTGCCTGCCTCTGTATGTGTGTGTGCATGCGTGTGTGTGTGTGCGAAAGAGAGAAACAGAAGAAAAACGAGAAGAGGAAGAAGCAAATATTTTAAGTTTTCAATGACATTACATTCGGTGACCCAGAGATTATTAATCAATAATTCATTTGTATTGTAAACGCTTTATGCATCTCCGTGGCCTAATCCTTTTTTTCTAATGAGAAAAAAAAGAAAGAAGCACACTGCTAACCATGTTTGCATTTTCAAAAGATGGAAAGAAAGATGCATGTTGTTTGGGGTACCATCAATTTAACTCATAATTAGAATGTACGACTTTTCTTGCGTAGTCATACCCATATTTTAAAACAAGAGAAAACATGTAAAAAAAACACAAAACCAACAAAGAAAACAGCAGCAGTAGCAGAGCGGACACAAAATCAACCCCCATTTCGGTGACGGCCACATATTAAGACATACAAGGAGAAGCTTCGGTCGGTCACACGCTGAAGTCTCAGTCACACAGTCAGCCCGGTGGTGGGGATATGCTATAGGCTCTTCATGCTCTGGCACTCTCCTCGCCGCTTCTCTTCTGGATCTCCTTGATGGGTAGATGGAGCTGGAGGGGGTCTCTGAGGCGCCGTAGATCGTCCTCGGCCTGGTGGATGGCGTCGCGGAGCTTGTTGTACTGCTCAACGTTCAGCTTTCGCTTCTCCGCCAACTTGTGGAATCGCACCAAGAACAGCCGGTCTCGCACATCGGGAAATAGATATTCCTGGACAGAAGAAAACAGAAAGAACAGATTTCATAATACAGACAAACCTCTATTTTAAGACTTCCAAAATGTCCGGAAAAATCGGTCGTAAATTGGAGGGGTCGTACGACAGAGGTTTTCACTGCCAGCCGTAGAAAGAAAAAGTTCAGCACAGTTCATACTCTCTTCTTCATGCACACATACAATGACATATTAAAACTGGATTTGGGTCTTTCCAACTCCATAGGATTGTGCAACCGATGTATTACAGTTTCACTTCGCCGACTTCTGTTAATCACCTCCACTCTCGTCCAAAGTCAGTGGTTTTCTTTTTCAAAGTCAGTGGTTTTCGTGCTTTTACTACGCTTTCCGCCATCTTTTCTACAACAAGGGAAGCGACTCCGCTTTCAAGCCCTTGACCGTGGTTGTTTCCCTTTGCTCGAAGTCTATGCAGACGACAACAACGGTCGTAAAAGCCAACAAAATGGCGGTCGTAAGTCGCGTTTTAGAGGAAGTCGTTTAAGAGAGGTCGTTTACATAGTAAAATGCATCTGTGCCAACAAATCCGGTCTCAAATGAGAGGTGGTCGCTTAACAGAGGGTCGTAAAACAGGGGTTTGTCTGTATTGCTTTTTTTGTTGTTGCCTTTTTTTTTTGACCTTCCCCGACACCAGCTGTCCTGAAGTCTGTCGGGCCATGAGAGTGGGGAAGCACCCTGTGCAAGGCATTGTCACTGGAAACATTTTATTTGACCTTCCCCGACACCAGCTGTCCTGAAGTCTGTCGGGCCATGAGAGTGGGGAAGCATCCTGTGCAAGGCATTGTCACTGGAAACATTTTTATTGTCCAGCCCTTCAGAACAGCAGCTGTCTTCTCTGCTAGTGCTAGTTTAACATACAGACCTCTGTCTCTCTCTTCTTCTCTCTCTCTCTCTCTCTCTTTCTTTTCTCTCTCTTTCTTTCTATTTTAATTTTTTTTTAATCTCACTCTTTCTCTGGGGATTTCAGAACTAGTATTATATATATGTACAGCATGCTATCAACTCATATAATTATTAAATGTATTGCCTTCTTAGTGAGAATAATGTTGTGCTGATTTTGATGCAGTTTGACAAAACAGCCTTTCTTTCCTTCATTAGAAAGAGACAGAGACAAAGAGTGAGTTAGACAGACAGACAGACAGACAGTCAGATAAAGCAACACAGTTCAAGTCTGAAAGAGCAACCAATTCCCAACAGACATAGGGGCTGGCAGAGAATGAGCAGATGAAAAAGATAATGAAAGATGCATGCCAGGGGACTAAGCACATTAATAATGGACGGTGACTGGTGCCATCACAAACCCTTTTAGTTAACTGCTACCACCCTACCGCACCCCCTCTCCTGCACCCCCTCTCCTTCATACACACGCTATAACTAACACCAACTGTTGAGAGAATGGGAACTACTCCAAATGATGCAAAATCTCTATCTATCTATCTCTCTCTCACACTCTCTCACACACACACACACTCTCTCTCTCTCTCTTTCTCTCTCTGTCGGGTTTGTCCCGGGGGCTGCTACGGTAGCTGGTAGCAATATTGGCCTGACCCGAGTCATGAAACGCTAGGGAGACCCCACATTTTTTAGTTCCTTTGGTTTCTGTTGATTTTTAGTTCTTTTTTATTTTTCATCCTACCACAATGCACAATGCTATACAATTGTTCGGAGGGACGGCTCAGCGTCAACAATCAGATTCAGATGTCTCTCTCTAGAAAAAAGAGAGAATCTTTAAAAAAAAAGATTAATTTGTTCGTTCATTCTCTCTCTCTGAGACTCTGTCTCTCTTTCTACCTCTCTGTCTGTCTGTCAGTCTACCATTGTCTCTGTCTCTGCCCGCTTTCTCCATCTCTGTCCTGCCTCTTCCTTTTCCATTTTCTCTGCTTTGTTTTAACTGATAAACATTTTGTCCTCTACTTTTTTTTCTACATTTATTTCCCCCTCTGTTTGCACTATCTGTTACATAGAGGAGAAGTAACAGCAGAAACAGACCATGGAATAAAGGAGACAAGAAAAAAAAGTAAGAGTGAGGTGAACATAAGAATAAACAAAAGACAAAGAAGAAAACCCTCAATGTCAGTAATAAGAAGACTAAAAAAAATGTGAAGTTTTCAGTGACTTGGGTAATGCTAAAGTTAATGTAGTTCACAAGGCCTTGCACAAACACAGAAAGAAGCAAACGCCAACAAACTTAGATCTGCAAAGGCCCTCCTACTGAGAGTGACAGAGGGTTTAACAGTACTGGCAATAAAACAGATCCTTTACAAAACAAGAATAGCACATACACTCACACTCAAGTTATACACTCAAATCCCACCTGACCCCCAACTCACATACGCAAGGGTGCAACTACACAAAATGAAGAAAACCTGAAAGGCCGGGGTCCAGGGGTAATGTCCCCCTGCAGATGAAGCAAATTATTTATGAAGGTATTTTAGCCTGCTTTTTCCACAATTTATACAATTGCTTATTTTAAAGTGTTTTAAAAAATACAGTAGACACACAAAGATCTTGTTTGACACATTTAGAAAAAAGGAACTTCGTTTTCTAGTAAAATTCAAAAACAGGAAATCCCTGTATACCGGCAGGAAAAGTTGCACTCATATCCATCCATCCACATATCCCCACTTGTATCTGCTTGCTGAATAAGTGACTAGGCCGCGTTATTACTATCTATACTACTATACTAAAATTCACCCTCTCTGTGTGTTTTTATCTGTTTGGGCTGTGGGCGAACGACAATGCAGTCGATGCGACAAGCTTACGAGGCCTAAGTGCATCAAGCTTCCCCATAAGAAAGCAGACGATAAAGCAGGTGACCCCAAACACACATTATACATCCATACTCCTCTCACCTTTTACCCCCCCCCCCCCCCCCCCTTCCCCCTCACAAAGCCACACACAGGGTTTTTGTTGTTTGTTTTTTTGGTTCTATTTTATGTTTACTTTCCTTTCTATTAGGCTACTTCTATCTCCTCAGCTTTCTCATTTCTTGTCTTCTTACTACCCCCCAAAGTGCAGCAGAATCTTCAGCCTGATGAAGTTGGCTGCCTGAGGTGAAAAAGAAGAGTACCTGCTTGGTGAGGAGGTAGTAGGAAAACATGGCCATGGTGGTGCCGTAGGTGACGAAGTAGGTGACGGGCTCCATGATGTCATCCATACTCCTCTCACCTTTACCCCCCCACCCCTTTCCCCTGACAAAGCCACACACAGTACCTGCTTGGTGAGGAGGTAGTAGGAAAACATGGCCATGGTGGTGCCGTAGGTGACGAAGTAGGTGACGGGCTCCATGATGTCCCAGGAGTACTCCCACCAGGTCAGGCGCGCCAGGATGCCAAACTGCAGCCCCATCAGGCCCAGGCCCAGCCACGTCATGTAGTTGGTCACCTTCGACGCATCCTTCTCCAACTCCCGCTTCACCTGGAAAGAACAACAATGCGGAAATTAATAATATATCAGTGAGGCAGGGAGAATACAGGCACATCAGGCCCAGCCATTACATGTAGTTGGTCACCTTTGATGCATCCTTCTCCAACTCCCACTTCACCTGGAAAGAACCACAATGCGGAAATTATGTCAGTGAGGTAGGGAGAATACAGCCCCATCATCGCCACCAGCCTCAACCATTACATGTAGTTGGTCACCTTCGAAACATCCTTCTCCAACTCCTGTTTCATCTGGAAAAAAACCAACATAATGTGCAAAGCACATCAGTGAGGCGGGGAAAATACAAAATTAAACTGCAGCCCCATCATCTCCACCAGCCTCAGCCATTACAGGTAGCTGGTCGTCTTTGATGCATCCTTCTAAAGTTCTTTCTCTAAACATAAATCATATGAATACAATAATACTGTGCATGGAGCAATGAGAAAACTAAAACTGTAGCCCCATCATGTCCACTCCTGGCTTGGACAGATGGTCGTCTTCGATGCATCATCCTCAAGCTCCTATTTTAATGGGCCTTTACTACTTCTTGCCCACACGAAAGGGCGATCATTTTAGGCCTGAACTGCATGTGCTACCTAGTGACGAGTCAG
This sequence comes from Phymorhynchus buccinoides, assembly GCA_017654935.2. NCBI lineage: Eukaryota > Metazoa > Mollusca > Gastropoda > Neogastropoda > Raphitomidae > Phymorhynchus > Phymorhynchus buccinoides. Next base: position 26,776,456 of record CM065680.1, read on the forward strand.
GAGCAATTAATTGTTTTGGGCTATAAACTACTACTTCATGACAGGCAAGGACGGTAATCTTATGTAGATGGCACACGCATCTCAGTGCACGAGACAGGGGCAGAGAATGCTCAGTATAAAGCCTCATTGGATAAACAATGAATAAATAACACGAATACAATGATACACAGCTCAAACAATGAGAAAACTAAACATGCCCACTTTTAGCTGGGACAGGTATTTGGTCATCCATGAAACACATTTCACCAGTTCCTGCTTTACCTGGAAAAAACAAAATGCATAAATTATGTTAAGGACAACAATGGTGAGTCTGGAATAATAAGAAAACTAAACTGCAGCAGTTTCATTCCCAGCCCCAACTTAGAAAATTAGCTGGTTGTCTGCAAAGCGCACTTAGTAAGCTCCTGCTTCACTAGGGGGGAAAAGAACAATTCACGAATCATCTGCATACAACAAATTATTAGGCTGGAAGACTAAAAATAACAAGACAATGCCATCCCACCCTACAAACCTGTGACCCTACCTCAGGCACCACATAGGTTGGTTGTGCTTTCTTTTTCAGAGAGTGTGTGTGTGTGTGTGTGTGTGTGTGTGTGTGTGTGTGTGTGTGTGTGTGTGTGAAGAAGGCCAGAAGAGAGATGCAAAGGAACAAAAGATGAACCAAATCAGATAGTGGCCTTACAATTAAGCCTTTCATATTGGATTGTTTTTTGAAACGCACACCTTCAGTTCTCTCTATCCTCATAATCTCATTAGCAATAGAAACCCTTCCATAATATTTATCTGCAGATCATTGTTTTTAATATTGAAGCTCTTTGCTCCAATTGCTATAGAATATTTTCATATGTGCATTTCATAATGATTAATTAAAAGCATTCTTCTGGCACTTTAAAACTTGTGCAGACTCAACAGGATATGAAAACGGGATGATTACCCTAAGACCATGAACCAATAATGTTAGAGCTTTTTTATTTGATTGAACTATCTATAATTCTCCCTTTGTTTCCCTTTCACTGGAAGCCTTGCTCAATTATGCCTACTGATTACTACTGAACTACATATGGGTACTATGTAAAACCTTGCCATGCTTATTGATTGCAAATTAACCACATACTGGTACTATGGTACATATATTAGCTTCTGTATTGATTACTTACTTTTATCCACTGGCATTATTGGTTCACTTACATTAGCATCCATTCTTTACGTAAAATGAAACGTTTCCAGCTTCTAATAGAACCTACAATTATGAGGAAAGGTCAAAGGTCTTGTGCTTGTAACATACAGCTACAGGGGGTGAATCAAATCTTCTTAAGTTTCCACATTCATGACATGATCATTTCCTATTACATTTATATAGCAAGTATTTGTCTGTGTGTGAGAGTAGTGTGTGTGTGTGTGTCAAAGTCAAAATTTAGAGATGGACATTGAATAAGCAAACATACATGCTTTTTTTCATCAAGCCATCTAACAAAGACAAAATGCAAACACACACGCACAATACACAAACAATAATTATGCTTAATTACAGAGAAAAAAGAAACACAGAACAGATCAATATTGACAGTAAACAATGGAAAGCTTACGAAAAGCAAAACATATCAACAAATCGTGCCACATATTAAAATGGAAATTGGGGGCACAAAAGGTTATACGCTCAGATACATTAACACATCTTTATCTCACTCACTACTCTCTGTGTGTGTGTGTGTGTGTGTGTGTGTGTGTGTGTGTGTGTGTGTGTGTGTGTGTGTGTGTGTGTGTGTGTGTGTGTGTGTGTGTGTGTGTATGTGTGTGAATATGAGTGTGCATGTATATTTGAGTTAGTGTGAGTGCATATGAGCATGCATGTTGGATGTGTGTGCAGGCCTGCGTGCAATCCTTTGTGTGTGCGCGCATGTGTGCATATGAGCATGCAGAAAGAGAGAGAGAGAGAGGAGAGAGAGTGCAGAGAGAGAGAGTGTGAGAGAGATGTGAGAGAGAGAGAGAGAGAGAGAGAGAGACAGAGAGAGAGAGAGAGAGAGAGAGAGAGAGAGAGAGAGAGAGAGAGAGAGAGAGAGAGAGAGAGAGAGAGAGAGAGAGAGACAGACAGACAGACAGACAGACAGAAAACATACAGAGAACTGTTTACCCTAAGCCTCTCCTGACCACCAAACTCCAATTAAGCTGGGTTGTTCTGGAACAGACCACACCCAGGGAATCAACCTTGCTACCAGTACCCCCCCCCCCCCCCCCCCCCTGACTCCCACCCCCTTACCCTGTCCCTCTCCCTACTTTCCCTAAACACCCATTAGCATTTCTTTTGATCCCCTCCCTGTTGAGTGCTTTGAGAGCTGAGATCACCATTTATATTCATGCCCTGAAAGAAAGAAATGTACACTGATGCAAATTACATGTCTGACTATTTCAAGATACATGTATGTGAGAGCAAAACAATGTGGAAACCCTTTTGCTATTAAAATTGTACACACAAAATTATGAAAGATAAGCAAAAACTTTGCTTTTATACAAAGTCAAGTTTTTAAATGCATCTTAGCTCATCACAACTGCTTGCCTGCTTAAAAAAAATCTCTTTATTCATTTATTTATTTTACTTATTGAACAGTGTTTTTCTTCTTTCTTTCTCTCTTTCTTTCTACAGAGGGATACATTTTTCCAAAGCAAACGGTACAACAATGCGTTTTACACACTGTTTTGCTACGCGTCTTATTCATTTAACTAACAAAAGATTCCCAATAATAACATGACAATCGTTATGTGTAACACTGTCTTTTCACACAGTCTCAAAACTGCTTTAATCTGGGATAGTTTACCACACGAGAGAGAGAGAGAGAGAGAGAGAGAGAGAGAGAGAGAGAGAGAGAGAGAGAGAGAGCACCTATCAGAAAAGCTGACACGAAAAGACATTTATTTATCTTTCATTGCATCCTTCTTCCCTTTTAAAGGTCACTGGATTGCAAAACTCTTCTTTCTCCCACATAATATGAGCTTTCCGAGCACTTTGTGCTGAACTTTGATCACTTTTCAAATGCAGCAGGAATCCAATATAAAGACAGAGAGAAGAAAAAGTCCCTTGAAACTTGACGCAGTCTTGGCAGGAAAATAATTCAGCACACAGTCAAATACACATACCATCTGAACATTCTCTCTGTCTCTCTTTGCAGCTCTGTCATTACCATGACTCTCACTTTCAGTCTCTTTGACTGCTTTTTCTTAAACCACAATATCATCGACCATCAATTTATAAGTCTCTCTCTCTCTCTCTCTCTCTCTGTGTGTCACACACACACACACACACACACACACACACACACACACACACACACACACAATGTTTACCCATTATGGACAATAATTCCCCCATAGCTAAGGATTACTTCCCTGTATGCAAATCTGCCTCCCCTCCCCCCATCCCATCCACTCCTTTTCCAGGTATATTCCTTCCTTTCCCCTCCTACAGACACCTTTTACTGTTGCACTGCTGGCTGACAAATGGAAAGCTAATTGCACGTGCAGCGTGCAGCGTGAAAGGCAACTTGCACTGCCCTACGCTACAAAAACATTCACCCTTACCAGTTTTAAAAGAGAAAGCCAACTTGATTTTCTTTTAACCAGAAACAGCCCCACTTTGAAAAATACAAGGCAATATGCTCATAATATCATTTCAGCCAATGTTTGGCCTCCTCTTATTTTCTCCGCTACACTTCCCAATGGTCTCTTATACTCCTTATACTACTCCTAACCATCTCAAATGTTCGCGTCTCTCTCTCTCTCTCTCTCTCTCTCTCTCTCTCTCTCTCTCTCTCTGTGATGCACACACACGCATATGCACACACACACACGCACGCACAGACACACAGTTCAGAAACTTTTAATCCACCACGAGGCAAAATCTTGTCTCTCGCCCAGAAAGCCAATTAGTCCAACAAGTACATAAAACAACTATGTGTATCAGAAGTCTCTAATCATACTGACTTTCTTTCTTTTGCTCGTGAGCACATCGACCACATTAATCCAACCACTTGATAGCAGTAAGCTCATCGATTGGGATTTAAGGCAAACTTCAATCAAATAATTGTGTTCATAAACGTTCAATTTAATGACACTCTTGACACGCCCTGTACTGCAACAGATGACAGTGTTTCTTTCTTTGTGTGGGGCACCGGAGCTTATTAGCGTTCTTCTTTCTCATATTCAAAAGTAATATGGCAGAAGCTACTACAGTCATTCTTTTGGGGTAAAAACAACCCATACCCAACCAGATAATACCATCATAAAAGGCTATAATTGCGCGTATGTGCGTGCATGTGTGTGTGTGATTCTGTGTGTGACTGAAATGTGTTCCAGTCCATAGCACCTAAACCACTAAACTGATTGTAATGAAATTATAGTACCTAAACCACTTAACCGATTGCAATGAAATTTGGTACAATGGTTCCTTAGACCTTGCAGTTGCGTGGCATTTTTAAACATAAACCCCCCACATTAACAAATTATTGTCAGTGAGCCACCAGGATCCCCATAACCGCTACTTCCAAGTATATGTGGGCGAGATTCGATTGATTAATCTTTGCACGTTTGTGCTACGAGGTTTGTATGTGAGCCGCAAAACTCAGGGGCCCAATCTTTCTTCAGAATCACGTGAGTGACCACAGAACCCTTTCCACATTTTCTGGTGTGACGATTCACTGAGAGTTAGAGTGAAAGTGGGTAGCGTACGTTCTCGTGCATGCACTTGTGCGATGCGTCAGTTTGATTGTAAACATAGTTGTACTCCCAGCTACTCAAATAAGGCTAGTCTTTGAAAGGGCCAATTATAAAATGAGACAGGAAATGCTGAACTGGGAGTACATTTATATGGCATTTGCCATCTTGTTTATTCTCTCTGTCTGTCTTTTTCTGGTAAAATGTGCAACCCTCTCCCTTCCCCCACGTCTTCTACTCACTACTGATCTTTCGCCTTTCTACAATCTCACCAATGCCTTTCTATCTATACCTGATCAACGCCATTACTGCGACAGACGTTTCTTCAATATTATTCTCTGCATGGAGAGAGAGAGAGTATGTTTGTGTGTCTTCATCATATCTTTTCCACTTGGTCAGATGTGTCACCCAGCATCAAGTGGTGTGGAGAAAAGGTTTCATCAAATTACCGGTTTCTGCTTCAGTGCTAGCTTTTAGCACCCATCTCCATCTGTCTGCTCTCTTAGACCTCCAGAGTCAGTGATCAACCCTTAACAGCAAGTATCAGCACAGAGAGAGAGAGATAGAGAGAGGGGGGGGGAGAGAGAGAGAGGGGGGAGAGAGAGAGAGAGAGAGTGTGTGTGTGTGTGTGAAGAGAGAGAGAGAGAGAGAGAGAGAGAGAGAGAGAGAGAGAGAGAGAGAGAGAGAATGTATATGCATGCACGCATATGTTATGTGTGTGCTTAAAAATACTTTCTTATCACACAGAATTGATCTCTATACATCTTGGGTTGTCCTCCCTGACAAAGACTGTCCCAGTTAACTCATTGGAGTCGCAGTCAGATAGTGAGCGTCGACCCCAGGAATCGCGCATTTCAGGCCACTTTTAAAAGAATCACTACCAAATAATTAATCAAGATAGAAACAAACAATACTTTGCAAAAGAAAAGTATCAGTCTACTAAATAAAATGCCACACACAGTTAGTGTGCTTACTCATCTCTTTTGTGCAAAAAACACACTCAGTAAAGTACCCAAAACGGAATTTCCGATTTTTTTTAGCCGCCATTTTGTTTATGTAGGAACACAGCTGTTGACTCAATGAAATTTGCTATAAAAAAAAAGAGGCCCAAATGGCTACGATACGGTCTTCTTTCTTCTTCTTCATCGTTCGCTCAGACAGGAACCCCAGTGGCCTGGACGAAGGCTGCCGTCCGCCGAAGATCCTCCAAAGAGCCGAAGATCTTTTCCCGAACCGGTGTATCCGATGAACCGGTGTGTCCGACGGCCAAGTTTCGTCTCGCAGGTTCTGGAATGTACGACAGTCCTGAAGGATGTGACCAACAGTCATGTCAGCGGCACCGCAGGGGCACACAGGGGAATCTCCCATGTGAAACTTTGCATACATATGATGCCTGAGTCTGGAAGGTCCAGTCCTCAGTCTTGTCAAGATTACTTGGTCTTGTCTGGAGAGGTGGTGGTAGGCATCACTGGCGCGGTGGTTTGGATGTTGTTGCAGCCATCTTCTCCTCAGCTTCTCCTTTATAATGGCTTTTGCTTCGCCATAGGTGACTTGTTTGCTGTCTTGCTGCTGCTTTCCTCCCTCTTTTGCAAGCCTGTCTGCTTCCTCATTTCCTTTTATGTTGCAATGTGAGGGGATCCACTGGATGACTGCTTTCTCTGTGGACTGCTGCAATGTCTGCAAGGATGAGGAGAGACTGTTCAGCTCTGTGTTTCCAGGGCTGTTGAGCGCTTGCAGCACAGACAGAGCATCGGAGAAGATGACTACTTTCTTGTGGGTGTTCTCCTACGGTCTAAAGGAAGCAAGCAAATCGAAGCATAAATGAGTGTACTTTGACTTTCAACAGCAAGCTCCCTTGAATAGGGTTATTTGTGGGTGCAAAAAAATCGGAAATTCAGACGGCAGTTGTCTGCCGCCATGACCTGAACAGAGAATGACAGTGACGGCAGACATCTGCCGTCCTGACTCCAATGGGTCAATACAGAGCCACCGCCCCCTTCTCCCATCCCCTTTCAAGAGCCATTCCTTCTTATTTCGCACACACCTACCTATTCTCATCTCCACCATGAAGACAACAGAACCCAAGAGTACAGCTTCTCTAAATGCATACACTAATATATGGTCTCGTCTGCGGGCCAAGAAAGCCACCATACATGCTAATCCCCCCCATCAGTTCGGATAGCTTCGCGTGCTCTGAAGCATTTCACCTAGAAATAGACTCCTGTCTAAACTCTATACCTATAATATCAAAGACTGCTTGTGAATTTTAGACTATCGCCCCGTGGCAGTTAATTCCCGTGGATTACTTTGGAGGCAATTATAATCATAATAAAGTCCTGATTTACAGATATTTCATATCTCCACTGCCCCCCCCCCCCCCCCCCCCCCCCCCCCCCCCCCCCCCCCCCCCCCCCCCCCCCCCCCTGCGCATTTATGAACGGATGCTGTTCAAATTTCCTGCCATGCGTTAAAATCTGCCAAATCGAAGGCAATCGGCCCAGAAACGCCGGAGATACGGGCGCCGTAGTTTCGCGCATTTATGCTCGGTTGCCGTTGCCATCGCCCCGTTAGGGTTCACAGCAAATTTGAAGCGATTCGGTCGAAAAACGGCGGCGCTTTACAACTATAAGCAACATAATATAAGATGATATAAAATCCATACAGTAGTATGCTCGATGCGCTTTACAAAAGCAACATTATGATATGAAAAACATGCATTAAAATCAACAAGATAGTCATACTACCAACATTCCGATGCAAAGAAATAAAGTAATAAGGATAACATGATTCTTACTCACAAAACTAATGAACTTTGGATACCAGCTAGGTAATTATACTGACAAATGGACATAAACAAACTCAATCCCGCAAATACTTACAGGTATTTCAGCAAAACAATGAGGAATTTAGAACTAACGTTCTCACACACGTCTCAACTATAATAATAATAATATAATAATAATAATAATAATAA